>OY769903.1:28624503-28848596 GCA_963669185.1 Dyspetes luteomarginatus | reverse complement strand
GCGAGAGAGAGAGAGAGAGAGAGAGAGAGAGAGAGAGAGAGAGAGAGAGAGAGAGAGAAAGAGAGAGAGAGAGAGCGAGAGAGAGAGAGGGGGGAGGGAGAGAGAGGGGGGGGGGGGGAAGAGAGAGAGAGAGAGACGAGACTTTGCGAAAGCGCGCGTGATTGTATGCAACGGGTCAAAGCTTTAACGCTGCGTTGCGTCAATGCACCCCGACGCTTCCTGTAAGGGAAGCTCCAGCTCTCACTCATCCCGTTTGTACACACCTGTCCCGTGTATTTACACTAGATTACGCCACGCTGCATATCGTTACCGGGGCGACTCCATATACGCTCGAGTCATGTGTATTTTTTTTCTTCTTCTTCGTTTTTTTTATTTATTTTTTGCACCTCGTTTCCTCGATATTTTTATATTTTAGTTCCTAACCTACAATTCTCTGTTCAACTCTGTGCGAGAAAAATGAGTTTTATATGAAATTTATATTAAATAATTGTTGACATGAATCATATAAAATTTGAGTGAAATTTAATTCGACACGATTTAGATAAAATTTGATTTGACTAAATGTGAAAAAAAAAAATAAAAAAAAATGATTTTAGTAAAATATATATAGGACGAGTGCACCAGTAAATAAAAATTTCACGCGAAATATATCTGTATATAGTAATTTTAACACTACGTGTTCATTCACTGGGGTCTGACACCATTTTACTGGTCAACTCACCCTATTTAGTTAATAGAAACGAAATTTTTTCTAACACAAATTAATTTGTATATATATCGTGATAAATTTCGTTGCTTTGAAATAAAATCTTATTCGAATGAAATAATTTTTTTTTCAATTGAAAGAAAATTTTCCTTCCACTCAAATAAATTCAATTTGAATTTCACACAAAATGATGATTTTGAAACAAAATGTTCTTGAAATCAGATAAAATTCCTTGTTTCTTTATCACAGGTTGTCGTCAGTGACGTGAAAATTTTGACCTAAATTCGTCGAATACTTTTTATTTTGTACGAGAATTCGATACGTCCTCTCGTTACTGTTCAAAATGCATCGTCGTCTATCGTTTCTCACATTTCACAAAAGCAAAACTTGCGACAAAGGATAACGATCGTTTTTTTTTTTTTTTTTCAACCTAAGAGAGTCTCGCATCTGATATTTCTAGTTTCTCCTCTACGAGTATTCAAAAAGTTTCCATCACGACGCATAATAATAATCAAAACCGATAAATCTCATATTTTGCGTTGATTTTTTCAAACTAGAATTTCTCCCAATATGGGAGCTTGAAAAATGTCTCGTTTTTTTTATGAAAAAATATATTTTTGTTTCTATTATTTTCATTTTTATTATTATTATTTTCATTGTTATTATTATTATACGATCGTTTGGCCAAATCCAATCTCGTTCTACGACTCTCTCCGAAATTTCGTACAAGGTTTCCGGAAAATTCAACGTAACCGACCAATCACAATAAAAGAATTTTCACCCTGATTGAACGGCTCGTCGAAACGATCGGTAAATGCACGAATCTCGTGCTTCTTTTTCCGGAAAAATTTCGTGAGTATTAAAACTTTACGACACGAGTCGTCGATCGAAAATAATCAAGGAAATTGAACGGTTGAATAAGAAAAAAAAAAATACAAGAAATTACCGACAGGGTGAAGGAAGAAATTTAAAGATGAAGAAAAAAATTTACTGAGAAGTAATCGTGGCTGTTGATAAATTGATGGAGGTGACAATTTTTTTTCATTTTTTTTTATTTTTTTCACGTAAACTTATAACTCTTTATTCTACGATATACAATGGCTGATTTTTCTCTCTGTATTTTCATGGAAAATAATTTAACTTTTTATATGTAAGAGAACAAAAAAAAACCGACGTCCATGACGTTCCTTATTTTCGGCTCTCGCGGCTCATTTTCCGGATTCGACGGCATCGAAGATTTTCTCAGGTACTCTTTTTGTTTTGTCACAAAAACAATGTAGATTCTTCGTGGCGAGGTAGAATTTTCTTCCGTTTTTTTTTTTTTTTCATATTTTTCTCCTCTTTTCTTTAAGACTGTATTTACATCGATAGCAACGAGACAAAAACCGAGACTTAAAACAAAAAAAAAAAAATTTTTTTAAAGAAATGCGTGATATGCAAATAAAATCTTGGTTTTTTTCAGAGTTAACAAAAACTCGATTAATGTACAGAAGCCCGAAAGGGATGAAAATATCGATATTATATATCGAAAAAAATTACGAATTACGAAGGGGAAACAAAATCAAAATAAATAACGTTTTGAATAAAAAAAATTACGAAACGAGTCCTGCTCTGGAATATTTGGGAGAAAAATAGTGCCGGCCAAGAGAAACGTTATTTTTGGCAAAAATATCCTTTTCGATTCTCGTTAGGCTTTTTTTCCTCCACTTTTTTTCGTCTTCTTCTTCTTCTTCTTCTTCTTCAATAACTTTCTTCGTTTTTTTTTCTTAATTATTTGTTTGCTTTCTCGTTGTTTAATTGTTATTCTTCTCCATCTTCATCGTACCGAGCTCTTCGAGCATTGTTTGAAGACCCTCGGGCACACGACCGGAATCCAATTCCATTCCCCACGAACGATACTAAAATTCAAAAAAAAAATAATAAAACAACAAAAAAAATCACATTTCATTTCTTTTTTCTCCCTCCGCCAAACGGGATTGGAAATAATGAATGAAAAAGTAGTAAATGTGGATCGTAATCCTAGAAAAACAGCCCAAAAATTTCCTCCTCAAAAGAGGTAACGCCATTTTGAAAATCTTTTTTTTTTATATAAAAATTTAAGCCCAAAAACCTGAAAATTCAAATTTGCCAGAAACTCGAAAGCCCTGGGGTGTTTTTCTCGGATTAAGGAATAAGGATGAACAATTTACTTTGGATTCTTGAAGGATCAGTGATGAATTTTAGCTGCAGGCATTGCGACTCGTCATGAAAAGCTCTTCGGACCTTTGGAATTTTCTTCTTCTGCCATTTTTTTTTCTTTTTTCCACCAACAAAATTTCTCGTGCAACACGAACATATTTTTTTCACGAACACTCCAACTTATTCACCATGAGAGGATAATATGTGGACATTTCGATAGGGTTGAAAAAAAAAAACATTAAAAAGAAAAATAAAAAAAAAACGAAACGGGGGAGAAAAAATGTCAACGCCATCTCGCGGCGAAATATCACGGTTGACCTTCCACACGAATAAATCTCTGTTCAGTCGGGCGTTTATTTTCGTTTCTTTCTCTTTCGTTTTGGAAATTACAAAAGCCGAATATATGACGAAACTCTGTACGTCAGCGTACGCATCCCTTTGTAAAGATAGTCATATATTCATCATAAATGGTAAAAGCGACAGACGGAATGTGAAGGGTTTCGGTACTTTTTTTTTTTTTTTTTTCTTTATACGAGAATTTTAGTGATCACATATATAGAATCATCGCCATCTCGTTTCAGGCGAATATCCCGGACAATTTTTGTTTTTCGTTTCACGACAACGAACGACAATATTTATCTTCTTTTTTTTTTGTTTTTTTTTTTTAGCTTCGAGTAAACATAAAAAATATGGGATAAAAATTATGGACATTGTGGATATGCATGAAATTGGTAAAAGAAAAATGGCGAATGCACAATGTTTTTTTTTTTTCAACACTCACCATATCCAGCTCTTTCCGCAATGCGAGAACGGCTTTCTCACGATCGGCTACGAGCTCCTCCAGATACTGATAACGGAGCTTCTTACGGGCACGGCACTCCCTCGCACTCTGCCGACTGCGTTCTAAAAAAAAATTTTAATATAACATTTTTAAAAAATCCAATGTAAAAAATGGTTGAAAATCATCATTTTTGGAAGAAAAAAAAATGAAGCAACAAAAATTCAAAAATAATCATTTTGTTGATTTTAATAAATATATTTTTATTTTATCATCAACTATTGCCCATATTATCTGCTATTTTAGCTTCAACTCTATTGGGATTTTTCGAGTGTGTGTGGGGGGTGAGGCCAAGTTCATTTTCCAGCGATCATCTCGCCCTTTCAGGGCTGAACTTTATCACTGTGGGGTAGTCAGGATTGAGTACGGTTTATATAATACATGACATAATTTTAAAACACACTATAGAAACATTTATATATATATATATATATATATATATATAGATATGCGCGTAATACATAGGTAAATGATTGCTCCTGAGGGGGTGCTGTGGGTATCAAATTGTAAATTTCTTACGCCACTTGCCAGAAGTAATAAAACGCTTTACGATCTTAGTATTATCTCGGCCTAAGTCTCTCATGGGCCAAAAGCATAGCAAATGAAAGTCGTTCGTGGGATTTCCAGTTTAGCTCAGAGAGCAAGAGATCTCTCACCCTCGATGATTTATTGAAATTGTTTGCACTTGACGGATGTACGAAGAGCAAAGAAACGAAATGGCGTAGCGACAAAAATTATATATATATATATATACGAATTGGATGAACGAGATCACTAGACTTGCCGAAAAATAAAGCTATCAAAGTCTCCCCCCCCCCCCCCCCCCACATCTATCTCTCGCTCACGAGGTTAATGGACCGAGGAGAGAATGGCAAGTGTGGCAAAAGTTTTGTGCTGTATAACACACTATACATAACAGTAGCTGTTACGAGAGACATATATATATATCGCCATCGTTTGAACAAAAAATATATATATATATATATTGTTAAAACGATGGCGCCCTCTAGAGGTGCTCGTGGCTTTAATTCACGATCCCAAGTCGTGAAACGAGAAATGAAACTACCCCGGACGAAGGAACAAGGAACGAAGAGGCACAAAAAAATGAAAAGTGGAGTTAGAACAAAAAAAAAAAATAGCGCGTATAGAGAGAAGAGCTCGAGGCTAGGAAACATAAAATATATATTATACGTTGTATGGGGCATTATGGGCCAAATCGAGAGGGCCGTGACCCTTCGTCATATTTCCCTTCAAATAATGCCCCGAGGTAACACGGAAAAGTGGGCAAATTTATTTTCTAATTGAAAAAAAAAAAAAAATGTATAGCTGACGCTTTGAATAAAAACTGTTTTATTTTATCGATTGTTTACATATTTTCAGGATTATGAAAATAAAGTGAATATTTTTTTTTTTAATTTGTGTTCATTAAAAATCGTCATTCGTCTTTTAGAATGAAAAAAAAAAAGAAAATTATAAAAAAAATAAATGAATATTGATAAAATTTAATATTAAATTAAATAAATAAAATTTGGTTTTTAAAAGGCAGTGCAACGTCATTATCTATTTGGCTTAAAACTCTCCATACGCATATGCGTCTGTGTGTGTGTTTGTATGCGAGAAGAACCAGAGGACGATGATAAATTTTTCGCAGTTGAAATAAAAGAGAGATCTAGTTTTTTTTTTTTTTTATAAATAAACAAATGGTGAAAAAAAAACCGTTTACGGAATTACATGCAGCGCCCTCTACGGAAGCTCGTGTACCTCGAGGGTTTTCCGGCACGCCGTCTCTTCACACCGTCCGATTCGTTGCCTCTCACTCTCTCTCTCTCTCCTCTCTTCCTCTCACTTTCTCTCTCTCTCTTGCTCTTTCTTCTCATTCTGCTATATTTTAATATACACACACACACACACACACACACACACACACACACACACACACACACACACACATATATATATATATATATATATATATATATATATATATATATATATATATAGGGTTGTATACTGACCTGCATAAATACCGGGCGCTAAAGCAACCCGAGCAGTAGATTTTTTCTTTCTCTTTCTCTTTCTCTTTTTCTCTCTCTCTCTCTCTCTCTCTCTCTCTCTCTCTCTATTCCCCCTCTCTTTCTACCTATGCCCCAACAGTCGTGCTTATATATGACTCTCGTCTTTGCGGAAAACAGTACACAGAATTGCAAAATACACCCCGAAGCCACCGACACTCCGAAGAGAGTGATGCGCGCTTCTCTCTCTCTCTCTCTCGCTCTCTCTCGCGGTAGTGTCGAAACATACAAAACTCCAAGAATATCCAAAAGCACCATAGTAAACCACGACATAAATATTCATCGGCAAAACGGATAAATGTATTCGTTCGAAAGTGCCACGAAACCAAGAAAAAGAAAAGGAAAATTGAATTTCCCTATCTGCTTCAGGCTAAAAACGATTCCGACCACGATTTGATGCAAACGAATTCTATAAACTATATATATATACATATACATATATACATCCTATCTTTCATATATCAACAAACTAAAAATGCAATAAAAATACAATAAAAAATGAATGAGTGCATTTTATATATATTTCATTTATCAATTTATAAGAAACGAAAATACGTTGAAAACACCGAAAAAAAAGTGAGAATGAAAAATTGATGTGAAAAAAATCAATGAGTTTATCGAAAAAATTTAAATAATATTTTTTGTTCGCGTTAATAAATGTGAAAAAAAAAAACGTGAACTTTTTCGTTTTTTTTTTTTAAATTTATTTTCTCGCTATTGACGCGTATAAAAATATATTGTACATATGCAAAAATCTTAAAAATATGTATATTTAAAAAATTTCCTCTCGCCTCATTTCTCATACTTCCCCTAATAATTCAATTACTTTGTTACTAAATGGTGTCTGCACTCTTGTGTATTTTTTTTTTGCCACGTCACGCCTTGGGGAACTTCTTGTATGTGTTTTGGATTGAATCGGGAACGCGACGATATGACGAAAAATGTCGACAGGCAAAATTGATTTTGAAAGAGCGTTTCGGGACTTTGTACGTAAGGGGATAATTTTTTGAGAAAGTCAATTGAACGAAGAACGATGAAATTTTATACATAATAAATTTTTATTTTTTTTAAGATATTTCATTATTTATTTTTTTGTTTTTTTCACTCACCGAGCTTGGCTCTCATGTCCGCCTTATCGGACGCCTTCCTTCCGGGCTTGCGTCCTCGCTTGCCCCCCTCTTTCCGGTCGCCGCGAGAACCCTCCTGAAACACGTGAAATAAAATATTGATTGGAATGATAAAAATAAACGTTTATGAATCAATTTTTATAGCAATTACACATTAATTATACATCAAATTTATATACATATATGGGGCATTTCAGGTCAAATGGACTGGATATCTTTGATTAAATTTTCGAATGAATTTTCTATTCTTGATATTCGATACCTCAAAATTTCATTATTTTATATCAATAAAGAATAATTTTTATTCTCAAATAATAATTACGTCCCCCCCCCCCCCCCCCCCCGAATAATAAAAATTATTCTATTAAAAAATAAACAATTTAAAAACTTATTTCTACCAAAATAATTGTTAATCATTTTGAATGGTTTTTTTTTTTTTAATCAATTAGGGTAAAAAAATTTACATTTTTATTCATCTGATTTCTCAATATTTATTTACCGTGCGTGAACAACAAACTTATACACTAAATATAATATATTTTCATATAAATGTGTCGTAGAAAAAAAAAAGATTGAAAAATTCAAACCTTTAATTTTCTCACGTCTCCGAGAGAGCCCTCTAGTCATTTTTCCTGGTTATTAGCTACGTGTCTATCTCTTGCCCACGGGTGACAAAATACAAATTTTCTTTTGATTTTCCTTCTTTTTTTTTTTTTACCTTCCCCTCGACTACACATAACCTCTTTTCTCCGTAGGGTCTAGTGTCGTGAAGACGGAAAAAAAGAAACAGTGAGAGAGAGAGAGGGGCGGGGAGGGGGGAGCGAGAGGGGGGGCAGTATAGATGACGCTGCCACTATAGACGATGCTGGACCGAGGATGTTTACCTCCGTCCTGTTTTCACTCAATCCTATCTGGTATTAAATCTCCTCAAATCTCCTTTCTCCCCTAGCGTTCAGGTCCAGGGTGATTTTTTTTTTTTTTTAATTTTCTTGCGTTCCCCCTCGAGCGCCGGCACTACCCAATTTTTTTTTCTTCCTGTTTTTTTTTTTGCGCGCGTCACGGACCACAACTTCCACTTTGCACTATACTGCAATACGCTCGACTATCTTCTCCTCGAGCCCCACATATATCCATTCCCTTCTGTTCGGTCATTCTCTTTTTAGCTCTCGAGCTAATCTCCCTCGGATCTTCTCCCTTGACCATACTTGCATGTGTCAAACTGTCTTTGCTATCGACTTTCTCGTAGCGGATCGAGGCAATTTAAAATACTTTTTTTTTCAATGGTTCTTTATTTTAGGTGGAATTTTATAGAATTAATAGAGCGAACAATTTTTCTTAAATTTGAGCTGAATAATTCTTTATTTTAGGTGGAATTTTATGGAATTAATAGAGCGAACAATTTTTATTAAATTTGACCTGAAAGCGATTAAAAACGAATTAGATTTTTTTTGTAATCACTAAATTAATTTTATCTAATTTTATCTAATCTTTCTCGGATCTTCTCCCTTGACCATATACTTGCATGTGTCAAACTGTCTTTGCTATCGACTTTCTCGTAGCGGATCGAGGCAATTTAAAATACTTTTCTTTTTAAATGGTTCTTTATTTTAGGTGGAATTTTATAGAATTTATAGAGCGAACAATTTTTATTAAATTTGAGCTGAATAATTCTTTATTTTAAGTGGAATTTTATGGAATTAATAGAGCGAACAATTTTTATTAAATTTGACCTGAAAGCGATTAAAAACGAATTAGATTTTTTTTTTTAATCACTAAATTTATTTTATCTAATTTTATCTAATCTTTCTCGGATCTTCTCCCTTGACCATACTTGCATGTGTCAAACTGTCTTTGCTATCGACTTTCTCATAGCGGATCGAGGCAATTTAAAATACTTTTTTTTTTAAATGGTTCTTTATTTTAGGTGTAATTTTATGGAATTAATAGAGCGAACAATTTTTATTAAATTTGAGCTGAATAATTCTTTATTTTAAGTGGAATTTTATGGAATTAATAGAGCGAACAATTTTTATTAAATTTGAGCTCAATAATTCTTTATTTTAGGTGGAATTTTATGGAATTAATAGAGGGAACAATTTTTATTAAATTTGAGCTGAAAGCGATTAAAAACAAATTTGATTTTTTTTTTAATCGCTAAATTAATTTTTAAGGTTTTCTGTAGATTTTTTTTTTTTTTTTGAGTAGGGATGCTGATTAAAATACTTGTAGCCAAGTCGTATATTGTATTTATATCGTCGTTATAGTACGAGATCCCGCCGTTAATATAAGACGAAAGTCTACGAATATCACTGAGGCTCAGGGGGAGTAATTCCGTTAATAATGGAAGTACCGAGAGACGTCTCGACGTTTTCTTGAGAAAGAGAAAATCTTGGAAAAGGGATGAGGCAGAAACGTCTCCAGCGTCTCTCTCTCTCTCTCCTTGTCCGGGAGCACCGCAAAATTTCGTCTCGTGACTCTTCAAGAGAGCCACGCTATATAGCAACCAGTATTTACGTAGTTTAATTAAAGAGTTTTTCGCAAAGCTCGCGCGGACCCACCGTCGAAAAATGGACTTAAAAAAGAAAATGGAGAGAAAAATAAGAGTATAGTCAAAAAGTCTGTGGATTCTAGGTCGACGAATAATTTTACTTGTAATTCGCCCTTGTAAAATGCGAATCTACATCAAATATCATTTTTTCATTTCAAATGTTATCATTAAAGCCCTCTAATCTTGCCTGTTTAATTTTCAAAATTTTAAATATCGATAATAAGCAAAATTAATCATTTGAATAATTCTATTTCTAATAATATTTTTCACTGTTCAATATTAATTTTTTTTTTACTTAGTTTAGAATTTTTTTTTTAGTGGCTTCGAGCTGCGATAAAATTATTTATTTTTTGTCTGACGACAAAAAAAGCTCAAAAATGAGTCTCTAGTTAAGGGGATAAAAATTAATCGTAACTGCCTAATAATTTTACAGTTTATTATCAATTCGAAAAATTTTAGTGCCTTCGAGCTGCGATAAAATTATTTATTTTTTGTCTCATGACAAAAAAAGCTCAAAGATGAGTCTCTAGTTAAGGGGATAAAAATTAATCGTAACTGCCTAGTAATTTTACAGTTTATTATCAATTCGAAAAATTTGAGTGGCTTCGAGCTGCGATAAAATTATTTATTTTCTGTCTGATGACAAAAAAAGCTCAAAAATGAGTCTCTATATAGTTAACGAGATAAAAACTAATCGTAACTGCCTAGTAATTTCTGTGTTACCTGCGGAATTTCTCTTGGAACCCAACCATATATATTAACCTACGAGAGGATCTCTTCTGTCGTTGGGCTTTACCTTATGGAGGCCATTGCACTCTCTACTTTTAAGTCCCTCCCCTCCCTACGTCTGCCTTTTTCTCTCCCCCTCGCGACCCCCTTTGTCACCATTGCCAACTCCAGAAGACGTCTGGAAATTGTTGAACGTTTTACCCAGCTTGGTAGCGGATAAAGAGGATTCCCGGTGTGGTTAAAGTGGCGTAATTAAAGAGTTTCCTCGAGAGTAATGGCACGATCTCGGTTAACCCGGACCAGTTTATATCTACGAGGGAAGAACTCAGAGAAACTCGTACTTTCGACGGTAAAAGAGGAGAAAAAAAGGGGGGGTGCGGGGAAGAAGCAGCAAGATCTTGCTGAGGAGATAATAAAACGGAATAAATAAGCCTCGCTCTTTATAATCGAGAATCATTTCAAGTCTCGTAAAGTCTCGTATTACTGTCAATTATCTGTCATTAATGGCCATTTTTTTTCTGCCAAAAAACCAACAAAAAAAAAAACTCGTTACTCGTGCACAATTAATTATTATTAATTTGATCATGTTCAAATTTACCAACAGCTATAAATTCACCGGCAATAAAAATCTCGAAAAGTGCATTTCATGTTGAAAAAATTTCAACCCCGAGAAATTATTATTATTTATTTATTTTTTTCATCAAATAACTTGAATTTTATTTTTCATTTGTTCTCTACTAAAAGTTTTTCGGGTAAAAAAGAAAAAAAATTATCGAGAGCCGAAAAACGAACGACAGCTGAGACGAAGAATTTTTTATTCGCCTCTTCTTTTGTACGAAAATTAAAAAGGAAGAAAAAAAGGTTTTTTTTTTTGTCTTTTAATTATTTCATTCTCTTTATTCTCCGTGAGTAGGGCAATTAAACTGGTTGGAATATTGAAGTTGGCAAAAGTAGCGCACACGCACATAGAAAAAGAGAAAAAGAGAGAGAGAGAGAGAGTCACGATGCCATTTAGTTTAAAGAGCTATTAAAATGGACGTACTACAAGCAGAAAACTAAATGGCAGACAGAGAAAACGCTTGGTGGATTTGACAAAGACGAGCCTCACATTCGTTGCCAGAATCTCTCGCATTTTTTTACTACGTATTTGAATGCATACACATGCCCAGTTTTTACGTTTATTTCACGTTTAAACGCTATAGATATTATTTGATGATCTCTCGAGTAATAAATAAAATGGCCATTTTGCCTTAGGCGCTTTTTACGGTCGGTTGTCAATGGCTCGTTATATATATATATATATATATAGCACTTCGAACTCGACGTACACGCTGAATCGACAATAATAATACCCTCGTATAATCAACTCGTGACATGTACAATTAAAAACGAGATTAGCTGCTGTTTATTAACTGTCAAAATTTCAATAATATTAATTAATGAAAATGAAACTTTTATTTTTCACATATTATTATTATTATTATTATTCAATTAGGTTAAATTGAGCAAAATTTCTTAATTAGTGTCCAATTAGTGTGCAATTAGTGACGAAAAGATTTAAATATCTTTGAAAAAAACAAAAGAATTTTGTATTTTTAATTAAATCGTGGGTTGAGGCTTTTTAGTGATTAAATGGGCCACTTTGCGTTTAATTGAATGTTTTTTTTTTGTTTCATGTTTATCAGATTTGAGAGTTGAGGGGAAAATTATGTAATCTGAAAAATAAAGTGAGGTCGAGAAATAATATAGGATGACCCTGAGTTCAACAGGCAATTGATACAACTGTAGGAAGGCCGAGAATAAAAATCGACAAGGCCCATGGAGGCTAAATTTCAAGTTCATTCGATAAAATATTTCCGTTTATAATTTCGCGTTCTTCGTTTATTTATTCATTTTGTTCAATCTCATCTCTACATTGGGAGAGTTTCAATATCGACGGTGGTTATTATATCAACGTATACGCTCAAGGCACAAAATAATACAACAAAATATTCACATTTCCAGACATCGAAGCTTTAAATAAACGCGATACCAATTAATTTACTTTTTATCATATCTTCAAATAATACACATCCGGCAATGTTCAATATTTAATCACGAAAAAAATAATTAAATTAAATATAATTATTTGAATGTGAAATAATGTTCAAGTATTTATATACATTTCCTTCTTTTTTTTCATCAAATTTACACATAGAATGAAACATAATTTTCTTCAAGTGATAAAAAATTATTGTAAAATTCATAGAGAATCTTCTTGTATTCCTCCCCCTCACCCTTGTTTCAACTACTTTTCATTTTATTTCAACTATTCTATCGAATTTTAATTTTTTCCATATAATCTGAAAATATTTGCTTTCCTCTTTGTTCATAGATGAGAACGCGATAAAAGCGATACCAATTAATTAACTTTTTATCATATCTTCAAATAATACACATCGGGCAATGTTCAATATTTAATCACGAAAAAAATAATTAAATAATAATTAAATGTACATTTCGTTCAAAAATATAATTATTTGAATGTGAAATAATCTTTAAGTATTTATTTACATTTCCTTCTTTTTTTTCATCAAATTTACACATAGAATGAAAAATAATTTTCTTCAAGGGTTAAAAAATTATTGTAAAATTGATAGAGAATAATCTTCTCGTATTCCTCCCCCTCACCCTTGTTTTTCATTTTAATTCAACTATTCTTTCGAATTTTAATTTTTTCTGACGAAGATGATGTATGTTGGGACATTTTTTATTGCCCTCGTTCCCCTATTATTTAAAATACCTCATCATCCCTCATTAATAAAAACAAAAAAATTATTTCTTTTATTTTTCCAAATTTCATTTCAAATTATTTTATATCGAATTGCAGTCGAGCTGATCGTGAAAACATTAATTGATCGTGTATGAATGCGGGTGGTAAATATCTATATATGATGATGATATTTTATTTTTTTGCCTATTTGTTCACAGTCGAGATATGTGCTGGGACATTCTGTGTGCCAGTCGTCCTCACCAAAAGCCGGAAGAGTTGTACCCTCATAATTTTCCAGAGAAGCGCGCCTGCACTACTTCCAGCGGCCCTAACCCCTATACATGACTATATTTATATACATGACTATATATATATATATATTAAATATAGGGCATTTCAAGCCAAATCGACAGGGCCATTTTACCCTTCATTTTTGTTCAACTCAAAATAAGAACAATTTCTTTTTTCTTTTTTAATTTCTCAATGGAAAAAAAATCAGCAAAGATGCAAAAACCAACTACAATGTGCAGGAAAGCCTAAAATATTTTTTCCTAAAACATTATAGAGCAACCAATAAAGATATTTAATTAAAAAAATCTTTGATAGGCTGCACGAATTTTGTATTTAAAATCTGAGAATTAGCATGAGATTTTTTTCTTCTTTTTTTAATATTGCCCTAAAATTTACTCAGCGATAACAAGAAATGAAAAATTGTCAAGTTCTCGAGTTTGCTGATTTGGAGTCGAATGGCCCATACACGTACATGTATGCAGGCCAGGGGTATACGAAGCCAACAATGAAAGCTCACGCAGCATTGAGAGAGAGAGAGAGAGAGAGAGAGAGAGAGAGAGAGAGAGAGAGAGAGAGAGAGAGGGTGGGGGAATGAGTCAGACGAAAAGGGAATGAATTTTGCCGCGCATTTTCGCGGGTACGACCGTTATATGACAACGAACAATGCAAGCTCCAGCGGCGCTTCAACGAGGAGCGCTTTAAACGGCATCGCAAGAGAGCAGCGACAACGAGAGGATGCTGACGATGGAACGCGACGTACGCGAATTTTGTTTTTTTTTTTTTTTTTTTTTTTTTCCTATTTCTCTCTCTCTCTCTCTCTCTGCCCTTCTCCTCCATTTCTCGTCAAGCCTCGTTTCGTTCACGATCGTATTTTCCGAGCGTCAGACATGCTTGGGCACGGATAGCCGCAAAATGCCGCTTCCGGTGAACCCGCGCCTGGCGTATGGCGAGAGAGAGAGAAAGAGAGAGAGAGAGAGAGAGAGAGCGAACGCTCAAGTCTGATTATTCACGAGCCATAACTACTTTCCTCGTCGTCGTCGTACTAAACTGACGAGCGAGATGACGTTCGGCGAAGAGGTGGAGGATTTGAGTGCCACGGAAGACCACAAATTGTTATCAATAATTGCGGGGCGATCGATCCTAAAATTGAACAAACTCTTCGCGAGTTGTTCGTAGTTTTTTTTTTTGCTGATTGACAAAAAAATAATTATTTTTTTCTTTTTTTACGGGAGACCACAAATTGTTATCAATAGTTGAGGGACGATCGATCCTAAAATTGAACAAACTCTTCGCGAGTTGTTCGTTTTTTTTTTTTTTGTTTATTGACAAAAAAAATAATTAATTTTTTCTTTTTTTACGGGAGACCACAAATTGTTATCAATAATTGCGGGACGATCGATCCTAAAATTGAACAAACTCTTCGCGAGTTGTTCGTTTTTTTTTGTTTATTGGCAAAAAAATAATTAATTTTTTCTTTTTTTACGGGAGACCACAAATTGTTATCAATAATTGCGGGGCGATCGATCCTAAAATTGAACAAACTCTTCGCGAGTTGTTCGTAGTTTTTTTTTTTGCTGATTGACAAAAAAATAATTATTTTTTTCTTTTTTTACGGGAGACCACAAATTGTTATCAATAGTTGAGGGACGATCGATCCTAAAATTGAACAAACTCTTCGCGAGTTGTTCGTTTTTTTTTTTTTGTTTATTGACAAAAAAAATCATTAATTTTTTCTTTTTTTACGGGAGACCACAAATTGTTATCAATAATTGCGGGACGATCGATCCTAAAATTGAACAAACTCTTCGCGAGTTGTTCGTTTTTTTTTTTGTTTATTGGCAAAAAAAAATAATTAATTTTTTCTTTTTTTACGGGAGACCACAAATTGTTATCAATAATTGCGGGACGATCGATCCTAAAATTGAACAAACTCTTCTCGAGTTATTCGTTTTTTTTTTTTTTTTTGTTTATTGGCAAAAAAATAATTAATTTTTTCTTTTTTTTCGGGAGAGCACAAATTGTTATCAATAGTTGAGGGACGATCGATCCTAAAATTGAACAAACTCTTCGCGAGTTGTTCGTTTTTTTTTTTTTTTTGTTTATTGGCAAAAAAATAATTAATTTTTTCTTTTTTTTCGGGAGAGCACAAATTGTTATCAATAATTGCGGGACGATCGATCCTAAAATTGAACAAACTCTTCGCGAGTTGTTCGTTTTTTTTTTGTTTATTGGCAAAAAAATTAATTAATTTTTTCTTTTTTTACGGGAGACCACAAATTGTTATCAATAATTGCGGGACGATCGATCCTAAAATTGAACAAACTCTTCGCGAGTTGTTCGTTTTTTTTTTTGTTTATTGGCAAAAAAAATAATTAATTTTTTCTTTTTTTACGGGAGACCACAAATTGTTATCAATAATTGCGGGACGATCGATCCTAAAATTGAACAAACTCTTCTCGAGTTATTCGTTTTTTTTTTTTTTTTGTTTATTGGCAAAAAAATAATTAATTTTTTCTTTTTTTTCGGGAGAGCACAAATTGTTATCAATAATTGCGGGACGATCGATCCTAAAATTGAACAAACTCTTCGCGAGTTGTTCGTTTTTTTTTTGTTTATTGGCAAAAAAATTAATTAATTTTTTCTTTTTTTACGGGAGACCACAAATTGTTATCAATAATTGCGGGACGATCGATCCTAAAATTGAACAAACTCTTCGCGAGTTGTTCGTTTTTTTTTGTTTATTGGCAAAAAAATAATTATTTTTTTCTTTTTTTACGGGAGACCACAAATTATTGTCAATAATTGCGGGACGATCGATCCTAAAATTGAACAAACTCTCCTCGAGTTGTTCGTTTTTTTTTTTTTGTTTATTGGCAAAAAAATAATTATTTTTTTCTTTTTTTACGGGAGACCACAAATTGTTATCAATAATTGCGGGACGATCGATCCTAAAATTGAACAAACTCTTCTCGAGGTGTTTTTTTTTTTTTTAATTTTTTTTTATTGACAAAAAAATTAATTTTGCCTTTCTCAATCTTTTTTTTTTTTTTTTTTTTCTCCTCAAATGATGAAAACGAATATTTACGATGAATATATTATTTTCAATTAAATTGAGGCTGAAATTGATATCTAAAATATTTGCAGAATTATAAATATCAATAATGATAAATTTTCGATATTTCAATTATCAAATTTACACGAAATTTAACAATTTCGATCCTATAAATTATCAAATTTTTTAATTTCAATATCAAATTGTTTATACTTGTAAATTTTTATTTCTCAAGCCAACACTCTGATGTTTGAAATTTATGCACGATAAATGAGAATCGTGTTCGAGAACCGCAATTCGTCCCTATGGCGTATAAACACTCGGGCATAGTAGGTGACGTGAAATAATAATAATAATAACAATAACAATAATAATAATAATTCCTCGGTAAATTTTGGTTACAGAATTGCTATCCTCGGACATTTGGCAATCACAAATGTTAGCTCGACATCGGAGATGTGAAACGATCGCCAATAATCGTGAGAGGACCGTCAGGTCAGAGAGCGAGAGAGAGAGAGAGAGAGAGGGGGGTGGGCGGGAGAGAGCGAGAGAGACGGAAGAAGAGATAATGTCCCTCGTAACAGAATACAAACCATTAATAATCGTCCGACACGCTCTTCGCTGTTTGTTGGGCAATATAATAAGCATAAATTTTGGGCCAACAAACAGGCCGAGGTAGCATCGATAATACGCCATTCGGGAGGATTACGTCAATTTCCCAATTTCGTCCACTGAGAATCTACATATGTATATCCACGTGTATGACTGTACAGTGGTGGATTTACGCTCTCGAGCACATATATATATATATATATATATATATATATATGTACTAATAAACATTACGCGTTATGTATCGTTTGTCATGCGGATTAGGTGGTCCAACCACCTGTCGATAAATCAAAAAAATTTATTCATTTTTTCGACGCACCCCCAATTTTCTTTCACGGCGGAATTTTTTTTTTTTTCTTTAGTTTTTTTATACCACAGAAGAGCACAATTTTTTGTGCTCTTCTGTGGTATAAATTTTTCATTTCTCAGGCAATATTTGAATTAAATTATTGAATAAATGATTCGAGGCAGGATGAATTAACACAAAAATCGTAGTTAAAAATGAATTTATAGTATTTTTTTTTTTACAGACTTTCTTATAATTTTCGTCAATCTGCGTTAAAAATTAATATAAAATTCACGGGGACAAAATTTGGGGAATATTTTTATTCAACTTTTGACCCTATTTATTCTGACCTCTTTTAAAAATATTTTTTTATCAATCCTACGAGTATTGAGTAAATGTCGATGAATTAATTTATTAATTTATTAATTTATTAATTTATTAATTTATTAATTTATTAATTTATTAATTTATTAATTTATTAATTTATTAATTTATTAATTTATTAATTTATTAATTTATTAATTTATTAATTTATTAATTTATTAATTTATTAATTTATTAATTTATTAATTTATTAATTTATTAATTTATTAATTTATTAATTTATTAATTTATTAATTTATTAATTTATTAATTTATTAATTTATTAATTTATTAATTTATTAATTTATTAATTTATTAATTTATTAATTCACATTCAAAAACTTATTCACGGTAGAATTTTTTTTCAGCCACGAATTTTTCGTAATTTTCATTAATCGACGTTATAAAAAAGAAAAAAACCTTTCAGGCAACGTAAAATTAAAAAAAAATTAATACTTCAATGTCAATGGAATGAGTAACTTTTCCGTCTATAACATCCAAGTACGAAACTTGTTCTCAGACTCCTCCCCCCCCCCCACCCCGCACCCCTGCCCTCACGACATCGTAAAAGGAGAAAAACTGTTCTTAGAAGACCGGAAATACGACTGCAAAGGAGAGAATTCTCCTTGACGATAATGATAATGGAAATCGCGGGGATTCGACGATAACGCTAACAATCGTGACAATTGTTATATTCGCTTGTTCTATCCTCTCAAAACTGTGAATAGAAGGAGACTCAGTCACGCGAGAGACGTTCGAGGCGCCTAAGAAAAGCATATACAAGCATATATATATATATAAAGTATTCTATATATACACAGTACTATAGTATATATATAAACATTTATACTACATCGAGGTAAGAAAACAAGAAAGTGGAAAAGACTTGCTCTCAAGAATTTCTCCATTTTTAAGGATATTGGTGTACCTCGAGGTTGTCAAGACTGTTAAATATACCTATATCGTGGCCTCTTATCGCTCTAAAGAAAAAAAAAAGTTAGAACCGCAAGCATCGAGAAACACAAAGATAAAAGTAAAATCGAGTCGAAAAGAACATCTTTCGAACAATAAATTGACAAAAAAAAATAATATATATATTTTTTTTAATCCTCAACATAAAAAATGTGGATTTTGATATTTTCCCTCATTAAAAAAAAAAAAAAAAGTCGATAATATGAGAGTTTGAAAAAGTTTAAAGTTTGAAGAAAAATTAGGCAAAACTCTTAAAAAGTTTACATATTTCTATAATTTTTTTAACAGCAAATTGGCTCGAGTACAAAATCTCGTTCAAGGTTAAAAAAAAACCTCGTACGAGTTTTCTGCTGCTACTGTACAAAAAAAAAAAATCCTAACGTTCGAGGACGACAGGAGACACGCATCGTTACTTTTGCCACACGTATCTACTTATACGTGTGCGTACAAAAATACGCCAAGTGCACAATTTATGGTAAATAATATTCTCCGTATGCCATTTTATCTGTAAATTGTATTTTGAAATTTTTCCAATTTTTTATTCAATAAATATTTTTATTTTTACAGCCTGACCCGAATTACCCCAATTTTGACTGCAGGAGGCAATTTAACGTGCACTGATAGTGAATCGTGAATAATATCGCGTCATTACTCACTAGAGAATGAAGAAAAGAAAATATTGGTGATAAATTACGTTGCAAGGGGAAGTGAAGGAGAAATGAAAAGAAAAAAAAATTGAAAAATGGAAAAATGTACATTCAAGGGAGATTCGTCACGTATGCTACGTTCATGGCAGACAGGCAGAACAAGAGAGAGATTAGATCTGACTCTGCAAGATTAGACTACTCGTTTGCACTACGAAAGGGAATTCAGAGAAAACGATCGAATATTATGTCTGCGTAAAATTGCTAAT
This sequence comes from Dyspetes luteomarginatus, assembly GCA_963669185.1. NCBI lineage: Eukaryota > Metazoa > Arthropoda > Insecta > Hymenoptera > Ichneumonidae > Dyspetes > Dyspetes luteomarginatus. Next base: position 28,829,157 of record OY769903.1, on the reverse strand, counting down.
GCAACGTACAATAACCTTGAATTTCCCACCAAAGGCGATATATATCTATATATGACCTTTGATGGGAGATTAGCCACACGGCAAACTTATAATCGCGGGACATTCGTCTCCGAGGCAAATTACGTGCAAGTTGTAATAAACTGATGTGAATCAAATCCTTATATATGCTTAGAAATGATAAAGTTTAGAAATGAAAGAGGTGACTATACTTCTAAAACTCAAACCCCCATACATATACATGAAGGAACGTGAAATAATTCGACGAATAAGGGTAATTTATCAATGACCCTAATTACCCCGAGCATGTATATATTGTATTAATATTGAAATAATATTTATTAAAATAACGAACGGATAATATTTATTAATAACGAACGGATAATATTTATTAATAACGAACGGATAATATTTATTAATAAATAAACTGATAATATTTATTAATAGTGAACTGATAATCGAATACTTTTGGTCTATTTTTCATTCGTTTTATTTGTTTAAATGACGCACAAACCTTTTTTGTAAATTAAATGAGTCCTTAAACATCAACTACGAAAATTAAAAACATAAAAAAAAAACTCTCGCCAAATTTCGTTTGCCAGCAGTGAAGGATTAATTAAACTGAGAGCTCTCTTTGAGAGTAAACAAAAAAAAAAAAACAAGTACTAATTTTTCGCTCCACATATTTGGCGATCCAACACCCTTAACTACACAAACACACACACACACCCAAATATCCATAAAACTTGGCAAACTTTTTCACTCCCTCCCATTTTACATAATTTTGATGTGCGAGAAAAATAATCAAGAGATTCGAGGCGTTAATTTAAATGTTCTTAATTAATAACGACGTTGAAAAAAGTAAAGTAAATCTAAAGAAAACAGCAAAAAAAAATGTTGTGTTTATTCTTGCAAGGAAAACCAAAAGAATTAATAAATTTGATACTCGAGTGTAAAATTTACTCGGAATTTCAATTTACTCGGAAGCGTATAATTTTGCTATTAAAAAAAAATTTTGCTATTCACTTAATCTCGTAGTTGTATAATGAGCGTCGATTATACTCATTAATCTATATAGATATATATATATAATATGCACGATATAAAATTTTACCTTTATTTTTTTCTTCATTTATTTATTTTTAATTTAAAATTCTTTTTTTTTTCATTTATATAAATATTCTTTTCTTCATATAAAATTATGCAACATTTTATATATAATTTGACACACTCATATACGTATAATTACGTCAGTGTGAGCCCTTTAGGAACGATTATCGAAACGTCGCAAAAGTCATCGGCGTGTCAAGGTGATAATTGCGCAGTATTACCCGCGACGCCACGTTTACGTTAGCAACGATATCGCACACATCCACATTGGCTTCTTGGCAATTTTTATCGACCCGGCACGTATCAAACGTTTTTATACGCGCCCGAGAATTTTTCTCAAGCTCCACGACGTGTACAATCCTTTTTTTTTCTCTCTCTCATTATTCACTGAATTCGCAATCGATTAACCTCGATTGTCTCAAGCTATCGTCGCATTCGTCATTTCGCAAAATATTCGAAAAATAAATGAAGAATCGAGGTCAATGAAACTGTAATTTTAATCCATGTTAAGGTTAGGTTGCAATCCTTCCGTTTATAACAATGATAATGATAAGAATAGTAACGATAATAATAATAATAATAATGCACTATGTATCTTTATACGTATGATCAAAATGATTTTTTTTTGTTCGTAATTTCTATTATTATTATTATTGGCGTTTATTTTGAATTTTGTTTTTACTACGACACTCGCGTGTGCGTTAAACGCGCGTTAGGTTAACCGTACGAAAGATCCCAGGGGGGGTGTAGTGACCGCGTAGTTCAAAGGTCACGAATTCTCGTACGTTGAACTCGGAAAAAAAAAATCACGCTCTCGTGATCCTCTATGTCTCTCTCTTCGTTCGTATGTTATATCCGTCTCATTCAACAAAGTTGCAGATGCATTTGGGTGAGAAAAAAAAAAGTACGAGACTTACCGGGTACTAAACGTCGTGGTCTGGTCGTTCCAACTGCGCAGTTCACACAAGCAAAAAAGGCCTATACAGTTTTCAGGGACTGCTTGGGTTTCTACGGTGCCCCGAGCTCGTTAACGTATATGTATAAAACCCGAGAGAACGCGCGCAAGTTTCACCGACTCGTATATTCACATTTAAAAAAACGTCCAACTATATATTCGAGCACATAAAACACTCGAGAATTGTGCACACTTCTATATTCGTATATGCATTTACTCTCCCACTATCGTTTTCTCTTACTATTTCTATTATACTGTAATGCGGAGAACGATGCACGCGTGTGGCGATGCATGCGCGGCTCGATGCGCTGCGACCTTTTTATTTTCCAACGCGATAAACCGTTAACTCTCCCCGTTCGAGGCTTCTTGCTCTGTGAGACTTCTATATCTATATATGTTTCCATAAATGAAGGATATTTATATAAATGTTTATAAGAGTACATAAACGCGCTGTTCGTACTAGGATCGGCCATTGAAAAAAGAGCACACATTTTCAAATTTTTCACGGACGTTTTGTCGAAACTCATACTCTCGTTCACTGATCTCTCTCTCTCTCTCTCGTTAACGCTGAGCGCCTAGTAAATAAAAAGTTACGATAAAAACTGTTGACGACGCGAACTAAGCACCGCATTAACTAGTATTGAATAAACTAAAACGTTTTGGAATAACCGAGCATCCAGCTTCTGGGAGCTAACTTAAGAACGCACTATTAACTAATTGTTTACAATTTTGTGATAAAACGACGCCGCTACTGCATGCACAATCTATTTAAGTTTGAAGATTATCACGTGATCGAGAAAGAAAAAAACATACAGTGTCGCCATCTCGCGGCGGCATGCTCAAACTTCATCCGTGCGCCATCTGTGAGGATATATGTGAAACACGTTCTGATGAGCACTCGGAGCGCCACCAGGCGCCAACTTGACGGATCGGTAACACTCTAGGGAAGAGCGAGAGGAGAGGAGAGAGGACAGAGGACAAACTGCCACCCCTTGTAAACATGCTGATGCTCATTCTCTCTCCCCTCCGCCGTTTTTTTTTCTCGCACCGTGACCTATAGGCTAACGTCAGACGAAAAGTAACACGCCCTTATCGAATAACACCCCCGCCCGAACCGTCCCGGGCTTATCCAGGTCATGCTGGTCAGACATGATTTGCCTCTGATCAATGACAAATACTGTTGTTTTTATTTTTTTAATTTTTTTTTTATGACCAAACAAGATGGTGCATTGTCATCTCTCTCTGATACCCGCTTCTCTCTCTCTCTCTCACTCGTACTAAATGTTTGCATCACGCGGGGCAACTATATACATATATATATATATATCATCCATTTGTAACAAAAGAAATCTGAAAACTCACCGTCTCGTTTTCAGCAATACACATGTGTTCCACCTCCATAATTATCACCTATCCGTACTCGAAGAATACTCCTTATTTACGTAAATCTCAAAAATTTCACTAAACACACGAATTATAAAAAAGTGACAAAAAAACAAAACAAAATACTTGGCAATTCTCGTAGCGACAACGTGTGTCTGTTTACAAACACTGCAAGGTCACTCAGCTGGCCCCCAGGCACACTGACTGGTATAATACACTCACTCTGCGAAACGCGAGAGTTGTGCTCACGCGCGTTACATCATTTTATATTCGCGATCGTCGCGACGACAAACGGATGACAGGCGGAATAGCGCGGGCGCGCACGCGTGTAAATTGTTGTTCAATTTTTACAACAATTTTCAGCCTTTTGTAAATTATGATATGAAATAAACGATGGGAGTGTTATAGACGAAGAATATATATTATTACGCTGAATAATACATTTTCTGATTAAAATCATTTTTTGACTAATACGAAGTTGGCAACGAGCGAACTTCCAGAATCTCCCGCGCGCTCAGCGCTCACGTGATCGATATTCCATGTCTAGGGATATCGAAATCGAATTTCTCGTTTTATTTTAATGACGTTGGCAACACTTGGAGGCCTAACGGACGCCTCTCTCGTTTCGCGTTTGAACAAGTCGATCCTTTTCCACTGATTTTTGGTGTTTCGCACGCTCAGCACGCTGTAGCGACTGTTGGACGTTTTTTTTTTCATTATTTCATCCCCGGATGGATCAAAAATTGATCTCTATAGGAAAATCTTTCGCATCACCGGAAATTTATCGAAGATAAATAAACAACGAGCAATCGATTAACTGCTAAATTTCTGTTAACTTTTCACTTTTGCAACGATCTATAATACAATGTTTATGTTGACATCAAACGTACGTTGAACTTCCTTGTTCATCGCAATAATGCCATGCTGAGGATAGAATTAATGAAAAAGAAAAAAAACCTTTCTAACGAATCGTACATGGAAAACGAGCGATCGTTAATGTGAAAATATCATTTTTTTCTCCAATTTCAACGACAATATACCCGAGAATGGACCTTACTACGAGTGATGGTCGATTGGATACAAAAACAAAAAAAAGTGAGTATTCAAAACAAAAAAAATGAAAAATTATATAGGGATAAAAATACCTTAAATAATATTTTAGTCGAAAACACAATATTATAATTTTAATAAAATAGATGAAAAAGTTTAATTTTATTTGTTTGGCAAAATTTTTAAAAAATCTCAATCGTGTTACAGAGTATGAATTATCATTGAAAAAACTCAAGACCGGAATCCGCCATGATGCTGGACACTCGAAATACAAATGTGAGGAAAAAGGGACAATTTTTCAAGCTCCCGATGAAATAGCCGACTCAGCAAGCTCGCAAAATTTCATGCTTCGTCTCTCGGACAGTTTTCTCGCTGACGATACTCAGGAGAGTATAAAAAATAATAAAATTAGCTTGACAACGAAAAACTATCGGGAAAACGAAGTTATATTGATAAGCGATTCGAGCGATGACGAAATTTCACAAAAATGGGAATGGAAGAATTTAAAATCATCTGCGTCAATTAGAGACCCAATGAAAAAAAATGTTTTGATTGCGAGCAGCGTTTATACTGTGCAATCTTCCGAGAGCGAGGAAGAAGATGTGAGAAAAGGGCGAGGCTCGTTGAGAGCAAATAATGCGAAAAATTTTATATCTGCGAAAAAGCCACAAAGAAAATGTAGCATATTGTACACATCCGACGAGACTGTGAGCGATACAGAGTCGGGAATAATAAGTAATGACAAGGAAAATTTTTTCGAATCTCACATCAATCCAATTGTGGAAAAAATTATACCAGAGAGTAACGAGTCGATTTTCAATTGTGACGAAGTTAGGGGAATTTTGACGGAGAATAAAATTAATATTTATACGCCCGAGTGTGTCGATGATCTTAATGAAAAGAGAAAAAATATTGAAAACTTTCAACTGACTCCAGAATTTACGAAAACCTCGAGAAATGAGACTGGTAGTGCGAAAAGTCTCAAGGAAACGAACAGGAGAATTGAAGAATCTCGAAGAACACCAGAATTTATGAAAAACTCAAAAAATGAGACCGGAAGTGCCAAAAGTCTCAAAGAAACGTACCGAAAAATCGAAGAATTACGACGCACTCCGATATCCGGAAAAATGTCTAGAGATGAAACCGGAAGTGCCAAAAGTTTGAAAGAAACGAACCGAGAAATTGAAAAATCTCGAAGAACACCAGAATTTATGAAAAACTCAAAAAATGATACCGGAAGTGGCAAAAGTCTCAAAGAAACGTACCGAAAAATCGAAGAATTACGACGAACTCCGATATCCACAAAAATGTGTGGAAATGAAACGGGAAGTGAAAAAAGTGTGAAAGAAACAAATGGAAGAATGAAAAAAACTCTGAAAACTCCAGAATTCTCAAAAATCTCGAAAAACGAAAGCGAAATGACGAAAAGAACGGAAGAATCTCGAGGTACTCCAATATCGGCAAAAATCACAAGTCGTACGGCCGTCTTGACAAACAAAGACATGCGTAATATTCTCAAGGTCATAAAATCAAAACGAGCAATTTTCGACTCGCCAAAGGAATTGAAAAAATTGCCCAATTCGGATGAAAGTTACATCGAGGAGAGCGATTGTGACATTTTATCGCCAGAATCGAGCGTCGATAGGAGAGAAAATATAAATATAAAAAATCCTGTCATAATTGCCGAGACCGATGAAGAATCGGAAAATTCAATAATTCAAGGATCACAAGTTGATCATTCAAAGCCTTACAAAACCCACGTGTCGAGATTTCTCGATCCTACAATCGGCGGTAATGATTCTCACGATGGTATGAGCGAGAAGAAAAAGCTCGAGATCGCTCATTGGCTCATGATGAATTCGCTCGACACGGGAAGCGAAACTTCCATCAGCCAAATCCCAGCAAGCAACAAAAACAGTCCAAATTCCGGAAATAGCAGTCTTGAACGCTTAGAAATAAATTACGAGACACCGAACAATCGTGATAGAATTAGAAAAAATAATACAAAGGAGAAAACGAAAGCAGACTCGACAAAATCATCGAAATCTGTTCGACAAACGACCATCGACGAGTTTCTCAGAAAAACTAAAGATGGAACTCGAAAAATTCTCACCCCCGTTGCTCCACCGAGAAAAAATGATCCCGTCCCTCTGGTCAATGAAAATATCGGTATTATGGATTGTGCTGATATTCTTGATAATTTGTATGGCAATGCTTGGCGATCAAGAGCCGACGATTTGCTGCCCATGACTGAACCGAGAAAAAAAATCGTTACGCTACAAGATAAAGGCGTGCAAACTGAGAGGCGAGTAGAAAAAATGCTTCGCTCAATTTATATTGTTAGCGTAATTTTTTTTTTTAAATCCAATCTTTGTTAATTTTTTTGTTTTTTGCCTTAATTTTGCAGGAAAATCAATCCAAAATCGAAACGAACGACTAAATCTTCAGACAAAAGTTGCGAGGATGAATTTGACGCTTGTAAGAATTAAATTATTCGCGCAAATTATTTATCTGTGATGGAATAAATTTTAGACCGGATTTTGTTTTTTCTCCACAGTCGTGAAAAATATCAAGCCAAATTTGAATTCTACAAAAAAACCCGCGACAAAAACGGATCGTCGTAGATGCAATTTTATAAATGATTCCTCATCGTCAGGGGAAAGCGACGGCGAGACAACGTATCTTACGGCTCAGACGAATCCACGAAATTCGGATAATCATAAAATAACGCCTCGGCCAGCGCCAGTATCGGAAAATATACGGAGGTAAACGCTTCATGGATTCCCTCAAGATTTTTGAATATTTCAATGAAAATTCGTGTTATGATCTAATTTCAGCCAAATGAAATTATTCAATTTTCAACTCAAAATTTATTTTTGAACATTTCAGAGCGATCGCAATTTGCGATTCAGACACCGAGGATGAAAATGACAAACGGATCGATAATAAAAAAGTATTATCATTCAGTGACGATAGCGATTCGAGCACGAGCGAATTTGATCCAAATGATATTGTGCCCCCAAAATATCCAACGAAATCGCACGTTGCTCTCACGACACCTAGAAATCCAACGAGAGCCACAAAACTACCGATTTCCGGTTCAAACGCAAAAACGCCAAAATCGAGAAATACTTTTCTCGCATCGTTATCGGCCACGATACCGATCAACGAGGCTCATCCCGAGGCTAAAAAATATCGTCAGGATTACAAAAATACGAAGGAGGAACTTTGTAAATATTTGTACAAACTGTACAATGAGAACATTTTTGACAATCAATTGCCGAGCGATATGTCGATCGAGTGGAACGTTAGAATGCGAGGAACTGCTGGATTTTGTTACAATAAACGCTCGGTTAAAGCTCTTGGTGGTGTAACACGTTCTTCGCGAATTGTACTTGCAACGAAGGTTCGAAATTTTTCAATTTTCCGACATGTTCGATTTTTAAATCAAATTAATCGTTTTTTTAATTTTTTTCTTTTTATTCCTCTTTTTTTTAGATTCTTGACACACCTGACAGACTGAGGGATACTCTAGTTCACGAAATGTGCCACGCTGCTGCATGGTTGATAAACGAAGTATCTGACGGACACGGTCCTTTCTGGAAAAACTGGTGAGCTATAATTTAAATCCTCAATTTTATTGAAATTTGAAGAAGAAGGCACGACAAATGGTCAAACATCGATATGATTTTGTTTATATATTTTTTTTCTCAGGGTCATAAAAGCTATGAGAGCTTTTCCCGAATTGCCACCGATAAAACGCTGTCATGATTACAAAATAACGACAAAATTCACATATCGTTGCACCGCATGTGGTTACAGTATTGGTCGTCACTCAAAGTCTCTCGACATTGAGAAAAAACGCTGCGGTCATTGTTACGGAAAATTTGAATTGTTGATAAATAAAGTTTCGAAATCCGGAGCGATTGAGGTAAAAACGCCAACAACGAAAAAGCCAAGCGCTTTCGCTCTTTTCGTCAAAGAAAATTATTCATCGGTGAAAAAAGACCGAAAGGGCGTCGCTCATAAGGAAGTCATGCAGATATTGGGTCAGCAATTTTCAGCGGTCAAGATATCGAAAATGAATAATAATTCTGACGAAAATAATCACCTTAACGTATTGAACGACTGATGAAAAAAAAAAAGAATCCTGACTGATGACGGACGATACGTCGATAGGGCTGTGCAGTTTTTTTTTTTTTTTTACAATTTCGTATAATATCGTTTATAAGTAATCGCTGTTTTTTTTTTGTAAATCATTTTATACCAATTGTACATTGATAGATTATTTTACAATTATCCTCTCGATGCAGGCATTGCAAACACGAGGGACGTTTTAGATAGGAAAAAAATAATAATCGGATAAGTGATAAAGACGCAAGAATGGATTTCATCGTACTAAGATTTATATTTTAGCTAGTAATTTTATTTGACGCATTTATGTAAACAGTATACAGAGGATACTCAGTGAAAGTTATTTTCAATTTGAGATGAATTTATGAAATTAAAAAAAATATATGATCCATACTCAGTACCTCACATGGCTCTATTTATTGCTCAAATAAAAGTCCTCATATATTTATAATTTTACTTTATTGAAATAAAATTTGCAATCTTTTTGAAAAACTTGCTAAATTTCAGTTTTCAAATATTCCCGCGCAAATGTATGAGTAGCCTGCGCGCGCGCATTGTAGATGGCAGTGGCGGCGGCAGGCGACGTGCGTGCGTGCGCGTCGCGAGATGTGTGTGTGTGTGTGTGGGAAGTCAAGCAGCGCACTCTAAAAACAGTGGAGGTAGTAGGTAGTGTCGTGCCGAAGATGGCGACGTGCGAGTGGTACTTGTGTCTTTACGGTGTTTGAAAGCAGCGATAAAAAGAAATAGGCAGAAGTGATAAAAAAAAAAAAAGCAGGGGGAAAAAAAATTATTAAAAAAAGGAAAAATAAGTAAATCAGAAATAAGATTGCGTGTACCATGTTGTCTCCGATAAGATCAGCAGTTGTAACTGTGATACGCGTCAGGATCGTGCAAATGTAGAATGTCAGAACCTAAACGGGTTGTCCCGCAGTGCCTGGAGTTTCCGGATTCCCTGGGGCACGCTACGAAGAAGGAAAAGAAGAGGGAAAAGGGCAAACAGCTCGCGCCCTCTTTTCGCTTTACGATCGCCCTGCCAGAGTCCAACGACAAGGCATATTCCGAGTTTAATTACGCTCAGCTCGTCAAATCGGCCGAGGTAAGTCCCAAAAAAAAAAAAAAAAAATCTACCTATTTAAAAAACCCTTAAAAAAAATAAGAAAAACAATGCCACACACATTTTGAGGGACGGGGGAGGGGGATCGTCGCTGGAACGTGCGAGAGAGAGAGAGAGTGCGATAACATATCGGAAATATCGAGGTATAATGAATATACACCGGTGAAATGAGGCAACCGGCTGTTGGGACTAAAGTCTGTCGGGAAGGAGGTCGGATTAATCGGAAAAGAAAAAAAAATGATTACGGTTGCGAGGGGGCGCGTTGGCAGGAGGGATAATACATTGAATTATAGCGATTAAGAGCCAAAAAACTGTCGAGGACACGCGTGAATCGTGTCCGAACCTCGTGCTCGTAATATTCGATTATTTTAAACGAACATAAGAATTAAAGAAACATGTATAATTTTTGCGTGGCTGTCATTATTTTCTGATTTTCGGGACGGTGAGATGAGATACGTGCGTGGATGAGAAAAAGAAAGAGAGAGAGAGAGAGAGAGCGCGAGGTGCCGTTTTCCGCGCAACGAACCGAGACGAGACGATTCCGGCGACGGCCGTTCGTCTCTTCTCTCGTTCATACAGCAGAGAATCTCTCGTTAATTCAATAGTTACATTCAGGAATAGAAAGAAAGAAAACTCGAAGAGAGAGAAGTCGTACGATTGATTCTCGATGCATTTTTCTTTCTGGTTTTTTATTCTCGTCAATTTTTTACCTACGAATATAATTTTTTTTACTATTGCTCGCTTTTTTTTATAGTGTACTATACGAAATAACGTACTACATATATATACATATACATATGAGCTAGAACGCGAGAGACAACGTCAGTCGTGTCGCGCAACTATATATTGTACAATTTTTGCGTCCGATCTGTTTGCACATGTGACCGCTAGGTGTCGGAAATTCGGCTTTTGAGCAACTCTGAACGTATTTTGTTTTTCTTTTTCTTTTCATTTTTATTTTTCGTCGTACTCCAGTGTCTGCTGTGTACCAGATATCGCGTAAATCGCTTTTTATCATTTTTTTTTTTACTGAGTTAAAATAAATAGGAGAGTAGCGCCTGCGGCAGAATATCGCAACGAGAGATCAGAACGATGCAATATCTCATAAACTCGCTTCATTCTTTATATCCCTTCCATGTTTTTCATTCCATATAGAATACAGAAAGTATGTACTTTTGTACTAGCTGTAGGCAGGGGGTCGAGTAGTCTCTCTCTTCTTTTTCGACCTCACCCGTGTGTGTGTGTGCGTGTGTGTGAGTGAGTACATATAATGTATCTCACGTTCAGAGAGAGAGAGAGAGAGAATATTTTGTCCTTTTCTCCTTTCTCTTCCGACGCGACGAGATTGGCGAATTTAACGTTCCCTACCGTCGATCTCGCCTGTGTGAGAGCTGAGAGAGAAATACGTATATATAAATATACAGAAGGGAGGGGGGAGAGTATGGAATTCGAGAGCACGCATCATGATCGATCGAGCGTCTTTTTTTTTTCTCCTCTCAAGAATCATGCGACTCTTTCTCACATTACCCTCGGCAATGACAATTTACGACTCGTGCGTTCACCTTAGAATTTTATTTATCTAGCCGAGGAAAGCAGATCGATTCGTAAATCGAGAAGCGGAATACTCGCGTCCCAAGCTGTAACGGCTACAAAAGCACGTTGCGCGCTCGAGCACGCACATGTTTATACGAAAGCTAAACCAGACGGCAGAGGAGAATAAAACGAGAGTTTATCAAACGCGTTTCGCGAGCTCTCCAAACTATTCCCTCCGCCCCCCCCCCTCTCCCTCTCTCTTGTTCTCAACCCCCCTCGAAGAGTGGCGGTGCAAGTCGTGCAAGACGAGAATAAAGAGAAACAAGATTGTTTTTTTTTTTTTTTTTTTTTTTTTTTTTCATCCGTGAGAAAAAGTTTAAAAACTTTTTTTTCGTAACGATATTTTGATATTCTTTAGATCCTTTTTTTTTTCACAATTTGAAAACTTATTTGCCCAAGTTTTACAACACTTTGTAAGTTATTTAAATATTTCGGTCTATATATTATCGCGTACGACAAGTGTCTCAACAATACGTCAGATGGCGCATACTCAAAGTATGGGCGTCGTTGTTTGTTTTTTTTTCTTTTTTTTTTTTTTTAAATTATCGCAATAGCGAAGAGAACGAATATAATTCTCGTAATATTTAACGATCTTTTTGTCCCTTATAACAAATGACTCGACAATACACCAGATGGCCCGTTTGTTATTATATCGCTTGCTCAAAGTTTGCTGTCGACGTTACATTTTACATCGTGCAACGTTGGCGAGTCGATTTATCTCCATATGGCAAAGTTTGTTCATTTCATACTCATGTTCATTCTTATAATATCTATCGATCCTACCGAATCTCTCATGACCAGTTTCCATCTTTTTGCATCCTACCTTGCAGTACAATGAATTCTTTGGGCCTCATTCGAACATTTTTCATTCCTTCAAATTTTTCATTAAATCATTTTTTTTTATTAATTTTTTTTTCCCCGCAGAAAGTTTAGATCGTCATAAAGAAAATTTCAATGTGAAAACAAAAATCGGTGAATAAAATTTCTTGTATTGGGGATTTCATACTTGTACTTTGATGTTCAAAGTATCTTTTTTTTTTTTTTTTTTTTAATTACCTTGCGCACATCCCTTTGTCGGATGATCGGCATCGGGCGGCCAAACCCACTCTAGTTTTCTCACCCGCGATGTAGCGCTAGCGACGAAAACGACAACGACGTAGCGTTTCATCTTCTAACGCGTCGCTAGGGGGGTTGGCGAGGTAGAAACGCAACCGCGCGCGCGTTTTCGCGTCTCTCGCGTGGGTTTCAGTGGTTATCAACGTAACCCCCATCCCCCTCCTCATACTCATCCTTCTCCTCCTCCTCCTCCTCCCCCAACGACACATCAAAACTAGAGATGGCTCGCATCTCCGAGCGTCGTCACAGTGTTGAATGTGTACACGCCCTCTACATCTCACGACTGCAACGATCCTGTGTGAATTTTGGGTACTACAAATTCGAAAAGTTTTGCATAATGTCAATACAGAGTACTCGTACGGCTATTATGTATATATATATAAACATTCGATTTTTCTGTTTTCTTTTCATTCATTTCAATCAATTTGATCGTGCAATGAAAAAAACGAAATTCTTTAATTACAATTCAACAAAATATTGCCTTTAATTTTTTGAGCCATAAATATTTTGTATCAATGACATTATAATAAATATTCAATGGGATTTGCCAGATGCATTTTTTAGCCATTATCAATATTATCGAAAATATTTCAGTTATTAAGGGAAAATTAATGGAAAAAAAAAGAATTTGTATGACAATTGATGATCATTTCGCATTTTTTATTCCATGGTGAAAATGCAATTCGTTTGGCTCCCAGCGAGCTCGTAACGTCCTGAATATTGACGGATGAGATTTCTCAGAGACAATCGGTTGATTATTATTTATGAATTTATTATTATGCAATATGCAATATGTACAACGCAGCTTTAAGGTCCTCAATATACATTTTACACGTACATATATATATATATGCATATATTTATAATATATTATTATTATATATATACGTGCGCGTGTATTATAAAATGCACATTTCGATTTGCTAATGACCTCGAAATTCTCAAGGTGTAACTGCATAAAATGCAATAAACTTTTATCGATAGAAATATGCACAACAGACCTGAACAGAATTTCGACAAAAATTTGCACAACAGACATTTAAGGTAAAGAGAGAAAACGATAAATTTCCAATGGCAAGAATTGAGATGATGATTTTTCGTAGCCAGCTATCGCCGCCCATCATTTACAGAGGGCGCTTCAGCCATCTTTTTATTTTCATTTCAATTGAGATTTACATAATTTTTCTTTTTTTGCTCCATTGTTCGCAGAAGAAACGAAGAAAAGAAGAGCAAAAAGCCGAAGAAGAGAATGCAACAAACGGACTGGATCCATTCGAGGGAGATGACAACGCTGACGAGAATAAACTCAGAGAAATGGCAAAACGTTTCGAGGCCAAATACGTGAGTTTCAAAATAAAAATAATCATTTTTCATCGATACGGAAGACTCGATTTTATTATTATTATTATTATTATTATTATTATGAATTAGGGAACCGCGACTGCGGGAAGAAAAAGGCACAAGTACGACGATTACGTCGATTTGGGAGCGGGATACGATGAGAACGATTCCTTCATCGATAACACGGACGCCGTAAGAATTTTTTATATATTATTATTTTTTTGGCTTAATCTGTAATTTTCTCGATTTTAGCGATATATTTTTTTTCATGTTTTTTTTTTCCCCTCTTTAGTACGACGAAATCGTTCCCGGTGAGGTGACGACGGCTTACGGGGGTTTCTACATCAACAGTGGACCCCTTGAATTTAAATCAGCCGATGACAATAGTCCCGTTCACAGTCGTCTCAACAATAATCACAACAATAACAACAACGACGAAGAGACCAGCGAGGATAGCACCGATGATGACGATGACGAGGGTAGCCGTGTACTCAAGAGAATGGAAAAACGAATTCTCAGCTCACCCGAGGAGGACGATGATGACGACACCCCGGGTGATCCACCTCGAAAGGTGCCAATTTATTCAAGAACAGTTTTTTTTTTTCCCTCCCGAATATTCTCCGTGCTAATTTTACACGCGAAAATATCCATGAAAAATATATTTCCGCCATTTTTACTTAAAAATAATTGCCTGTGAAAAAAATATTTTTTCTACGAAATTTTCTACGATTCATATCTATTTTATTTTTCAAAATGGTAAAATTTATGAGCGAATTATATTTCTCATGTATTGGGGCAAAAATACTGTCCAATTAAAATATAAATATTTGATATATATATATATATATTGTACTAGCAAAGACTAATTGATAAATTTCAATTTGCAGAAATACAAATCCGAGGAGAACGGCGAAAAAAAAGCTCTACACGAGGGCATGATGAAGAAAAAACGTAAATTACAGCCAGAACCGAGTAACAATCAACAGCATTGTGAGGAAATCGACATTACGTCGCCAAACTCGCGAAAAAATTCAACCGAGGAAAAACGCGAAATACTCGATCTGGAATGTTCCTCGGGTAATTCGATTGTTTAAACAAAAAACGAAAAACAAAAAACAAATCAGGTGTCCTGAATTTTTAGATATGAAAAAATAGATGAGGGAAACTGAATGATTGGTAATGATTTTGAATATTTTTTGCCTTTTTCAGAGGATCACGAGGAGAGGAAGAGAACCAAGTATGACCTGACAAAGACGAAAATTTCGACGGGTGAGAAGAAATACGATGGGAAAAAGCTCGAGAAGAAATGTCACATGAAGCGTTTTGAGAAAAAACAATCTCACCAACAACAACAGCAACCGCCGCAACAACAGCAACAACAACAACAACAACAACAACAACAACAGCAACCGTCAAGCAACGGTCTGGATGTTAAGAAAAATGATCTCAAAAAAATAATCGGCAAAGACAGTAACATAGACGATGCGATCGAGAGTGTCGTAAATGCCGGTCGGGCCGAGGACGAATCAAGCAGAGATACGATCGATTCTGGAAAATCACGTTATCTCGCTGGTACTGAATCGGATTGCGACGAAATTGAAAAAGAGGAAACGCCTCTGCCCGAACAACTTCCCGATGACATAAAAGAACTCACAAACAAGCTCAGAGCTCACGCTGAAAAAAATCGTGAAGGAAAAATCAACGTCAATGATGAATATTTCAACACAAATCTACAAATGTAATTAAAAAAAAAAAATTCGTATATTTGAAAGAAAAAGAAAAAAGAAAAAAGTTCACCATAAATTTATGATATATTGTTAATTAAAAAAAATAATAATAATTTTGCAATTGCAGATTGGAACAAAAATTGCGTTTGGCGCATTTGACAGCGGCGCGTTTACAGATTTACGGCCATCTGGCATATTTTCTGTCGTGCAGCAAGACAGTCCTTGCAAATCGCGCGAAAAAACTTTGTCTAAACGATGCTGAGAGAAGATACACAGTTCCGCTTCAGAGGTGAGAAAAATTAAATATTTACTTTTTTCCAATCTTATTATTTAATTCGTTTTCGTATTTTCACAAAAAAATGTCCAATCTCTCGAGAATCATCCCCGCTCTTTAAGTGTCTTGACTTTCCAGGCTAAAAGTATTAATTGACGGTACGATGCCAACGGTAGCTGAGAGATACGCTAAAGAGTGCCAGAGAGTCGCAGAGGAAAAGTGAGTATGCGAAAGTTGCACTTTTGTGGAATTAATTTTCTTTTTTTTTTTTTTTGTACGAGTTTCGTGTCCCAAGCGATTGTCTTAAGAAAATGAAAAACGAGATCGCGAATGTGCCCTCAAATGTGAAAAATTTAATTAAAGAGGGCGGACAAGGCAAGGAAGAAAAAAAATAATCGATAATCGATTATTAAATTTGGTACTCATGCGTAATCCCTTTTATTTCTTAGCCCTCATTTGTACTGGGAGATATATCGGTACTGTGGGTAAGCTCTGAAAAGCAACCTTTTTCCTCTCTTTCTCTCTCTCTCTGTCATTTCGATCATTATGATTTTCAAAAAATTTCACAATTTTTTTTCCACTTTGTCGTTTTATTTTATCTCGTATTTCATGCGACGCATTAAGCTCTCTCTCTCTTTCTCGCTGACAATTATCCCTAAAATCCAAAGAGCTTACGTTTTATTCGCAGCAAAATGAGTTTTACAGGGGAAATTTATATCATAAATGAAAAATAATCGTGAGAAATATTAAGAGCAAACACAACAATTGTATTTCTTCTCATACTTCTTCGACATTTTTTCGATTCGGCTATGAAAATTTTTCATTCTAATGATTTTCTCGTTGATTTTTCAGGGGTCTCGATAGCTCGCCGGTCGAGGGCGAGAGCAGTGATGGCGAAGCATCGGAAAAATCGAAAATTCCACGCAAAAAATTTCCCTGGACCACCGAAACAAAGTGAGAAATCTAAAAAATCCTTTTACAACTTGAAATATTACCTCGAACATATAACATCACAAAAATATATTTTTTTTTTTTACTTTTACAATTTACAGAAAGCTCGTTTACGAAATAGCGTGTGGTAGACGTCACTACTTTGCGTTGCGAAAGCCGCAAAAAGTGAATATGGAAACTTCCATCGCTACGTACATGGAAGCCAAAGTTTTGAAGCTCTGGCCAGGGGGATGGATGCGATTGCAGACTCTACTGAAGTATTCGAACCCTGAGCCGGTGTAAGTACCAAAAAAAAAGAACCAAAAAATACCTCACGTAGCAAAAAAAAAAAATGAAAAAAGAAGAAAAAAAAAAAACAAACACATGTCAATTCATACTTTTTGGCTTTTGATGGGGTTCGCAAAACTTTTTTTCAAGCTTCCGTGTGTGCGTGAGTGCATCTGTGTGTATGTGTGTGTGTGTGTAAATAAGCGGTAATGAAAATCGCCAAGGCGTCTTCCTTCATACATATATTTTCTAACTCACGAGGGAAAAATATAGTCGTAACCACACTCGAGTGACCCTAATCCGATGAAAAAGATCTTCGAGGGGGTTTCGCTCTTACAAAAAAACAAAAAATCTCATCGACTTCACCGAACAGTGAAAACTCAAGCTTTTTTTTATATTTATTTGCGCGATTAGGTAAACGCGCGAATTGCTTACGCCGGTGATAATTAAATCTGTTTTTTTATTTTTATATTTTGTGCTTTTGATTTTTTTTCAATTTTTGTTTCGTTTCATCGTGCATTCCTGATGTCTCGTACGAGAGAGTTTAGTGATTTCTGTTTCAAATTGTCGGTGATTACGTGATTTTTTTTTGTTCGTTCATTTTCTTTTTTTTACTGTATATGAAACATTCTGATTTAAAAAAAAAAAATCGCTGGATCGTGACTGATTTATGTGAAATGTACATTTGTTCGACGTAGAACGTAGCTATGTAATAGCACGCTGGTAAAAATTATAAATTGAAAAGAAACAAAAAAAAAAAACAGATCTGGACGAAAGTCAAAGAGAGACTGTGACGTCCTGAACAAACGCCACAGTTGGCGATTTAGTTGTAAAAAAAAAAGAAAAAAAAAACAAACTTCTTCAGTATCCGAAATTTGGAGATATTTTTTTAATGCTAAAGTACACACACGGTCGATCGTTTAATCGACGAAAAAAAAAAAAAAAACAAAAACGAAAAAAAACCAACAATTTCATTCTTCATTCCGTGAATGAGAACAAAATGAACAAAAGGCTTGTAATTTATAACTATTAAACTGTTGGCAAATAATTTTTGCTTTCTTTCTCTAATTTCCCTCGCAACCTCATTTTAATGAAAAAGAAAAAAAAAAATCCTCTTGGTACAAGAACATCCCTTTGACGGAAAAATCTCATCTCTCTCTCTCTCTCTCTCTCTCTCTCTCACTCAATCACTCACTCTATCATCCGTATCACAAAAAAAAAGCTTTCTTCGAAAGAAAAAAAATTCTGATCGGTCAAGGCGTTCTTTTTGTGTTTATGTTGCAGCGAAAAGAGAAAACAGAAAAAAAATCGTGACACATCCGTACCGAATAGCGTAAACGCAACAGCTGTCTCGAATTCCGTGACGAGGCCAGAATTGTCAAACGTCATTGTCAATCCTGTAACGAATACGACGTGTCAGGAGAGACCAAAAACACCGACAAACGTGACAAAAGTATCAACGGAAAATCCACTAAATTTCTCGCTAACGGGACAGAGCGTGAAAATCACAGAGACGGGAGTTGAGAGAAAAAGCGGAAAAAATCGTGAAAAAAATTGCACGAGCCCGGCGACATTAGTGCAGCAAGAAAATGCGTCTTCCGGCAATAGAGAATCATTGGTAAAAATCATGGCAGTGCCAACTTCTCAGCTGATGGCTCAGAAAGGACACAAAAGTATTACAGAAAAATTCAATCCTATGGATTTGACGAGCAGTTCATTGTCCATAACGCCGGTCAATGATTTTCAAAAAACTAGCAAGTCTCCATGCGAGACGAAAAAAGACGTTGTATCGATAACTCCATACTCTGATTCATCGACCGGAAATATTACCAGCAATGAATCCACCATCGTTATTTCATCAACCGGAAGTATTTCAACATCGCGCTCGGAAATTGCGACAAAATCGAGTAGCCTCAAGCATCGAGGACAACAGGAAAGCTCGGACGTCAAAAGTGAGAAACGACCAGAAGACAAATGTGATACCAGCGAAATATTGCCGATTATGGAAAAAAGAGAAAAGAGACGAGAAAAATGGCCAGATGAGAAACAGCACAGAACGCACGAGAGCAAAAAACGCAGAAAGGAACAACAGAGCAGCAGCAAAATATTAGAAACGAATATTCATCAACAGAATGTAACAGCCAAATCGGAAGTAACGACAAATCAGCAAATTCCCACACTCACGAAAGAGGAACAGGAACAACGACAAATTGAGGAAACAATGGCAGCTACGAATTTTCTTAGTCAAATAATTAACGATGATTTGCCACGTGTTACAAGCGAGAAACGCAAAGATTCGACGATAATGGCCGAGGAGAGTTTAACGAATGTCGTTGTTCAACAACCGAGCGAACACGACAATCAAGTTCAAATGGTCATGAGATCACTCAAAGAAATTCAAGAACTTCGCGACACGAATTATTCACCGAGTAATTCACCAGTCGGCGGTACCCAAAAAGCGAACAAATCGAGTCATCAGTATGTCGGTTATCAGGACGATTATCCTCGTTTGTACAACAAAAAAGAGGAAAAAGTCAGAGTTACAAAGGAAGAAACTCCATGGTAAATTTATCACGGATTATTCGTCAATCTGCCTCGAGAAATAATCCAATCTTCCATTTTTCGCAATGTTAAATCTACGTGTGAATGCTAAAGAGTGCGAAAACAAAAAAGAGAAAAAAAAAACAAACATAACATCTCCATTGCAAAGACAAACTTAGTAGAAAATTTCTGGAATTGGAGGAATCTTCGAAGACACCTGGCCAGGGGAGAAAAGAATTATTTCCTCGTAGCGTTTAATGAAAATTTTTAAGTATTTTTCGACTCGCCCAGAATCGTTGTATATACCGTATACATTTCTTAATTTTACCATAGTGTCTCAATCGTCGCGTTGTACAGAACTATAAATTATATTGAAGAAAAAAAAAATGAAAAAAAAAAAAAATGGAAAAAAAAAATAAGAGTAGATCCGTAGGCTTTGTATATAAAGACAGGATGAAGTGGAAAAGAAAAAAAAAAGATACTTCCTCTCCCCCCGCCGTGACGTCGTAATTATAGTTGGTGGGTCGAGAAGTATTCGCGAGATTTTTTTGAGGAAAAATTAAAAGAGCGAAGAAAATTCAGCGAATAGCGAAGGCCTTCTGTCGTCGAAGGTGATAATTAAGATGATTTTGAACGTTTTTTTTTTTTTTTTAATTCAGTGAGATGCAGCTTGCTGCTTTTATCGTAATAGCGGATCGTACGAAGGATTGATAAAAATTCTGTCTCTCTCTCTCTCTCTCTCCCCCCTTTAATCTCCTTATCCCATGGAAATTTGTGGGCGAGTATAAATGTATTTTTTTTTGCTTATTCACTCAATGTACGATTCGTCAACGATAAATCCGGGCAACTTTATTCGCACTCGTTCACTAATCAATTTGCGATATTTGCAAGAACGTTTTTTTATCGACAGAGTCAAGTTGGCTGGAAATATTTTTTATTTTATATTTTGAAACGTGCAGATTCGTTATTTAAAAAAAAATGTAACTATTCAAGTATCCTGAGAGAGAGAGCGAGACAGGGAAAGAGAGTTGCTCTGCCCGAAACTTCCGTTTTTTAAACATTGATAAGAATGATTAGTAGTGAGTATATGATGATAAGTGTAATTGTGTACAATTCTGCATCGAGAATGTTTCATCTAAGACGACTTAAAATATAAGTTTTGAATATTTTTTACAATATCCATAATTATCTTACCTCCTTCCTCTGCCCAAAGCGAGAGATTGAGAACTTCCGGTTTCTCGTCAATCCATACTCAGGTAAACCAACAAATCCATCGCGGTCATGAACAGGGGATAGAAAATTGTTTCTGCACTTGATTGAAGAAAAGAGAAAAAAAAATCTTTTACGTAACGCAAAATTTGCAAGAAAATTTGGCTCGAATGTCTCACGTTGATTGTCCTCGTCAAAATCTGCGGCGCTGTCGCGTATTATCAGATGAAGCATCGTCAGATAAATATTGTAAGAATTTATACCAGTTCGCAAAAGCCAACCGAACTCTGGATCCGTCATGACAGTTTCCATAATTTGAGTTAATTTTTTTCTTTTATTTTTAATAATATTTTTTGTCTCATTAAAAGTTACGAGAAATTTTCCTAGTGTCAAAAACAATTGCTCAACGTTTTCGGAAATATCGAACGTGGCCTCGCATGCAGATGTGAAAAATAATAATTTTAGAGATTTGTTTTAAATTTGTTCATTGTATTTTTTAAAAAAATCACGTAATCGTCTTTATCAGCGACGATAATTTATCATTCTCACTGAACTTGACAAAAGAAAACAAAAATACGAAAACGTAAATTCATTTGAGACTAAATTATTATTTTTTTTAACAAATGGTAAAGAATTATAGTTAAAAAATTTGATCAAAAAATCGATTAAATTTTGCTTTAATGTCTGTTTAAAAGTTGCACAAAGCAAGAATTACAAACGCTTCGACATCATCTGATACTCGTCTTGTACATCAAATCAAAATTGCACACGAATTTTAGAACTTTAGTTCAATTTAAAGCTCGCTGTTCAATCTTACTTTTTTTTCAAAAAGTCGAGTTCGAACTGGCTATGGAAAATTTGTTGGTTGAAGCGCTTTTTGAGTGAATCTAGCATGGAGGAAAAAATTCAGGAAAACTTTTTCTCGCATAATCTTTCCTCTAACAAATTATTGTACAGCCAACGTCAGAGGATCGTCCTCGTCCATACGATATTCCAGTATATCAATCTTAACATCGCGATGTCTCAGTCTGTGAGCCTTAAGTGAGCCCGGTTGAGTAAAAGTTCTCTGACAAACATTACACTCGTAGGGTCGTTCGTTCGAGTGTATACGCTCGTGTCGAATTATGTGACTCTGATGATGAAAACCTTTGCCACAAGTTCGACAAACGTAGGGTCGTTCATTCGTGTGAATTCGGCTGTGAGTCTTTAAATCAGATTTTTTGAAAAAAGACTTTTCACACAGAGGACAAACGTGATTTCTCTCTTTTAGATGATCCCTCTTCACGTGCTCCTGCAATTAATCGTATTATTATTATTAATATTATTATTTATTATAATCTTTGTCTTTCAATGACGATGAAATTTTACTCACATTTACTTGAGAAAGCGTGCTGTAGACTTTTGGACAAATTTCGCATACAAATTTCTGTGGTCCATCGGGTCGATGATTTCCAGCGAGATGTTTGTTCAAAGTTGATTTCCATGCAAAAGTGAGGCCGCAATCTTTGCATTGAAATTTTTGCTGATCCGAGAAATGTGTACCGGCGTGTTGCTTGAAATTATAAGACGTCGAAAACCATTTGCCGCATTCTTTGCATTGAAATTTTCGTGTTTTCTCCTTCGTTGTACTTCGTCCACTCTCGGTTAATTCCTTTTTTTCTCTCTTTGAGCCTGAGCTCGAGCTCATCGCAGTTTGTTGCTTTGTTCTGTTGGATTTTTTTAAATTATCGGGGCTGCTTGAGATTGACGAATTTTCAGAATTTTTTTCACGAATATTGTCAATTGTTCGATTTCTCTCGTACTCGAGGGGTTCACGTATCAGTTCAAAAAATTGCTCGCCATCCTCGTTTTGAACGAGACGCACCATTGGCATTTCCGTCGTCTCGTTTTGTCCGGATATTTGTGATTCACGATAATTCTCGATATTTGGCAATAATTTAATATATTCGCTCGAACTCGTTTCGCTCATGGATTTATCGAAAATTTCGCAATTATTGCTATTCGAATTTTCGTCTTTCCTTTCAATCGTCTGACGATCATGCAACGACGATATCGCAATCCTCCCTGTTTCCATCTCTGAATTAAATTCATCCTCGATTTCTCTCGTACGATCGTGATTTTCAAAAATTTCACTATTTTGATTATTTACGACCAATTCGTAAAATTGTTCTCCCGTTTCGGTCTGTACGAGCCTCAATGATGGTTCCTTAATGCAAATTTCTCCATTTAATGTGATATCTTCATCGCATTTTAATGATTTTTCTGCATTTTTTTTATCAATACTCGTTCGCAATATTTTTTCTCTCTTGTCATTAGCATCGAAACAGTTTTCTTGAAACGTTTCAACATTCTCAATTTCTTGAACTTCCAAATCTTGCTGATGAGAATTTTTCAGATACTCGGATTCACATATTTCTATGTACAATTGACTATCCTCAATTAGCGAACATTTCGAGTCACCTCTTACGAGTGATTCTCTCGATTTTTCTATCTTTAATTTCCTCGATTGTAATTTTAAGCCATCCGTATGATTTTTCGTGTTATTCTCAGAAATTGAATTATCGGGTGAAACTACATTAGAAAAATCTACTCCATTCAAGCATTGTACAATATCATATTCTTTTTCCAATCCATCACTTTCCTTCTCGGACATTGACGAACTTTCGTACAATTTTGCCTCTAAATTATCGCCATTCGATAATTCAATTTCATTGCAATTGTAAGGACTCAAAATATCAGAAATGCTTATACTGACATCGCGTTCAGATTCATTTTCAATAGAATTCATTTTTCTCGCCAATTCCATTAGATGATCTCGAATTAAATTATTCGATTCTTGTTCCATAGAATTTCCAACGTTATTTTCCAAAATATCAGATTTTTCACGAAATATTTCTTTCGACGAGCTCGTGTTATAAATTGAATCCTTATCAGATATAATTTCGCTGCTTGATTCCTTCGTTTCTTTGACTCTTGTATGAAGCCTTTTGTGTTGTCTCAGCAGGACCATAAATTGAAAACTTTCACCGCAGGTACGGCAATAATGTTGACGCTTGGTAATTTTTTTCGAGATTTTTGAATTGACAGAATTTTTTATCATTCCATCGGACGTTTTTCCTTCATTATTTTCATTATCGAGAACTTCGTTAGAAATACGTCCGTGTATACGTTTGTGCCTCACCAGTGAACTTATTTGGGTAAAACGTTTTCCACAAATTGTGCAAGGATAAGGCTTTGAGCCAATGTGAGTTCTACAGTGTCTTATGAGATTTGAGACGTGATTAAATTTTCGACCGCATATCTCACAAATTAATTGATTTGTGCCAAGATGAACATTCAAATGAGTACGAAGATCGTTTTTACGAAAAAATCCTTTTCCACATATTTGGCAAATTTGCGATTTTTCGTGCAAATGAACGCTTCGTCTGTGATAATCGAGTTGAGAGGCACGATCAAAGACATCGTCACATTTTGAACATTTGTGGGGCCTTATCAACGAGTGGCAAGAATTTTCGTGAATTTTTAGCCTCGATTGAGAATCAAAAGATGGTCGGGAAGCTGGACAACGCTCGCAACAATAAACAATTTCGCCACTGTGAATTCTCAGATGACCAAAGTATCGTTTTTCATTGGAAAATTGCTTGCTGCATATGGAACAAGTCAGAGCGGCAGATTTTTCCTCTTTGAGTGTGCAGAGTGCGAGTGACCGATCATCGTTGATATTCATCGTTTTTCTTTTTATCGTTTTAATGATCAAATCGTCAAGAGATTCCCTCGAAAAGCCTCAATAGATCTGAGAAAAATAAAATACATTTAATTTTTTAAATAATTATTTCGTCAATAGGGAATTTTTTTAGGAGAAGCTATAATCAATTTTTTTACTTTTTGAATCTGTTCAGCTGTTTGTTTTAAAATCATATTAAATTTTTAGTGTGGCTTTACCTTAAAGTTTTGTAAATTTCATACAATTTTATTAATATTCAATATAAATGATTTACATAAAATTCGAGAAAATTAAAAATTTCATAAAATCGCGACTCCTTTGTTCATTCCTGCCAAATACAATATCAAATATCCTTCAGCAAGAAAATTTTATCTCATTAATTGAAAATCTTCGAGAGTTGGAGGAAACCCAGACTTTTTGAACAAAAAATTACATTCCATAAAATTTGAAACGCTTCGTCTGTGATAATCGAGTTGAGGCACGATCAAAGACATCGTCGCATTTTGAACATTTGTGGGGCCTTATCAACGAGTGGCAAGAATATTCGTGAATTTTTAACCTCGATTGAGAATCAAAAGATGGTTGGGAAGCTGGACAACGCTCGCAACAATAAACAATTTCGTCACTGTGAATTCTCAGATGACCAAAGTATCGTTTTTCATTGGAAAGTTGCTTGCTGCATATGGAACAAGTCAGAGGGGCAGATTTTTCCTCTTTGAGTGTGCAGAGTGCGAGTGATCGATCATCGTTGATATTCATCGTTTTTCTTTTTATCGTTTTAATGATCAAATCGTCAAGAGATTCCCTCGAAACGGCTCAATAGATCTGAGAAAAATAAAATCCGTTTAATTTTTCTAATAATTATTTCGTCAATAGGGATTTTTTTAGTTGAACCCATAATCAATTTTTTTACATTTTTTACAAATGAAACGAAAAAATTTCGGAATATTTTGGAGTATTTTAAAAACTGGCATGAAAATTTCATTTTTTTTTTCAGCTAATTTTCTATGAGATAGCACGAAATTATTTGACAATAATTATTCCATTAAAAACTTGAAATAACGATAATTAAAACTCACTAATGCCTAAATACTGGAGATATGTATGTATAACCTCACACCGGTAGTTAAAGTTGAGGCTTGTCGGTTTAAAGTTCTTGGCAGTCGATGCCATTTACGGTAACGCGATGAAAATATTTTCTTCAACATTTCATAACTCGTGTCACCCTTTTTATTATCATAAAAACTCTTTGATTTCGTTATTTCTTTACTAAAATTAAAAAACACCCAAACATATGTGAACGATCGAATCCGCCATTTTTAAGTCGTAATCGATTTTGGTGTTATTATTATTATTGTTATTAGCTAGTGGAAAATTGGAGCCAAATTAAAGAATGCGTTTTTTTGGGAAAAACTTCGTATCATTCGTAATTAATAGCAATCGTAAATTAACGCTATATATATGTTTTACATTATATAATGTAAAACCAGTCAGTGCAATATTCTGTGCTCTCCATGGCAATGCAACTCGATAGAATGGCATACTGTTATTATCTCGGTATCGACGTCCCTTTTTATATAGCTGACAGCCCCTCTCTGTATTGTATCCTTAATGGTAAACCAGTTTATGGCCGAACACCGTACAAGAAGGAGTGCGCAGTGTAAAATCCTCCTTGGTTCAAAGAGAGGTGATAGTGCAAAGATTTGGAAAAGAATAAGGGTTAAAGAATAGATCGGAATTTCGCGATGATCACGAGATACATCAGCAGGCTTTTATTGCCAAAGGGATACAACTGTGCGAGGTGTATCGACTTTTCGCACAGTTATTCGAGAATATCCGAGGCTTGTGCGAGAGAATCAATCGGAAAACGCACTAGAGTACAGGTTAGAACGACGTGTATCCTAGTACATAATCATTCCCGAAGGGTAACAGAACAATGGCGGACTCCAAAAAATTATTCTCCATCGATTGTTTTCCTAATTGTCGCAAGAAATTTCATCTCTTTACGGAATTCTTCCCATTGCCTTTTGTTATTTTTCCTCGAGTTCTCGTTTTTCAATAAATCCAAAACTCGGAACAATGAGAAAGAAAAAGCATTTCTTCCCCCACAAAGCATTACACTCTAACACACACACATAATTCTTATATCCGTTCTATCATGTCTCTCATTTTGTTTTTTGTTTTTCGTTGATCCTTAAGGGATGGATACGGGCTATGAGAAAAATGAAGGAAATGATTTTTCTCGATATCGATGATGGCTCGACTCCTCAGTATTTGCAAATAATCGTGAAAAAAATTGATCAACCGGAAGCTCTGAGTTACGGCTGCAGCGTGACGGTAGAGGGCGAATTGGCGTTTGCACCAAACGGTCGAGCTGAATTACACGCGGATAAAATTGACGTTATTGGCAAATGTAACATAGCAGACAATGAATATCCGTTTGCACCAAGAAAACAATATTCTATTGATTATGTACGTCAGTATTTGCATCTTAGACCAAGAACGAGATATTTTTCGAGTCTCATGAGACTCCGAGATTTGGCTTCGTCCGCCGTTGGTGAACATATGAGATCGCGCGATTTTATCGCTGTTCACGCGCCTATCCTCACGTCCAACGATTGCGAGGGAGCTGGTGAAGTTTTTACAGTAAAGTCCGAATCTAAGGAAATGCTCAAGAGTATGCAGAAAGAAAATATACCATTGGACGAAGCGTATTTTAATGGAAAAGTATATCTCACAGTTTCCGGACAATTGCATCTGGAAGCACTCGCAAGGTGAATCTTCGAGATATATTGGCGAAAAGGAAACAGAAAATGTGGCACGCAAATTGCCGATTATGACGCTGTTGGCTGGCCAAAATGGCCGCCAGAAACCAATGTTCTAACGTTTAAAAAAAAGCTTCCAGCGGCCATCTTGGAAAGTTCCAATTCTTGCCGCTAGATATTCTTGCCCTAAATATTATCTCAGTGTTGGACAAATTCCAATAAATTTGATCAAATTCGGATAAAGATGAAATAACGATATTTATCGGGTGATAGTTCTCTTTTGTTTTTATTATTTTCAGAGCACTCACGAGAGTTTACACATTTGGGCCAACTTTTCGTGCGGAAAATTCAAAATCGCGATTGCATCTTTCTGAATTTTATATGATAGAGGCCGAAATGGCATTTGCCACGGAGATCGAAGAAATTGCGACCGAGGCAGAGTTGCTCCTCAAGGCAATGACGAGAACGATGCTCGAGAGAGGAGGTGCGGACATGCACGCAATCGCTGCCTCTGAGCCTCCGTGGCTCGAGACAAATTTTACTATTATGACTTACAACGATGCGATCGCGATACTTGAGAAAAATTCTGAAAGTCTTACGATTCCTTTACACCATGGCGAAGGTTTTTCCAAAGAACACGAGCTTTTTCTCGTAAAGCACAACAATGGCATTCCTATTTTTGTGATAAATTGGCCCAAGGAGAGCAAACCTTTTTACATGAAAGAGTGCGCTGACGACTCGTCCAAGGTGAGCGCGCCTCTGATGGCAATTTTTTGTACCAAACTTTGTTTTTATTTCCTTGAATTACGACAAAAAAAATATTTTTCAAGGTCGCCGCGATGGATCTTCTTGTACCGGAAGTCGGTGAACTCTTTGGCGGTAGCCTGAGGGAGGACGATTATCAAAAATTAAAACTAAAACTTCCCGCAACGTTGAATCTCGATTGGTATCTGGAACTTCGTAAATTCGGGAACGTTCCAACTGGTGGCTTTGGAATGGGTTTTGAGAGATTCTTGCAATGCATACTCGGAACACCAAACATCAAAGATGTCATACCCTTTCCCCGATGGCCGCACAACTGCTCTCTATGAATAAACTTTTCAGGTCTTTGTGTTATGATTTTACCCTTTTTGGCCGAGCGAAGACGATAAAAATCACTCACCGACAAATGGCTCATCGACATTATTCTCCGGTTGTATTATTAAAAATAACCGGATATGGGCGTCGACGAGGCTATTGTCGGTCGGTGAATAAAAGTGCGAGATGAAACGCACACGGCGAAGAAAACAAAAAAAAAATGATGCTATATTTCAGGTGTCATCGAGGAGATTTTTGCTATCAGGACGGCTGCAATTTCGTTTTCAGTGTCATGGATCGTGCCTCGAAATTGACATTTTGTCTCAATTGAGAACAATATTCACCATTTAATATCTTCTCAGGCTAAAAAAAACAAAAGTATGGGATAGCTCGTTGCAATGGGAAGGACGTTGAAAGAAAAACAATTTTTTTAATATTTCTTTTAATAGATTTCCTTTATTGAATAATCAAGACGAAGTTCCAACTAAACTAAACTTTTTTTTTTTTTCGTAATTACCGTTCATTAGCTCGGATAACTGGCATTGTCCTTAAAAATCCAAAGGTGTCCTGGGTTTTCTCCAGCGGCCGATGTTTTTTTTTGTCCTTTCGGATGTTTGTTTTTTTCTCGCTTAAATATCGTAGATGAGTAGGTAGCAGTAATAGAAAGGTATTTGCAGATTATATTTGGGGTGACAGAAAATGATCAATGAAAGCCAAAAACCCCCGAGTGATCAACAAGTATTTTTTCCTTTATACAACAAAATAATGTTTTTCTCTATCATCAATTTCGCTCACGAAAAAATTTGATTCACCCAAACATTTTCATGTTTTTTTTTTCTTTTTTTTCACGCGATCATCGCACTCTATGAGTAATTTTTTTTTTTTTTTTTTATGTACAGTACAATCGATAATCGTATATCACATTTTGTACATATTCAACAACGGAATGAAAAAATAAAAATTGTTTCGTTCTCTCGGGCGTACTTTTTGAATCACGGACTTTGCACTTTTTAATGTAAGTATCATTTTTTTTTGTCTTTACCCCTCTCACTCTCGTAATTGCTCACGCAGTTCCTTGTGATTACAAAAAAAAAAAAAGTACACCCGCGCATATCTCGATTATTTTTCATACCTCTTACAAAGTACAAATGGTAAGAAAGTTTTTTGTTTCTGTTTTTTCTCTTATAAGTTTTTGTGCATTATTCGGTTGTGGCGAATCGCGTGAGCGGGTCTTTTTTTTACCGCAAAAATTGCCGCATCACGATACTCTCAAAATTGCACACAATACTATGAGGAATGGTATTCACCGTGGTTTTTCTTTCGCAATTTGTTTGCTTAAACTTAATCATTAAGTCGATAAGATTACTCTAAATATTTACAGGTTCTTCGTCTCATCCCCCCCCCCCCCGCCCCTCGGCTCTTCCTACACTATTTCGAGATATTAAATACATCTGAAAAATTCTTCATTCATGCCATTCGCACATACTCAACGCACACTCTCGCACACTCGGCAATCTTTCGCTTTCATCATTTTAACATTATATATCGTCGAAAAGGAAGAAAGAAAAAAAAAAAAAAAAAAACATCAATTAGCTTGTACGACGTGATGTAAATTGTTTCTTGATAAAACTTTCAGTTTTATCCGCGACCACCAAGTCTTTTCTCCCTTAAATATTTAGTACGTACCCCCCATCCCACCCCCAATACGAGCGATTTTTCTTTACAAAAGAAAAAATCTCGT
Source organism: Dyspetes luteomarginatus (assembly GCA_963669185.1). Lineage (NCBI taxonomy): Eukaryota > Metazoa > Arthropoda > Insecta > Hymenoptera > Ichneumonidae > Dyspetes > Dyspetes luteomarginatus. The sequence continues at coordinate 28,799,088 of OY769903.1, read as the reverse complement.
TTTAATATCCTGATTCGAGCGCTATCAGCTGTTTTTTTTCTTTTCTATTTCGCCTTTAGCGTTTAATGTCAAAGGATAAATTTACCAAATTCTATTCCGTGTTAAATATATCATTTGTAGAATAATCATTGCGTTTGCATAACACAATTTTCTTTTCTTGTTTTTTTTTTTTTTCGTTTTGTTTATAACATCATGCCGTACGAGCTTTACATAATTTGTGATGTTTCGAGTACATTATTTTTTTTTCCTCAGTTGTTTTTTTTCCCCTTTAAACTCGAGATACTCGGAACTGAATAATGATTCTTACGCGACATAAAAACCAGAGCCGATCGTCAATCATGCTCTTTGGGTCTCTGAGATGCTCTGACATCTTTCGATCACGGCAGTTGGTTGAATTGTTATTATTTTTTTTTAGCTTTGATATTTTTTTTCTTTTTTTTTTGTTCGTATAACGCGATTTTTCGATTCATTCAGACGTTAAAATTAATACGAGATTGTATTTACATAATGGAACATAATCCGGAGAGCTCGTGGCCCTTCTCGATTGGTGGCAAATTCGATAATTTCCTACCTTGTAAAGCGGACTTTAACGAAGCCGGGACGAGGGGGGCTGAGCTCTCTTCGAGCGTATTTTCCGTTGTGGGCTTTTCCTTTGGCTCTTCGGGCTCTTTTGTGTTCAGGGGTTTTGTTATGTTTATCTTAATTTTCGAGGGTGCCGCGGGAATGGCCGTTGGCCTTGATTCCAGCTCGACATTACCGTCGATCGAGCTCTTCACGGCTGTATGAGTCGTGTCGACCACTGCAGTTTCCGCCAACATACTCTCGTCCAGATCTGTCGTATTATCAAATAAATTTGAAAAAAAATAAATGATTAGCTAAATTGTGCCGATACTGGCACTAAATAATTGAGAAAAAAACTCACCAGGTTCAGGATCAGTCGGTTCTTGCTTAACTTCGACATTGCCAAACTGAAATTCATCATCACATTCCTCCATTTCCGTTGTATCGATCGGTTCTTCCTTAATCTTTACATTTTCGAAAGTATTCTCAGGCACTTCTTCATTATCAACTTTTTCCTCAATGATTTTTTCCTCCTCCATTTTTTCTACATCTTCAGCCTCGACGGGCTTTTCCGTCTCGTCGATCTTTACATTCTCAGTCTCATTCTCAACAGTTGCGATCGTTTCCTCGCTCGTAGGTTTTTCCGCCTTTTCATCGACGACTTCCTTGTCCTCGGACATTTTTTCCTCTGAAGCTTTTTCCTCCGAGGATTCCTCAGTTTTTTCTATCTCAGGCTTGTCCTCTTCGAGCTTTGCGTCGACGGCGGCCGTTTCTGTCGATTCTTTGGCTTCGGCTTCGGCTTTTTTCTCCTCTTCCTCGAGCGCCAGAGCTGATTTTTCAAGTGATCGCTGCAAATTATTCAAACGCTATTAGTTTACATCCTTTTTTTTTGTTCTTTGCCAATTTCCAATTAAATTTCAATTTTTCTATTTTCTAAACGATCGCAAATGAGGAAAAAAAAAATGAAGCTGCATGATCCATTCAATCTCTAACGATGAATTATATACTTAAAAATAAAAGCACGTACCAAGACATATTTCTCCTATACATAAGTGTTTTTTTTTTGTTTGTTTTTGTTATTTGCAGAAATGTAAAGAAACAAAGATAAGGAAATTGTTAATACAAGCATTTTCGATAATACGGGCAAAAATTGGGGAGAAAAAGTATGCAAAAATAATCATGAAATGTAAAAAAATTGAATAAATTTTACCTTGTAATCATCGAGACACAATGGATGATAATTCTTTCCTTCGTAGATCACGGTCGGCCTCAAATGCCATTCCTCCTTTTCCTCGTTGTAAAATTGCTCGAATGCGTCATGACAAACTTGACATCGAGAATCCTCGTCTGGGCCGGTCGGTACGCTCGGTTGAGCAGTCTCCTGGGGCGAGTCTTCCGTAGACGTTCCCTCCGTCTCAGCCGATTGTTTTTCCGTCTCAAACCAGCTTTGGGCTAAGTGAGAAAATAATATGTTAAAAAATTTGAAAAAAAAAAAAATTAAAAAAATTCCCGTCGATAAAAAGCGTTTAAATATTTTGCTCACCTCTATCCTCGAGATCCTCAATCTCCTCAAATTGTATCCAATCACTGACATCATAATACCACGGTCTCGAGTGTGCCTTTCTTGCTGAATCTCTCTCGCGTCTATTTTGCCGGAAATGCCAGTCAAGATGATGACTGTATCTCGTTGCGAGTTCCGGAGCAAATCGAGCACCGCATGAACTGCATTGTATGCCGCTGTACAATGCTGAGGCGATTGCTGGCTGCTTGCTGCAATATTTGAGAAAAAAAAAAAGGGAACAAATAAAAATTATTCTTTCATTTGTCAGTGGGAAAAGTTGAATTTTTATCGTTGAAAAAATGATTTACTTACACTTTGAGGGTTTCCGGTTTGTCAAAGCTGACCGGAAGTATCGCCGGTTCTTTCTTCTTTTCCTCATCGGGTTTTTTTGGCTCGGTGAGATTCGGCACGATTCCAGTCTCGACGAGCCTCGCAAAGAGCTCGGTCATGTTAAGTGGTAACGTGAGAGCTGGCACTGCTGGTACAGTCTTGCTCTCTGTTGTTTCGGCCTTGTAAGACACAGCCGAGGACGGTGCAATTGTCGATGGCAATGTTGGAGATAATGTGCTGACTTGTAAATCTGTGAAAATAAAATTTACACAAACGAAGAAAATTTCATACCGATCGATAATTTTTCATATTTTTATTCTTAAAAATTCCATGTAAAAAATAGATATATATATATATATTTTTTTTTTTTGCAAAATTGAGCCAATTCATACCTGAATTTGTTGTCGTTGGCAATTCCATGCTGTCCTGGGACACGGAATCATTCTCGGAGCTCTGAACGCTCAGCATTGCCGTAGCAGCAGCTGCGGCGGCGTTCGATTCTTGAATCATATCTTGAGAAAATTCTTTCGGTGGCTCACCTCTCATACCGACAATTTTCACGTAACCAGGACGCACGCAAGGTGGTAAAACGGTAAATCGGAAAAAATGCTTTTTTCCACCTACAATAATTGAGGTCGGCAAACCACCAAAGACGACCTTGAAAGGTCGTCCATTGAGCAAAACTCTCTCAAGGCAATCAATGAATTCGAGAATCTGAGGCTGTCCGTCTATATCAAACCTGCAAAAACAAAATAAATAGTAAATAATAATAATAATAATAATGATAATAATAATAATAATATAATTGACAAAAAAATTCTATACTCACATTTGTGGCTTCGCATCAACAAAGACAGGCACTAATTCACGGGCATCGATTATCAAATGTACTTTGCCAACAACGAGATCTGTACGTTTTACCGTACCGATTTTAACCTGAGGCGGTGGACCCTCCAATTTCACGCTGACTTTTTTATTACCGAGATCAACTTTTATTGGCAAACCACCGAAATAACACTCGTACCATCGATCATCGATGTATAATTCTCTGGAAGGTCCGCCCAGACGAATTCTGATAAATACAAACAAAAAAACAAAAATCAGATTATTTTCACAATTTTTTTTTCCACGTCCTCCGTGAATTTTTATTAAACAAAAACAAAATTACCTGTGAACTTCACCCTCGTACATAAATTCTTTGTAAGGCTCATTAAAAGCGCACAGAATTGTTTCTTTGTCGTCAATGAGAACTCTTCTCGTGCCATCCTGAAATCCAATTTCCCTTGGATCGTCGACCCTCATAAAAACAATGCCAGTCTGTCCGTAATAACGAATTTCTCGAGGTTCACCATCGATCTCGATTGATTTCATTCTGTCATTGGCAATTGCCTCCAACTGTTTAGAATCTGGCAATGGCAATTCACGAGTATTTGGCCCTCCCGCTCTCGACAACATTGAGCCATCCTGGCTATCATCGAGATCGCAATTTGGCGTAATACTCGGTGAGGATGAATTTCTACTGGGCGGTGCAATTGGTGGTAAATTTGCATTGCCCAATAAATTCGTTATTTGTCCAGATTGTAGAGGTCCATTATTCATAATCGGTGGAGCTGGTCCATTCATAACTGGCAATTGGAGAGGAGGATTTGGCAATCCGATCGGTCCAATTGGACCATTTTGCATGAGATTCATAATTGGTCCATTTGGTCCAACACCACCGCCCATCGGGCCCATTATACCGGGGCCAATGCGAGCATTAGGCGGCATATTGGCATTAAAGCCACGATGATAAGGCCCATAATCCGGTCTGATGGGACCAAAAACTCGTGGATTTTGCCAAGGACCAACAGGACGAAAATCCGAATTGAAATGTCCCTGAGGCGCAGCAGATGGAAAAGCTGGACCAGGTGGATGTGCCCATGGACCAGGTGGTTGTTGCCAAGGTTGATGATTTTGCCAACGTGGACCATTACGATTTCTCGAATGTCCATGATCTTTTCGGGCCATATCACCATCCATCGATGGACTAAATGCCGAGCCTGGACGATCGCCAATTCGATTAACCTCCATATTCAATCCTTGCTCCCATACTATCGTCTCTTTTTCCTTTCTCTGCGCAGCACGGAGCTTTTGATCCTCGCTCATGTGCAAAACTTCCTGTATGAGCGTATTGTAATCGCTATTTGAAATACAACCTTGCTTCAACTGTTCTGCTGCTTGTTTCATTATTATCTCGATATTACGCTCGGCATTTCTCTCGGATTTATCATTCTCGCTGCGACTACCACGACGACTCGTACGAGGCTCTTGATCGTCACTCGACAGAGTTCTTCGCCGTTCTTTTGGATCGTCTGGCAATTTATTGTACAACCTTGGACGTCCAAGACGATCCTTGTTACGATCACGATCACGCTTCTCGTCACTGCTGCTAGTCTGTTTCTCTCGTTCACTTTTACTTGGCGTTGTTTTCAATTTTGCCCAACCATCTTTTCCATCCTCGCCCGAGATCACCGGTGGTGGTGGAGTCGGTGGACGACCCGCTTTTGGATGAGTCAACGTTCGCAAATCGACATCCTCGTTGCCAAACAAACTATCGAAAATAATAATAATAATAATCGTTAGGATTCTTTTCTTTTCTCTCTCTCTCTATCTCTCTCTCTAAGAGACGGAGAATTGCTAATAAAACTTACGCATCGAATTTTTCGGCTTTTGATTTCTTCGTGATGAGACTCGAGTCAATGTGCTCGGTGCTCTGTCTCTTGTTGTTTACCGATGGAAGTACACGCAGATCCAAGTCTTCTACTAGAACACACGTTTAATATAGATTTCGAAATTCTGTTGCGACAAAATTTACAGTTTTTTTTTCGGCTTCGGCTATTTCTCATGGAAAAAAAAAAATTTATATGTTCGACATAAATTTTCGACGTTTATATGTCAAAAATATATCTTCAATTTATAATTTGGATATATCGAAAAATATAGGATTTCACGTCAAAAATATATTTTGATATATCTTCAGGAATTTCTTTCCAGGTGGAGGGAGATTCGTATATTGAAAAATATTACAATGTTGTAAAAAAAAAAAAAAAAGATGGATCGCAATTAGTATGTTTTTGAAATAAATCAAAACATACATTTTTCGGACTTTTCTTCCGTGGGAGATTGTACGTAAAAAGATAATAAAATTTTTAGCAAGAAAAAAAGGATCTCGATTAAAGTATTTGAAATAAATTCAAGGTAAAGATTTATTTATTTATATTCTATGAAATAATTACTTGAACATATCTAAGATAAATTTCGTCTTTTCGTTGGATGATGATAAATAAAATAAAATTGGATTTTGATTTGTTGAAGGATCAGATGAGGATTGTGATAAAATTGTTTGGTTTTCGACTCACTCTTTTCCGGTACCGTGGCAGTTGTACCAGCCGTACTAGGCAGATTCATCGTGGATCTAAGATCCTCATCTTTGCTCGTGGAATCGATCATTGCAGTATTAGGATCTTGAGCAATGATCGTCATGAGGGTATTAGCAGCAGTAACAGCAGCAGCAGCAGCAGCAGCAACAGAAGCAACAGAACCAGACTCAGGACTAGCATCGTCCTCTTTGTTGCGTCTAACGTAATTTCTTTGCCTCGCATTGGCCCGTATTTCTTTGAAAGTGGGTGGATGAGGAGGTGATACTATCAAAGAACCTGGCTGTTCCTCCTCGGTAAGACCGAAGGAATTATTCATCAGGCAAGAATTTAATTTTGTCGTATCATTATTACGACGGGGTATTCTATAAGGTGGGCTTGGGCTTCGTTTGCGTGATTTAACGCTTTTTTTACGACTCTTGGATAATTGGAAAGAGGATGATTGAGGTGATATACGAATTGTGGATGATATTTGTTCGGCGCTTTCATTCTCGCGTGATTTTGATCTAACTGGACTGGTACAGTCTCTGTCGATCTTCGATAATTTACTCGGTGATGCTTGGGGCTGCTTCGAACGCGTTTTGTTGCCTATTTTTCTATGCGAAGACTTTGAGGAAGTGGAAGAAGTTTTATCGATGCTCGATGAGGATGATGAAGAGCCCCTCGACGTGCTCTTCGTATCCTTCGATTTGATATCGTTTCCTCCACCTCCTCTAGGACTCGAGGATGATGAATTAATAATTGTCGTTGTCGTTGTTGTCATTGTTGTTGTTGTTGTTGTTGTTGTTGATGGCAACGACGGCAACGGCAACGGCAACGGCAATGGCAATGGCAACGGCAACGGCAACGGCAACGACGACGAAGATAAAGACGATGACGACGGTGACGACAACGGTGACAACGACGATGAGGACGATGCGACAGGGCCAACGCTTAAAATATTTGATAATTGGCCCTGATTGTTTTTCATATTATTATTGTTATTACCGCTATTATTACTAGACGATCTGGGGTCTTTCTTTTGGCTCGCACGATGCGTTATACCCTCTTTATTCGTATTACCACTTATTGTTTTATTGTTGTTATTGCTGACGATGCTCTCGATTGTCGCAATAGGATTATCGTTATTACTAGCGTTTAATGTTGTCGCGAATTCTGACCCGACATTTATTGATGTTGTCTTGTTGTTGTTGGTGTTGTTGCTGTTGTTGTTGTTGTTGTTGTTGTTGGTGTTTACGGTGTTGTTGCTGTTTGCCTGTTTCGTTATTAACTGCTGTTTTAATTGGTCTGAAAGTACAGTGCTTATGCTCGGTGCTTGCTGAGACTGTTGACCCTCTGATTGACCCTCCCTCGTAACACCTCCACCAGCAGACTGACAAGCACGAAAACGTGGATCCGTCATACTGGCCAATTGATCGGCCGATACTGGCAATGGTTTTAATCGCGGATCCCGCGATACTGGCCTCGCTGATGCAACGGCTATGCTACTTGCTGGTGCTATTCTTGGACCATTCGCAATTCCAGCATTTTTCAACAGTGAAGCAGCTGCTGCTGGAAACTAAAAAAATTGTCGAAAAAAAAAAAAGATTAGTATTTAATTTTTTTTTTTTTTTACTGTTTCGTGAATTTTTGAATATTTCGAATATTTACCTGTTTCGCTACTTGTTTCGTCGCTTGACTAGGCACCACAGGAGCAATGGGCTTTGCCTGCGAAGAATCTGTCGTTGGTATCACGTGTGCGGTCGGTACGATCTGACGGAAAAAAATAAATAAACATTTAATTGTTTTGCTGATTGGTGGAAACAAAAACAAAGGAAAATAGATCTTTTTTTTTTTAATTCGATAATTATTGATCGATCAATATTGGAAAAAAACTCACCACATCAGATTTGATGGCTACAGCTTGTTTGTCCAATTGTCTCTGTTGCTGTTCTAAACTAGTTTTTGCCTGTAGCAATTCAAGCTCTATCTTTTGCTTCTGCAATTCTAACAATTCTCGTTGCTTCTTGAGAAGTTGTTCTCTCATCGCTGCCTCGCTCATTGATGTTGCATCGCTCGATGGTAATTTTACGGGCGGAACGATCGTCGGGACCACCGGTGGTGTTGTTGGCGCAGGAGTCGACTGTTAAGTGAAAAAGATTTGTTTGTTTTTTTTACTTTTTTTTTTTTATACCATCCAAGATAATTGAATTGGGATAATTTTTGAAAAAATAATTTTCGGGTGAAATTCTCACCACCAAAAACCGTGGATTTACGTGTATAGAACCGGATGATATTTTGGGTGGCGATGCTGTGATTGGCCAGGCTGGATCGATACTCTGAACTCGTACATCCAGTGAGAATAATTTGTTGGCCGGAAATACCTCGTTCCATGTTTGACGCAATTTGTACATACTCGCACGTGTGTTCTCATCGACCTGTATCGATCAATATGATTTTAAGGAGAAAAAAAAGGGTACAAAAATAATAATAATAATCTTCTAATCTCCAATGAGCGGATTCGCTATTCGATCTAAAATGTGAAATAAAATAAAAATAGAAGAAAAAAAATGAGCAGAGTTTGTACAGCATCGAATAGGGGTCGACGTACTCGTATCGATGAAACTATTATCTTATGTCTGGATTAAATATTGAGTCTACTAAGACTCTGGGGGTTCTCGAAAATTCTTCATTATCAACTTTTGTTGCTTTTACGAATTGCCTCGAGATTTTCAGATCGAATAGCTCCTCCTTTTTTTTTTTTTTTTCAAATATTCATTAATAATTAAATTCATACTCTAATTATATTATTTCATGCGATACAATGATAAAAAAAATTTGTTTCTTCTAATTACCTTCTCGAAAACACCGCAAAAGGTATTGACGATATTTTGTGTGAAGAGACTGAGATAAGCTCCGTTAACGTTCTTGACGATCGAATCGATGAGATACAGGACTGGCAGTTTGATCTCGCTTCTCACCTAATAAAACACAACAACGATCCCACACTATTCGGTACGTCCAAGACACTTGATTTGTTTTTTTCGTTTTTTTTTTTGTTTCTTAACAACGATGACTATTATTTGTGTCCCAGAAGATTTCGCCATCCAGGAACCACCTCGTTCTTCGGCTGCACCTTTTCTATTTCGCTCTGGATTTCGTTTTTTTTTTTTTTCCCACAACGTTGGTTTTCACAGCATTCATCGAATCGACTCAACGAGTTGCCAAGTCGGCAAAACTTAACTTAACTTACGAAATATACAGAAATATATATATATATATATATATATATATTTCTTTTTTTCCTTGCAGAGATTTTACCAGACAAAGTTCCAACACCAAAACTATTCGGGAATGGTAGTAGCAATAGTGAAAATAACATTTCAACGATCAACAACTTTCGAAAGATCGATCAAAGACCGACATTTTTGTTTTTTTTTTTTTTTTTCTTAAAACCGTGCAGCGAACTTACTGACGAACACACTATTGAAACTGCAAATATGAGTTCCTCCAGAGCCTATTTTTGGCCAAAGAGTAACTCGCAATTACCAAATTCGTGTTTGATCGAAATAGAAATAGGAGAGAAACAAAATTAGACACTACGATAGCATCGTAGCCAGAGAATACAAAAATTTATTTATATATATATATATATATATATATATATATATATATAAAGACAAATAGTGTAGTAGTAATAATAGTAGTAGTAGTGATATACAGAAAGAATGTTTAAAAACAAACGATAGCAGTGTGAATGTCGGTGGTGTAAAAACGGTATACTTTATTTTTTTTTTCTTCCACAAGATCATCATGGTATATTTTTCATAATTTACTGCATATTCATCACATTCACAAGCATTTTGAGAGAATTTCTTACAAAAAAAAAAAAAAGAAAAAAGAAAAAAAAGGGACATCTCTGTACCATCGAGGGTGGCGACCTACAAAAAAGAAAAAAAATTCCACTCCATTAGACGTTTTTTTGTTTTTTTTTTTGAAGATCGCGTGCCCTCCAATTGTCGTCCCACGAGAGACACATTTTTTTTTGTGCACACACACGTTCACCTCGTGCTGGAGCGTAAAATTTTAAACCACTTCATCTCGTACATGCGAATTTTTGTATAAAAAAAAAAGCAAAAAAAAGAACAGTGATTCAATTTTTTTTAATTCTCATATGTATTAACGAGATTTGATTTGATTTTTTTTTTTTTTCGTAAACTTCGCAGGGGCATTTTTAATCCGGAAGATAATTTTTTCCTCAAGGAAACATGCCGAGTGGAATTATCTCGATTTGTCAAATGATGTGCGATCGACAATTGCACAAATATATATAAAATGCATTCAACATTCGTCGTAATTATTTTAATTTTATTTTTTTGCTCTTTTTTTTGGGCACATCAAAAGTGCTTCTCGTGAGTTTTGATGATTTTCCGTGCTGATGTAAGAGCGAAGAAACATTCAATACGAATAGTTTTATTTCCGCGGACCCCGGGGGGAAAAAAAAAAAAAAAAAAAAATAGATCAGTCTCAGTCGAGAGATACAAAAATGATTTTTCGTTATAATTTCAAATATTTCAGGCAGAATCTTTTTCGATTAAAATTTTCTGTATACATATATATATTTAAATTTAAAAAAATCATTTTTTATACGTCTCGACCGTAAACATAACTTTGAATGTATTCTTTCTTATCACAGAAAGATCCATCAGATTACAAAAAATTCCTTTAAGGATCAAACTCCGTTTTAAGAAGTGGCAATATATATATATATATATATTTTTTTTTTCTTTTTTTTTTCATGTCTTTCTTTTATTTATTATTTATTATTTTTATTTAATATATAACTACGGAGGATAAATAACCTTTTGCAAGTGATTCTCGACTGCTTGGACGATTGCCGGTGCGTGTTCCACATTATCGTCTGCCAGCATTGTAAGCATATTTATCAGAGGTTTGCTGTTGATGGTAAGATCCGACAGGGACGAGATATACTCGTCCGCTATCTCCTTGGACTTTGTCGACGTCATCCTGATGTTTTTCCCACCTCACGCCTATGGCGAATTTCCGTCGGTGGGACTGTTTATATTTTTGTTGTATGTTCTCTCGTGTCTGTGTATTTTTTTGTGTGTTGTGAGTGTGTATGTGTGAGTGTATGAATGAGTATAAATATTCGTTTGGCAACTCAAATTAAAGTTGTCCCAACGATCAGCTCTGCAATGATAAGAGAAAAGAAAAATAAAACATTTTTTTTATTTATTCTTACCAAATTGGAGGACACAAAATTGTTTGATACATTGCATCATTCTTGCTCGCAGCTCATGATAAATAATTTTTTCGTACAAATTAATAAATATCGCAATACTCAAAATTGTTTTTGTATAAACGATAATTGTTGATTAAACGCCAATTGATTTATAATCAATTAAAATTCTCCGATCTCGCAATAAATGTATTATTATGCGAGCATTATAATTATTATTTCAATGTGCGGACGTTGAAAATTAAGAAAATCTTTGCTACTTTTTGCAGAATTAGTATTTCTATTATTAAAAAAAAAAAAAAAAAAAAAAACTGACTCACGCACTTAATGGCGAATTATACAATTTGATATTAAATTTATTCGGAAATTTATAATTTCTTTTTTCTACGTATCACGTAAAATTCGTAGAATTGAATAATGGTTTGAAAAGAAATATCGAAGAGAGTCGATAGTTTGGGAGTGAAATCAGTATCAAACTATAAAATTGTTATCAATTCTGTGTTTTGCTTGAATAACGTTTAACAAACACGTAGAAATTCGAGAGGAACAAATTTATCCAAATGTACTCCAATTTCAAGTGTCCAAAATGATAAATTTCGAAATCTTGATTTTCAAGCTTACCCCGAAATATTTTATTGATTGTGATCCCTTTTTTTTTGTCATTCAAAAGTGCTCGGTGAAATTGTGAAATTAAATAGTTGTATTCGTTAAATCTCCAATACTATGCACAATGAGTTTTTTTTTACATGTTACAAGAATGTTATTGAAGGGAAAAATTTAATCATTTTGACCGAGTAGGTGTCGATTTTCGTTTTTTCAATTCGAAAACTGATTCGACTCCGAAATAAACGTAGAAATTCGAGAGGAACAAATTTATCCAAATGTACTCCAATTTCAAGTGTCCAAAATGATAAATTTCGAAATCTTGATTTTCAAGCTTACCCCGAAATATTTTATTGATTGTGATTCCATTTTTTTTTTGTCATTCAAAAGTGCTCGGTGAAATTGTGAAATTAAATAGTTGTATTCGTTAAATCTCCAATACTATGCACAATGAGTTTTTTTTTTACATGTTACAAGAATGTTATTGAAGGAAACTATTCAATCATTTTGACCGAGTAGGTGTCGATTTTTTTTTTTCAACTCGAAAACTGATTTTACTCCGAAATGAAAGTTTTTCGATAGTAAAAAAAATTTAGTTAACATTTTATCCAATAAACTGAAATTCTGTACATGATAAAATGATATATAGATTTTGAAATCATTAAGGTATTACGACAGCAAATAACCAAAGTTAACGTGACTTCCAATATTATGAAATCATTGGAATTTTGCGAAAAATCATTATTAACCCAATGAAACCCTTTTATATTCAGTTTTTCATCAATTATTTTATAAAATTCGTAATATGAAAACCAAAACTGATTTTATAATTAAATAAAAATTTAAAAAAGTCTCTCATTCAACAAACTTTTTGATTAGCACCAACCTGTGCGAGTGAAATATTGAATGGGACTCATTTTTTTGGTAATTCAGTGTGTGAATTTTTTGAAAAATAAATTTATTCATGATTTGTCAGCTGCTTTTCCACATGGCTGCTGTTAAACGCAAAAACTTTGATAGCGATAATCGATATGATAAAATCGATTTTGTATTCAATCGATGTAAAAAAATTTATTTAAATTTACGCAGACAAAATATAGAGTCACCTTTGATGTTCTTTACTGATATACTATCCCAAAAAGTATGTGAACGTGGAAAATGCTAACAATTTTGATGATGCAATGACCAGTCAAATGTGAGACGAAAAAATTTATATTATTCTAAAAAATGTATTGCACGTGTCACATTATACATTCTGATAATTATTTACACGCATTAATAGATGTTGAAGCGTTCATTGACGATATTTTTCGCTAAAATAGTTGATTACTTGACTAGTCTGATACAAAGTTGCAAGAGTCGACCGATAGGGGCGCCCCAAGCGCATGACAAGCGAGAGAGTGGCCGGCGTCACTGCGAGAGGTAGAGACGCCGAAAATTTACTTTTCCTCGTTTAACCTTAAAAACTAGACGACGGATGGTTTACGATTTCTATAAAAAGATTTCCTCAGATTACAACCGTTTAATCTTATCGTTATCTTCAATTGAACGGACGTCCAGAGTTATGGTTTTGTTTTCGATTGGCCTCTCTCTCTCTCTCTCTCTCTCTATCTCATGTTAAATTTATCGATTTTGTTCACTTAAAAAAAAAGTAAACGACAAAGAAATCTTTTTTATGTACTTTGCGAAGTTTCGACGCGATCTAGAGGAAATTTGATTTCGTCACCAATATATTTTTTAAATCATGAAGAAAAAAAGACGTTGACCTGGCAAATAACAAGTAAAAAAAAAAAAGATTGTGCCGGGAAGCACTAAAGAAATTATCGTTGCAACTTGTCGGAACTCTAATCAATCCTCATAAATTTACTCCGTATTTGTTTTTTTAATTCGCGAAACTTCGTCACGTAGGCCAAAATGATAAACAAAAAAAATATTTTAAATAAATAAAGGACAAATCGTAACGCGACTACGCGGTAAACAAAACAGTTATGTATTTCAATATTTATGTAATGTAGAACTATCTTGCACGACTACACACCACGCTCGGACTCTCGCTCCGAGTATACAAACACCAAAATATACATTGTCACATTAAAAAAAATTTACACGAGTATAAAGAGAAATTAATAATAAAAATTACGACCTTGAGAATTACAATCACTGAGGGGAAAGTTTGATGAATCACGTTTTTCCAGAATCAAACGCGAGATATACGACGTAACCACGGAAAGGGAGGGAGAAGGGAAGAACGGAGGGAGGGAGAGAGCGAGAGAGAATTCGGGCAGCTGGATTTATTCAACGCCCGTCGCAATTTTTAATGCAGCTTATCCAATCGTTTATTTTTTCATCGTCAACGCCACGTTATAACATCACAATTGTTTGTTAATATAATAAGACTCAATTTTACCTTATCGAAGCATTTTGTAGCGCGTGAACATTCCGGTAAACGAAAAAAAAACTGCACTCTTCACGATTTCACACACGCAGTTAGACTGCTTACGCGGAACGAGCGGATATCAAAACGCAAAATGGCGAACTCGCAATACCGTCCAAGACACGGTAAAGCTTCTCTAACGGTATTCCGAAGAATAAAACGAGACTGGCGACTGGTCGCTACGGGCGACTTGTTCGCTGGACCTCGTTTCAACAGCCAATAGAAACGTTCGTTTTAAAAGCATTCGATAAATCCTATGCCCTACCGACGCGCTTTCGTGGTGTTTGCGAGAAGCAAACTGTTCTCGGGCGCACTCTTCAGTCAGTAAACGGAACTAAATTTCATTTTCAGCATAGTTTGACTAGGGATTTTTTTTCCGCGGGAAATTTAAATTAAATTTTTAAATAAGTGTTCAAGCGATTAATGCACAATATAATTTGTTTTCCTGATATATATTGAAATCGCCATAAAACTATTTGCTTATAATAAAAAGTAACAAACACAGATAATTGTATCATTATTGAACTGATGCTGGTTTCATTTACAGACTTTTCCGGTGAGTACACAAACATTCAAAATGGCCGACGGAAGCCATTTTTTTTCCCCTAGATCCACGAGATATGCGAAATTCAACACGTTTCGCTTTTCTCTTCTTTTTCGTTTATTTCCAACTGCGCAGACGCCCGTTCTGTTCTGCGCTGGCCGTTGTGTGTCGCTGGTCGCTAGGCTAGAGTTTCAGAGGCCTCTACAATCATATCCCGGTTCCCCGGGGTTCCCTCCACGTCCCCGCTCCTGTTCTCGCTCTCTCTCTCTCTCTCTCTCTCGCTCTGTCTCGCTGGGGGGTGTGTGGGTTACGTTTATCGCAGTTATACTCTGAGCCATTCTGTTGTGCCTCACCATGACGTCGATCTGAATTCAATAGTGCGTTTAAATAAATAAATATATAAAAATACCAACAACAACGGAACAAATAATACAACAACAAAAAGGACAAATAATATAATAAATAATATTGATCCCGATGTTGGTCGTAGTACAGTGCAAATGTAGTTTTCATGCTCTTGACGATCAAAGAAACTGGAGAGGCTATTCGTGGATACCGAAGAAAGCTTCAAACGTGTTTGAAGCTTTCGAGGTCGGATTCATGGAACTATGAACCTGGACTCGTTGTCTTTTACTTTGTCACAAATCAGTTATTTGATTGAGAATTTGAATAAGAAAAATTTACGTTCAACCTCCGAGGAGTTATCTGTCGTAAGTAATAGAGATACGATTGTGAAAGTTTATGGCTATTGTTCCGAAACATGCAGCAGCTGCCTCTGCCTTCGTTTTTTTTTTTGCTCGCTCTCCTCCTCCTCTCCCCCCACTCCTTCGCCCGCGCGACGTCCTGCTGGTTCGCAAAAACCCGCCTTTCAACATACACGAGCACACACGCAAACATCATATCGTAGCTATCAAATACAACGGACAGATATGCTTGCAAAGCGTTATGGGCACTTTTCATGGCCCCGTTTTCACAAATTCCGTAACTTAAAACGTGATTCTCCAAATCGCGTTCAGTCTTCTCTTTCCTCTCCCCCTCCCCTGCCACTCGTAATTTGCCGATTCCCCAATGGCTCATAACGCTTAACCCCCTCTGTGAATTGCGCTGTTTTCACAATTTTTTTTTTTTCAAATTATTTCTAACGAACTCGCGTAATTTTAGACCCTTTGTAAGATTTTTTTTTTTTTTTTTTTTTTGAGCATTATTTTGATACGCTGATGCAACGATTTTCGCGGTTTGTTGTTTATTTATCGTTTTATAAAATTTACGGAGCACGATAATACACCAGCTAGTGACAAATCCTGAGCCTCTTTGTTTCTCCTTCTGCTTTCTCGTATTTTAAGCATTATTGCGCGATTTTTACTGTAATTTTCTTTTTATAAAATTAAAAAGCACGATAATACACTAGCTAGTGACAAATCCTGAACTTTTATTTTTTTAAATATTTTACCCATTTTTTTATTGATATTCTGGTGAATTTTAAGCGCTTAAAAAAAGAACATCAAACTTGCTTTATTCCGTTTTGTTGCATTGCTGGCCAATATTGTAACAGCTGTGCTGTTATACAGACCTATATATATATATATACATATATATATATATATATAAATGGTATCGTCGCGGTATATTAATTATGAGCTCTTCAAGATTATATTTGTGTCCTAGTTAGTGCAGTGGAAGGGTCTGGAGGCGGACAGACACTTGCTGCGCTGTTTGTTCTCGTACATCGACTTTTCTACAGGCGAGCCACCCGAGATCAACTCCAAAGATTATTATCAAGTCCATCTTCTCAAACAGGAGTACATAAATTTACTTGGAAAACCTTCGCTCATCTCAAATCTTTGTTATTCAATTGATCATCCACTGCATCGTCAAAAGGTAAAAAAGAAAAAACAAGCAACAAAAATTCCGAGATTAATTCAATCAACTATTTGATTCGATAATTTGTCTAAAAACAAAAAAAAAACAACAAATATTTGTACATTGCAGACTTTAAATCCATCACCAAAGTTTTTTTTAAATCTTCGCCGAGTTCTCGGCTTGACTCTCGTGCAAGAAGTTGTTTTGGCAATAGCTCTGTTACACTCGGAAAATACAGAACTGAGAACATTAGCGATCGAGGATATACAAAAACAATTGCCCGAATTAATAAAAAATTATACAAACTCGGACCTGATTAACAAACAGCAGGAGGAGGGATTGCACGATTCATCGCCAGAGATATTGCATCTGGTGCTTTACGAGGCTCTACGAGAGCCTAATAATTTTGGCCTCACAAACGAGGCTAAGGAAAAATTTCTCAAGAATTTAAGGCGCGATTTTCCCCGTGAACTGGTACCGGTGGTGCTTGCACCACTATTGTATCCAGGCGACGGGGAATTTCAAAAAACCACGATCGAGCTAAACATGGCTTCCGGTCAATTGGTGAGTCTTCTGTTTGACAAAATTTTGTTATTTTTTTTTTCTTCTCGTAACTTGGTGAAAAAAAAAATTCTTTAAATGCTTATTTCTGCTCAATATAATAAAATGGCGCAGCATATAAAAAATAAACTCGATTAACCACATGGCTAAAAATTGATGCGGGCAAAAACGGTTTAACATAATTTTTTCTACAGAATGGCGGCTCTCTGGTAGAGCTTATAATGGAACTGGATTTACTAGACCAAATTCTGTTACTTTTTTTTTTCTCTGTTCCTCGTAACTTGATGAAAAAAAACAGTTCTTTAAATATTTATTTCCGCACAATATAATAAAATAGCGCAGCACGGAAAAAATAAACTCGATTAACCACGTGGCTAAAAATTGATGCGGGTAAAAACGGTTTAACATTATTTTTATATTACAGGATGGCGGCTCTCTGGTAGAGCTTATAATGGAACTGGGCTATGGATTTACCGGCAATGTGGACGATTGTCGTGCTGCGCTCACCGGTCTTGGTGCGCGTGAAATATCGCCGATATGCGCTGCTCGTGTATTGGCTCACATGGCAAGAACTTGCACAGGTCTCGAGGATGCCGGTGGTTTGCAATCTTTCTGGGCAAACACATCTGGTGGAGCGGATGCTGCGAAAGATAAATCGTTGGACAGCAATGCACCGACAACATGGAACATCGAAGTTTTTGTTCAAACTTTGAAAGAAATAGTGAGTCGACTTTAATATAAATTTCACTAAAATGAAAAAATTACTTAAATTTAACGAAAAATGAACTATCGATTTAAATTTCATAAACAACTTCTAACGTCGTTTTTTATTTTTTCATTAAAAACAAAAAAAATGCAGCAATCGACACTTTTGTGGAACGAAGTAATTGTAAAATTGGATCACACGGAATTCATCATAAAAGATCGTCAGGGCTTGAATCTATTGATAACCGGTCTTCGCCTCGGTCTTCAACATCAGGGCTATCCTCTGGATGTATTTCCGGTTGAGCTCTTTTATCGCCATTGGGACAACGTCGAGGGACAATTTTCCTTGGTTCAGCAAATCTTAAAAAATCCCGATATATTCTGTTTCGCTGATTATCCATATCACTCTGTGACCGTCGACGTTCTCAAAGCTGCCCCAGAGGGTGACAGCAAAGATGCCCAAACATGGCGTTCGTTGAATGTCGTTGAGCTCTTATTGCACATGGCCGAGCGTGGATTATACGGTGCTGTTCAAGAAATTTTCAAATGGCCAATTCAGCACTGTCCGGATGTTCTCGTGCTCGCTCTTCTCCAGATAAATCCACCAATAACGATTCTCCGTCAAGAATTATTGAGCACCCTCATGCCAATATTTCTCGGAAATCATCCAAATTCCGCGGTTATTTTGCATCACGCCTGGCACGCGAACAATATCAAAATCAAATCAGTCATAATGCACGCAATGGCCGAATGGTATTTACGCGGTGATCACGATCAGACGCGGCTCTCGCGCATTCTCGATGTCGCCCAAGATTTAAAAGCTCTCTCGGCCCTTTTAAATGCACAATCCTTTCCCTTCGTGATTGATCTCGCTTGTCTCGCATCGCGACGCGAGTATTTAAAGCTGGAAAAATGGCTCACGGACAAAATACGAGATCACGGTGAGGTTTTTGTTACTGCCTGTGTTAAATTTCTACAGCGCAGATGTCCTCAAGTGATGGGACCAGGTATCAAGGAAGATCCGACAGTGCCAAAAGCGAGTCAATTGCCCCAAGAGACTCTCACGACGATATTGGCTTGTCTCCAGGTTTGCGCTGGTAGCGTTTCACCCGAGTGTTCCGAGGCGATCATGACAATGGTCCAAAATTGCAGTCTCATGCTCAGCAAAGGAACGATGAGTCGTCAACCGCCACCAGGAGTATTACGACATCCTGGCCTCGATCCTTTCAATCCGACGAAATTGGCTGGACCACTTTTCTCCTCTAAGCCTGTCGACACTCTTGGCAATTTGAGCTCGAGCCTCGCCTCGATGGGACTTGGCTCGAGTCTTGGACCACCGAGCAGCTCAGCGTTTAATCTCCCGGGTGCCCTTGGGCCCCTCGTCTCAGCGCCAGGATCACCCTCTAGACTAATGGGACCATCGCCAAGTCCATTTCCCATGTCTTGCAGTATGCTCTCGTCACAGCTACATTCTGGCCCCGTGGGAACTCAAGGACCCGCCGTTATTCCTGGTGGCGCTGCGATCGGTGGCCTCGGACGTCTCGGACCGCCAACGATCGAGAAGACTCGCATACCCGAAACGACAAATCTCTTCCCGGACATGGCACAAAATGTCTCCAAGGAAATCGAGGATGAGGCTAATGGTTATTTTCAACGTATTTACAATCATCCACCACATCCTACACTCTCCATCGACGAGGTTCTCGATATGTTGAAAAAATTTCAAGAATCTGGCACGAAACGCGAGCGTGAAGTTTTCAATTGCATGCTGCGCAATTTATTTGAGGAATATCGCTTTTTTCCACAATATCCGGACAAGGAATTGCACATTACTGCTCAGCTCTTTGGTGGAATTATCGAGCGTGGTCTTGTCAATAGTTATATGACTCTTGGACTGGCCTTAAGATTTGTCCTCGATGCTCTCCGAAAACCAGAGGGTAGCAAAATGTATTACTTTGGCATTGCCGCGTTGGATCGTTTTAAAACCCGTTTGAAGGAGTATCAAACTTATTGCGAGCATGTCAGAGCTATACAACACTTTAGCGAATTTCCACCTCATCTGATTGAGTACATTGAGTATGGATTGCAAGGGCAAGAGCCACCAAGTCGACCACAAGGTCCTGTATTGCCAAAAACTCTTGCCTCGATGCTGGCACCAGCAACAACGCCTTACAAGACAATCACAACGACAACGATAACAACGAGCACGACACAGTCAAAACCATCAACAACACCGACAACATCACTCTCAGCTCGACCCTCCATTGCAAATGCCACAAATATCGATACTCTCCTCGTCGCGACCGACAAGGAGGAAAAAATCACAAGTCCACCTGAGGCTCTTCAGGACAAAACAGCATTTATATTCAATAATCTCAGTCAGCTAAATCTTCAACAAAAATGTGACGAGATACGTGAAATCGTAACTGAGGAATATTGGCCATGGATGGCACAATATCTCGTTATGAAACGTGCCAGTATCGAGTTAAATTTTCATGCCCTCTACTCAAATTTTCTCGACTGTCTTAAAGTCCCAGAAGTCAATAGAATGGTAACTCGCGAGACTTTTCGCAATATCAAAGTTTTACTGAGAAGCGATAAGGGCATTGCAAATTTTTCCGATCGTTCGCTATTGAAAAATCTTGGCCATTGGCTTGGAATGCTCACACTTGGCAGAAACAAGCCAATTTTGCAAATTGACATTGATCTCAAGAGTTTACTCGTCGAGGCTTATCACAAGGGACAACAAGAATTACTTTACGTTGTACCATTTGTCGCCAAAGTTCTCGAGAGTTGTGCCAAGAGTCGTGTTTTTCGTCCACCAAATCCATGGACCATTGCAATTATGAATGTTCTCGCGGAATTACATCAGGAGCCAGATTTAAAGCTCAATCTAAAATTTGAGATTGAAGTATTGTGCAAAAATTTGAGCATCGACGTTGCCGAATTAAAGCCCGTTGTTTATTTGAAGGATACGGAAAAATTGCGCAGTCTCGAGTATCAATTGTCACATCCTAATAAAAAGGCTGAGAGCGCGAGCGCCAGTCAACAGCAACAGCAACAACAACAACAGCAACAGCAGCAGCAACAGCAGCAGCAACAACAACAACAGCAGCAACAACAGCAGCAGCAGCAACAACAACAACAGCAGCAGCAGCAGCAGCAACAACAACAGCAGCAGCAACAACAACAACAACAGCAGCAGCAGCAGCAACAACAACAACAACAGCAACAACCGACTCAGGGACCAATCGAGGAACTCGTCGGACCAACCGCGACAAGTGCAATGGTGGCAAAACCAGCTCCACCCGCAAATACAACGCCATCACTTCCAACTGGACCGCCAGAGCCACGTTTCAATTATATGGATATTTCCGTTACCGGAGTCGCAAATATTTCTCAACACATAACGATAAACAATCAATTGCCACTATTTCAGACTCATCCACATCTTAAACAATTTATACGTCCAGCTGTTGAGCGCGCGATTCAAGAATGGATACATCCGGTGGTTGATCGTTCGATAAAAATTGCTCTGACAACGAGCGAGCAAATAGTAAGAAAAGATTTTGCACTCGATCCTGAGGAGGTGCGAATGCGCACAGCTGCACGTCACATGGTACGAAATTTAACCGCTGGAATGGCAATGATAACTTGTCGCGATCAAATACTCGCCTCGATAAGCAGTAATTTGAAGCAAGCTTTTCTTGGCGCAATGATGGGCTCGACACCGCAACAAAAAGAACTCGCTGAACAAGCGGCAAATGTTGTTTCCGCCGATAATATGGAATTGGCATGCGCTTTTGTCCAAAAAACTGCAATTGAAAAAGCCATACCGGAAATGGATAAGAGGCTGCTGAATGAAATTGAATTGAGGAAAATTGCTCGTCAGGAGGGCAGACGATACTGCGATCCATTAGCTAAATATCAAGCGGAACGAATGCCCGAACAAATAAGACTGAAGGTCGGCGGTGTGACACCTCAACAAATGGCCGTTTATGAAGAATTTGCTCGCAATATTCCGGGCTTTTTGCCTTTATCAGAACGCGATACTCAGACACTTTTTATACCGAAACCAATCACAGAAACGGCTGTTACAACATTTGCGGCAAATCCGGCAGTTGCTGTCGCAACTGCTCAACAAGTTGCGGCTTATGCCGCGGCTGTCAGCAATGACGAGATTGGGACAATGCTAGAAAAATTAGCCGGTGAAGTTGAAGTTTTATTGAGCGCCATGGGACCAGCTGTACCACCACCACAACATGCTGCTCTTCATAGTCTTCTTGAATCGATCATACTGACGAGAAGATCTCGCGATGCTGGCGTTGCTATGACACTTTTGAAAAAAGCCGTTGAGGGACTCCTCGAAGGCCCGACAATATCCAGTGGCGTTGTCGATTCTGAAATTATACTTCGTTATCGCGAATTACATTTGAGAATTTTAAAATGTCTTCAAGATCCACGGGCTTATGGCATGCAATGGACCAACAAACATGTCACTCGATGCCTCGCTGAATGCCGCGATGAATTTCGTTATAATTTCGAGGCTGTCGATTGTCTCATTAGATCGCATCTCTTGAGCTTTGTACAATTTGACGTTACACTCGCACAAGCTATGGATGCTGGCAATGCAATGGCCACCGCATTCTCCACTCAGCTTGTACAACTTTATCTCATTGATGAGAGACAAACTACACATGTCACCGAATCAGATTTATTTCATACGATTGAGATTTTGGCGAGAATGGCACATCACAGAGCACCACCTGAGGGGTGAGAATTCGTTTATACGTTTTTCTTTTTTAATTTTTTTTTCATTCAGAGACTAGATCATTTTTTTAAAATATAATTTCTTTAAGGCGAGCGAGTATCCCAATACTTGGAAAAATCACGTTTTTCAAAAAATCATTCCTGAGACAATAAATCAAACCACAGATCTATTTTTGTAGAATTTTAATACGAAATACGAAAATATTCTCAATCAATATTCTCATCAATTTGTGAAAAAAAAGACAGAAAAAAAATAAGTTTTTTCGAAAATTCATAGCGTGATCCAAATTTTAGGTGATTTTGTATTTAAAAAATGTGATTGACGATACAAGCTCAATATCCGATATGTTTTCAGAATTTCTTTGTTCAGACTCACCAGTCTGATTGAATCATTGAGGGCTCATCATGATCCTGCTATGCTCGCTGACCGAGCACCTGCCGGTCCGACTGCTCACATTCACTCGGGAATTCTTCAAGTCAGAGTAAGTATTCGGCAATTCATCTTTTTATTTCGCAACTTTTTATTTCGTCCCATTAAAAATTTTGAACCACAAAAAAAAAGAAAATTTTTCTTCGCCCCTTAACAATTATTTTCTTTAAAAAAAACACGTGTAGACACTAATTTGGGCCTTTAACAGCCAGTAGGAAGAGAGCATTGTTTTTTTTCCTGAATTTAACAATTTTTCGTGGCTTCTGAAAAATTAAAATAAAACAAAAAGTTTTTATTCCTCACTGATCGTTGATGTAGAAAAAAAACAAAAAAAAACGTAATTTACCAAAATTTCTCATCGTTGCGATTTTCATCAACAGGCACGTGACTTTGACGATCCTCCAGGTCTGATGGAGAAGACCGAGTATCTTCTTCGCGAGTGGGTCTCGATGCATCACAGTCCAACTCACGCCCGCGATCCGACAAAAGCATTTGGAATGTTTGTCCATCAGATGAATATTCACGGAATATTGAAAACGGACGATCTGATAACGAGATTTTTCAAGCTATCAACGCAAATGTGCGTTGATCTTTGTTATCGTGCATTGGCCGAGGCAAATGCTGCGCCATCTGTTGTACGGGCCAAATGTTTTCACACACTCGATGCATTTGTACGTCTCGTTGCACTTCTCGTTAAGCATTCTGGCGACACAACCAACACTCACACAAAGATAAATTTATTGAACAAAGTACTCGGTATAGTCGCGGGTGTATTGTTGCAAGATCACGAGGTGAGGGGTACGGAATTTCAACAATTGCCATATCATCGTATTTTCATAATGCTATTTCTCGAGCTTTGCGCACCCGAGCCAGTTCTCGAGGCGGTTAATTATCAAGTTTTAACAGCATTTTGTCACACTTTGCACATCCTGAGACCAGCCAAAGCATCAGGTTTTTGTTATGCCTGGCTCGAGCTCGTTTCTCATCGAGTTTTCATCGGTCGTATGCTCGCCATAACGCCTCAACAAAAATGCTGGGGAATGTACGCTCAGCTTTTGATCGATCTTTTCAAATATCTTGCGCCTTATCTTCGCAATGCCGAACTCGCAAAACCTGTGACATTGCTCTACAAGGGCACACTGAGAGTTTTACTCGTCCTGTTACATGATTTTCCGGAATTTCTTTGTGATTATCATTATGGTTTTTGTGATGTTATACCACCAAATTGCATACAAATGAGAAATCTCATATTGAGCGCATTTCCACGAGCCATGAGATTGCCCGATCCATTCACCCCAAATCTCAAGGTTGACATGCTACAGGAAATAACTCACGCGCCTCGTGTACTCACAAATTTTGCCTCAATGATACAACCGATAAGCTTCAAAAAGGAACTCGATTTGTATTTAAAAGCTCGAGCGCCCGTTACTTTTCTCTCGGATCTTCGTAGCAATTTACAAATTTCTCAAGAGGCTGGTATGAGATATAATATACCATTGATGAATGCTCTTGTCCTTTATGTTGGCACACAAGCTATCGCCTTTATCAGAAGCAAAGGACACACACCGAATATGTCGACAATCGCACATTCGGCTCACATGGATATTTTTCAAAATCTCGCTGTTGATCTCGACACCGAGGGACGTTATTTGTTTCTCAATGCCATTGCCAATCAGCTGCGTTATCCAAATAGTCATACGCACTATTTCAGCTGTACTCTACTTTACTTATTTGCCGAAGCCAATACTGAGGCTATACAGGAACAAATAACGAGAGTTTTGCTCGAACGTCTAATCGTTAATCGACCTCATCCTTGGGGTTTGCTCATCACTTTCATCGAGCTCATCAAAAATCCAACGTACAAATTTTGGACCCATGAATTCGTACATTGCGCTTCTGAAATTGAAAAGTATGTATGGCGACAATTTTTTATTTAATTTTTTTATATTTATGAGGAAAAAAAAAAGAAAGAAAGAGATATTGAAATTTTAATTAATTTTTTTTTAATTGATTTTATCCTTGCAGGCTGTTCGAGTCAGTGGCCCGTTCGTGCATGGTCCAAAAACAAGTGCAGCCGACCCCTGAGCCCGAAATACCCGAGTGATAAGACGCTTTTTTTTCATTTTTTTCTCTCCCCTCCCCCCTCAACCCAAAAACATCGTTCGTTTCGTGTACAGTAAAAATTTCGTAAATAAGAAGAAGAAAAAAAGAATGAAAGAAAGAAAAACAAAAACGGCGTGTAAAAAGTTGTTGATCTACGAATAGATGTGTACTATATACCATGGACTTTAAATACTTGTTTTTTTTTTTTTTGGTGGACAAATATTAGACGAACGTATATTATTATCTAAGTGGATTTAAAAGAAAAACCATTAACGTAAAGAAATCAATTATTATGTTAATATTTTAATAATAAAAAAAAAATGAAAAACAAGCTCACTTGCATCTGTATAAAAAAGCTAAGAAAATGAAGAAAAATATGCGAAAAAGAAAGAGCAAAATATTCATTAATTTTTCAAGCCTTATTGAAATCGTGACTCGAGCGTTTTTGTGCTAACTTGATACCGAACTTCGTATCGCGTTGTTGTTTTTTTTTTTTTTTTTTAATGTATAAGTATATTGGCAAGTACAAAACATATATAATATACACACAAGCATAGAAGAAAAAAAAGTGTGAAAAAACGTATTTTTGATCTCTTGTAGTGTGGCCAAATGAACAAAAATGGTTTTCGATTGTAATAACGAAAGAGGAAAAAAAATATGTTGACTTTTTTTTTTCTTTTTCTTTTTTTTTTTTGTAGTTCGGATTCAGTATTTGGTGTATCTATCGATAATAAAACAAATGGCACAAGTTTACTAATCAGCCGGTAAACTCACGTTTGTTTAAATATATCAAATATGTTTTATTTTTAATTTTTTTCTATATACAAATCGTTTTTGTACAGAAATGGAAGATCGCTGTTGTTTCGCAAAAACAAAAAATTATCTACATAATTTATGTATTTAGGTGATCTCGAGTCGCGTGATAAGCGTCACGTTCTTGGTCCGGATACTTGGTTGGCAAATTTGGACTGTGAAGATGACATTTTGCGTGATATTTTATGCCAGCAACGTCCACCTCGTAATCACCGGATAAAACATACTCGTTCGTTACTTCTTGCTGCTCATTTGCCTCGTTGAAATTTTGCACAAAGCCGAGACATACCTGAAAAAAAAAATTATTGAGTCTGCTAGAAAAAAAATGGTCGATTTTTTTTTTTTCAACATACCTGCTTTTTAAAAGTAAATCCGTAGCCCGTTGTCGTTGTCATACCGCAATATTGACCGTTACGATAAATTGGCTCGCCTCCCCAGCTCCATAAATCAATATCTAGATCGTGATCGTTTAATAATAACTGAACGTATTTTCGTTTTACGCCTTCCTCGCGTTGTTTCAACAGAGCTTCCCGCCCGATAAAATCAATATCTTTCTGGAATTTCATGATTAATCAGTATAATTAAGAGGCGAATTAATTAATCGCGAGGGAGCAAAAGGATAATGAGAAATTTGTGAAACTGACATCAAATTTAACACGCCAAGAACGTCCGCATTCCAATGGAGTTGTAATTGTGTCCAAATCTTGACCCCAAAAAGCATAAAATTTTTCGACTCTCAGAGCTCTCGTAGCGTAATAACCAGCGTGTCTCATGCCGTATTTCGCACCTGCTTCTACGAGTCTCGTGTAAACGTGAAGAGCAAACTGAAAGTAAATCTCATGAAAAAAATTGCAGGAAAATTGATGCAAAATTTTACATTTTTCTTTTCTCACCTCGTTCGGTATGTAAAGAACGTAACCGAGTTCTCCTGTATGCGTTAAATTCATCGTACGAATTCCATTGGCGAGTCCAACGTCAAGTTCCTGAAACAATTTTTTATATCGTGTTATTTTTTTTGTCTCCCTATGCCCACTAAAGAGAGACGATTTTAGTTAATTTGTCAACGATCATTAATTTTGTTTTTTTTTCCCAACTAAACGACTCAAAATTATCTCGGCTAAAAATCTTTCATCTTGAACGACCCATAAATCGATCAATCGAGTGTGAATTACCTTGAAGGTAAAAAATGGAAAATTTTTGGGGTGGAGATCTGTGTCTGTGAGCTCAGACAGCAGGGGCCTTGTCGAAGGGCCCATTATGCAAATAGCTGTATAAGCTGAGGTAACGTCAGAGACAACGACCGATCCATCTCTCGGCGAATGACGACTTATCCAATGCTTGCAGCGCGTTTGCTGAATAGTTGGAGCGATCATCATGTAGCTAAAAAATTAAATATTAATCGAAATAAATATACAAATTTTTGTAAAATATTTTTAATGAAAAAAACCAAAAAAAAATCTTGAAAAAAATGTATTTACTGATTAACAGCAATTCGTGCGAAACTGCAATCATTCTCGTATCCTCCACGAGAATTTTGCATCCCTGTATGAATTATACTTCCCACGGGTACGTCGACGTCGTTCGAGCACAAATATTGCAGCAAATCGACGACTTCTGTGCCGTTTGACTGTAAAATAGTAACATTTATATTTTTTTTATACTATTTCCTGACTCTTGAGAAAAATTATTAATTCTCAATTACTGACCCACAAGTCGATCTTCGTGAATGAAGAGTAATCGCTCAGACCCACAGATTCTCGACAAGCAGCGTATTCGCGAGCCACGGGATCAAACCATGGAGGCTTTGCGAATGTGTTTGTGTAAGCAATTTTATATTTTTGTGATCCCTCGATCGGATCCAATTCTGCATATAAATTATATAACGCTTTTAAATTAAAAACTTTTTCAGTAACAATTTTTTTAAATCTATTATTTTTCTATTTACCGCACTCGTCATCCGGTTCAAACCACGAAGGTCTCTCATACCCCATAACTTGTCCAAAAACCGCTCCGGCCTCCTTGAGCTTTGGATAAATCGGCGACATTCGTAAATTTCTACCGCTCGTAAATTCCAAATGTGGATATTGCAGTGCGTAATGCGTGCTCGGCACTTCGCGCGATCTATCGCGTAAAAATTCACGATTATTGTGCAAACCGAGAAAACGCGAAACGTCCAATTCGTACATGTCGAGTGAGGTCGAGCCGTTTACTATTAACTCGGCGGTTGCTCTGCCGACTCCTCCAGCGGCGGATACTCCGACCTGATGAACAAATAATAATTATTATTATATTTTTGAAAAAATAATAATAATAATATAGAAGAAAATATAATTAAATATTTGATTGATGTAAATTTGATTTTTTACAGTTTTCATTCCAGCGGCTATGTAATAATTTCGTATTTCCGGCGCTTCGCCAACGATCCATTTGCAATCGGGTGAAAATGCCTCTGGACCGTTGCACAAACGTTCAAGACGAACATCACCGAGTTTTGGTATTCTGTGAAGCATTTGCTCGAGCAATACGTGAAAATGATCCCAATCCTCTGGTAAATTTCTCTCGGTTATGTTCTCTAGTGTGGGAATAAAAAAAAATTTTAATCAGTTTTCTGAGTTGCGCTGATGTTTTGGGGATCATGAAAAAAAAAAAAAATGTCGCAGGGTGATGAAGAATTTACATTGGTGTCTAACCGGGAATCGTTCCGTCGTCAAATGCCGGCTTGGCGATTGGCTCGAATCCACCAGCAATCAAACGTCCATTATTTTCACGAAAATAAATGTAACCATCAGGATCGCGTATTACCGGTGTCATAGGATCGAGACCCTCGAACTCTTTTGTGTGCAAATAATAATGTTCGACCGGATGTAACGGAACCTGAGAGAGAAAAAAAAACGATAATTGTTTTGAAAAATTATTTAAAATAAATAATTGCTAAAATTTATTAAAAAAAAAAAAAAAAACACTAACTTTAACATACGGCTGACTCAATCTTCCAACGCTTCTTGCCCAAAATCCAGCACCATTTACAAAATGCTCGCACTCTATTCTACCTCGTGAAGTCTCGATGGCCGCAACACGATCATCGCGAGTTATTAATTTCGTTACTTTACTATTTTCGTATATTCTAACACCTGAAATTAATTATTTGAATTTATAGATAAAATATCATGTCGATATGATATTTCAATATTAAATTTAATAATATAATATTTGAAGAAAAATATATATAAAAAAAGTTACAAGTAATTATACCGAGACTTTGTGCCTCGCTCATAAAAGCGAGACAAGTTTTGTAAGGATCGGCCATTCCATCCTCGGGAATCCAAATACCGCCGATAAGATCGTCGATTCGTAATACTGGACATAATTTTTGCACTTCCTCGGGTGTTACGAGATGACACTCGATGTCCCGAGATCTGTGAAAAAAAAATTAAATTTAAATTTCAATAAAATATTATTAATTTTCTTTTTTTTTAAATATAATTTTCATTTCATTCTCACACAGATTGAGCTTTCATTCTCCTGAAGAGGGTCATACGATCTCGGGTTCGTGCGAGGGAAAGACTGCCGCATTGTTTCCAACCGGTAGATAGTCCTTTTCTCTCGAGTTCCTTATAAAGTGCTATACTATCCTGGGCAAGCTTTACTTGAGCAAGACTCGGCTTAAATGCACCTACGAGTCCTGATGCATGCCAGGTAGATCCACCCCCAACTCTGCATTAATAAATAAACAAATAAATATTATTATTATTATCCTTCTTTACGAAACCAGGAAAAAAATTATAAATCGACAGCATAATTAATAGATGCAGTCAATTTTATCTATATATATCAATATTAAATACAAAAATGGATTAAACAGATTTTTATCATGTATATGGGACATTCCAAGTCATTTGATCAGGGAATAACTATCATTTGAAATTTTTTTTTCCCTTTTATTAGTAAATCTGATGAGGTGTTAAACTGTTTGTCAATTTAGAATTCCCTATATAGAGAAAATAAATTAAAAAGATGAAATGAATACATTGTCTTTGTTTGATTTTTTTTTATTTACTCTTTACTTAGTTTAGTTTACATTATGAATTTTGAAGAAAGCTTCTCCCCAGAATAAGTGAATAAATAACCAAATGAGTAATAAATAAATCGATCAAATAACGAATTAATTAATTAATTATATTATTACTAATTACTATATAATGGATTGGTATTTGATCTTCTTATATTCAAAATTACTTGCAATTTGGACAATATCATAGCATTATTTTTCATTACCATTTAACATTTTTTACCGTGGCTATTTTCGTGATATTTTTTAATAAAAAGTTTTATGAAATTCAATCTCGGACGATTGACTTACAGAATAGAGAAATAAAGAATATAAACTTGCCTACAACTTTCAATAATTACTGTCTGTGGTCCAAGTCCCATTACAGCGAGATGATAGGCAACAGCTGCACCCATAACTCCACCGCCACATATCACAACTTTCGCCTCATCGGGAAGTTTAGCGTCAGAATCCTCAGTCAAGCGATTATTACCATCTAATCCTAATTTTGTGCTCAAATTACGTGATGAACATAAAAACCTTCCTGATGATTTTCTCCAAACGGCAGGAGACCAATATTTCGATTTTCGCCACATTTTATGCTAATATTAAATATTTTATCATAATTTGCGGATCTAAAAATTAAGTATTAACAATGATATATTTAAGATTCGAAGCATGCAATAAGAATTTTACGCCTGGCAAAGTGTTTTATTTTTCTCACAATTTCTAGGTTATGTTTCACTTTTCTGCGATTGTTTTTTTTTTCTCTACTGTGCGTAATTCAAATTATTGCTCACATATTTGGAAATAATGAGCAGTATTTTTCTTTCATTTGACAATGCACATTGTCAAATAAATAACGCCAATATTTTCGAAACAACGAGATGATTTAACATTACGATGACAGATCTCTCGATTGACGATAGCAGACGGCAATTTCATTCACTTCCGGTGTTGAAAAAAGGAACTTCTTATCTTGGGACTTTGTAAATCTCTTCTGATCGAAAGAATAACAACACTTTTCATCTCTCAAACATATATATTTCCTACGAAAGTTAATAACAATCGACGAATTGTTGAAACACGTAATGTAATTGTTGTTAATCGCGATATATATATATATCTCGAACGTTGTTTTTAATTCGACAAAACTGTGTGTCTGTACATTATATTTTCTGTGCTTTTCTCGGTGTTTTGATGTGAACGCATAACGGAAATTAATGTTATAACTTAATTAATGTTTAAATATATGTAATTATTATTAATTGCATAACTCGCAAAAATATTACATAATTATCGCTCAAAATGGCACAGACTCGAGTATTAAATTTCATTGGATCCAGTACAATTTTTATACTAGTATTTTTGTTGTTGTTATTTAAATATTTATAAGGCACACGTTGTACTATTACTTTTTCGTTCATTTTTTAAGGCACCCGTAACAAAAATATCAACGGATTTTTGTTAATTAATTAAAATAACTAATTAATTAATATATTATATCAAAAAGCTCGTGTACGATTTGTACAGTCGAAAAATTGACCCTCGTTTCATTGTATCTTGTAGAAAGTATTCAGTGGAGTATTTTCCGAGGAAAAAATACCTGGAGCAAATGAATAATTTGCTGGAATGTATTTCCAGTATATTTCTCCTTTTTTTTTTTTTTTTTTTTTTCGTTCAAATTTCATTATCTCTGTCCAGCACTTTGACTCGTGAAATTTTCATAGCACCAAACAAACAAACAAAAATGAGATTCATGGAAATAACGATAAATTGCGCATAGAATGTCGAGAAGAGTTAAAAATAAAAACAATCTGTGCGCAATTCTTGATTCATTGATGTACAATTGTAATTACAAATTAAGATTGAAAAAAAAAAAAAAAAATCTTCATGAAAAACACAACTTAGTGCGTGTGAATCATGGCAACGTTATTTTTTTTCTTTTAATTCATTTTTAGTGATTAAAAAAAAAAAAAAAAGAAAAGACTTTCTTCCATACGATGAAGAAAGATCGAGAAATGCGAAGGACTAAACTAAAAAGCGCTGAGAAAGCTGCTAATTTGCGTTGATTAACGCGTGAATTAGAAGTGAAATTTAGTGTTTCTTTGTTTTTTGATCGTTGCGTCGTTTATCGCTCGGATAACGTTTCATGCGTTGTGAGATAATTTTTTCATATTGCTGAAAACAGCAAAATATAATAATGTAAAAGTAAATCTAAGCGTTTTGATTACATCGTTCTGGAAAAACGAAAGAGAAAACGCCATAATTAATTATGTGTTTCGTGATCGATCGACAAAAAAAAGAGCTGCTCATTTGAGATTCGAGATGGTTGTCAATTATCTTCCTATTCTTTTTTTCTCTCCCGTATAAAACGGAATTTTTCTGTAACACGGACGGGTTTCTCTCGTTGAAATTTCGGAAACGCAGGCAACACCCGGCAAGTGAGAATTTATCTCCTGTGACGTCCTAGATAAGCCTTGCAATTTGGACAAGTGTGATGAACATCCATGCACTCGTCGATGCAGCATGGGATGAGACAGCAGCCCAGAAAACAGCTGTTGAAATTATTTACTCATTTATTAAATTAAAATTTTTAGCATTTTTTTTTCAATCATCCTAAAAATACATGAATACTGACCCAAGGAGGGCAATCACCACTCCAGAAATATAAGCTATCATTCCAGGCTCAGTTTTGGTCGCAGTGTCGATTTCTGCATGGCAATGGGGACAAATTGTGTGCGTGGGACCCGGTCCGAGTGGAACTATCGTCGTTACGATAGTTGGCCCATTAGAGTCTGAAAAACCATCAAATAAATTATTTAATTTGTTGACAAAAAAAAAAAAAAATACTATTCCGTGATAAAAATGGACGGTAGAGGTTTTTGCTTGGAAAATTTACATATTTCTGCTGGTGTGAACGGGCTTGCCGGTGGTACACCACCCACACTCTGGAAGTAACTGGGCGGCGCCGTTGGCGGGGGCTCATCGTACGAAGGTGGTGGTCCATTTTTGTACATGATGCAGGCTCTCTAGCTCTTTTCAGAATAAATTATGCAAAAATTTCATCAGTAATTTGCATTAACGCGATATTGTTGTTTTGAAGCAAATGTTGATTATAGAAAATGTCAATAATATTCCGATAGTAAATAATAATAATAGTAATAATAGTAATAGCAATAATAATAATTATTATTATTATTATAGTAATAGTAATAATACTAATAGTAATAATAATAATAATAATAATTATTATTATTATTATTATTATTATAGTAATAGTAATAACAGTAATAGTAATAGTAATAGTAATAATAGTAATAATAATAATATTGTTAATAATGAAAACAATTGCCTGATTAGAAAACCAGCTGTTCCATACTTGAACGAGGTTTATTAAAATGGAGTAAAATATAGTTTTTGTAACATTGTCAAGGCCAAGCAATGATTTAAAGATCGTATAATATAAGACAGGACGAAACCAAAAATCCATGAGCGAAAAATGTCGGAAATTTTGAAGCTGGATAGATTTTAGAAAAAAAAAACAAAATTTCAATCAATTGTGGTTGTAAACATTACGAGATAGGGAGGGGGAAGTGAATCTCATCCCAGTGTGTACAAATTATAATGGGAGAGTCCACGGAATGACGCGTGCCTAAATATACGTGACCCAATTGCGAAACATTATATATATATATATATGTATTGTGTCACGAATATGATAAAAAGATTTAGAATTTGTGTACAAAAAATAAATACACTCGACAATTCGTCATACGTGAAACAAATCATTATGAAAAATTCAATAAAAACTCACGTGAAAAAAAAAGTCTCGAGTAAAAGACGCGCTGCGATGCTCCGTCTAGTCAAACGTTTTTTTTTTTTTTTTTGGTATATTGTTGTAGTCCCCTGCGACTCTATCACAACACAATCTTAGATTCCTATTTCTATCAATCCGTGACTACAGCCCAGTCGCTCTGCTCTAGCTGCGAAAATACGCACACACCCTTGACACTCTCTAACAGTGTGCATAACTCTACTCGATCACTTAATTTACAAATAAAACTTGGTTTAAGTTAACAAAGTTTGTGTTTGTGTGTCCCACAAGATGCGGACCAATACTACGAAATTCAGTCTCTCATACATATATATAGATAAAATTCGAAGAAATAAAAGCTGTTTTGCTTGTGAAAGCGTGTTATTTCGCGGCCTTCGTGCTACATGCACTCCGAATGAACGTCCAAGTGTTACTGTTTGACTGAAAAATTCTGCAGCCTCGTTTAAAGCGCCATCTCTCTTATATGGCGAGGTTAATTCGAAATGCCACACTGACGATGCAGCCATCGGTAATAAAATTCTCGGCTATGCCAATCGATTTTTAGTTTCCGTGCTGCCCGTTCGCGGCGCTCCTGTATGCCGCATCTCTTTGTGCCGCATCTGCTCCGAATTCAAATCACAAAATGGAGTGTTGACCATGACCGTTACAGGAGTAAGAGATTTGGGGTAAGGGTGACGCTCGTAACGTAAACATTGCAATTTCATTCATATATAATTATCTTCCGTTATACGCTATGAGGATTTGTGCGTTGAGAGGGATAAGTGATAATATCATCGTGAAGCATGACGAAAGTATTTTGTTATTTACCAAAAGCTCCTCGCCGAATTTTCATCAAACTTTTCGAGACTCTCGACACGAGCGTTTTTTCCTCTTACATCTCACCGACCTGGGACACCAATGATAATTCTTTTTTCTCTGAATTTTTACAGTTTCACGTGATTTTGCTTATGTTAACGTAACTCGGACGTAATTTCGGTGCCTTAACGTGCCAGTACCCGGTGGAAAAATGACGCGGACTTAGCTCGGAATAACACGGTGAGTATTAATTCAAGGATACTTTATACATTCCCAACCAAAAGTTGAGTTTGATGAAGATTTTGAGTACCTACTTTGCGATATAATAAAAATCTTAAAAAAAATCAACCATATTGAAGATACTAAAAAAATTGATCTTGGATAATAATAAAATAATAACGATAATGCCAAAAAGTTATTAACAAATGGGAACAAAAATATTAAAAATTGATAGAAAAATTGTTTCTTTTTCTTTTGTATCCTCTGCTTTTTTTCTAATATGAATTTTTTGAGAATTTCCTCTTGTTTTTCAAATTTTAGTTTTGAAAATTGAAAAATTGCTAGAATATTGCAAATTTTGGATATGCTTGCATAGTTCTATATCACACTTGCAAAGTTTCAAGGTTATGGAATAATCATTTGGATAAAAACAAGGTTAGAATATTTTTGAAAACAGAATTTTAAAAATTGATAGAAAATTCATTAAAAATTGAGACTCATTCACAAAAATCAGGGTATCCATTTTGTAATAGCAAAAAAAGTTTTTTGTCCATTTTTGTTGATTCTTTTTTTATTAACCATTTAAAAAAAATAATTATTATTATTATTTTTATTAAAAATTACTACTTTTAGGGTCTTTAATACGGTTGAATTTTTTCATATTTTTATAGTATCGTAAAGTGCTTAAATTCTGATCTCGAAAAATAGTATTGCTCGGGAATGTATAAGTGAAGAATTTTTAAAGAAAACGACATCGCTATTTTCGAGTTTCATAGTTTTTTTTTTTTTTTGCTCCCAAAGATCGTTAAATCTGCACCAATTCCATTGGGGCATTCTCGTAATTATCAATGGTTACCAGGCACAGAGGAAAGTCAGGAGCAATGGTGAAGGACATGGAAACATCACGTTCGCCCAGTTTGGCAATTCGGCTAGTCAGCCAAGAATTACCCGAGAGAGATATACTGAGAGAAGCCTCAGACCAGACAGAAAAATTTTCCAAAGAAATGCTCGAGCTCAGTACAGAAATGGAGTACAAAAAGATGGAGTTTCAAGAACGTCACAAAAAGCTTCTCGAGCTACAGGACAAAGCAACAACGGATACAGTTTCATCTCTTGAATCGCAGCTTGAGGATAAAAGGAGAAAGCTTGAAATATCGAATAAGGAACGAGACAAGCTGGAGAGAGAATTGGTAAATTGTAAAACTGACATGGCCTCGATAAAGACAACTCTCGATCTTGAACGTCAGGAGAGACGCGATCTCGAAACGAGAGCTCTCGAATTGATAAAACGTGCAAAACGCAAATGGGAAGCAGCTGAGAAAGAAAAAATCGAACAACTGAACAAACACATTGAATCACAGACAATTCGGATAACCGAATTATGCACGAGTAACAACGAGATGAGCTCAAAACTTCAGAGAACTCTTTGCGACTTGGAGACGACAAATGCGGAGCTTCACAAGCTCAAAGTATTTCAGATACAGTACAAAGAGTCATTGGCAAAAACTCGAGAATTGAGTCGTCAGAGTGCTCAGGGAGTGGAGAATAAGCTCGAAGAGATAGCAAATAGAACGCACAATCAGCTTGCCGAGATAAGAATGAAGCTTGAGATGGAAATTTCAAAAAATACGGAATTGGAGCAAAAATTACGACACGAGCAAGACTCGAATCATTGTCGTCAGTCGAGACTGAACGTTGCACTAGAGCTTGCTCAATCAGAGCTGAAAGATTGCCAGGAACAATTGAGAAGCACAAGAGCAATGATACCGGCGCGTGATACAGAAATTGAGACACTGAGAAATCAATTGAAGGAGAGATCGAAGCAACTCGAGCATATTCCAATGTCCGAGGCGACGATTGTCAGCTTGCAGGATCAATTGGAAAAATTACGTCTCGATAATGAACAAATGAGAGCTCAATTGGACGTTGCAAAGTTTGATCTGAACGAGACACTCATGACTCTCGAGCACAATGAGGCTGTGAGCTTGGAAAAAATTGATCAGGATAAAGCGACACTGCAGCGTCGACTCGCACACTCGTTGGAGAAGGAAGAAGAGCAATTGCGAAAAGTCGGCGATCTCGAGGAATTATTGAGACGCTTGGAGCAGAGCGTGACAAAACTCGAGGCTGAAAATGCGAGTCTCAAGCGTTCTGATCCCATAAAACCGAGAAATAGCACGAATCAGAAGGAGACTGAGCAAAAAATAGCTTTTCTCGAGCATCAGGTCGAACGATTTGAGCAACAGTTGCAAGCATCACGAGACAAAGTTGCCTCAGAGCGACAAACGGCCAAGCAGGCCCAAACTAATCTTTGGAAAAAAGAGAAAGAATTATCAGACGCTAATCTCGATAAGAGAATTGCCATGAGAGAGGCAAAAACTGCCGAGGAAAGGGTAAAAATGTTACAGGAAGACAAGCAAAAATTGACTCAACAATTGAACGCAAAGTTCAAAGAGGAGGAGGAAAAATCAAAAAAGCTTCTCAAAGAATTGGAGACCGCGAAAGCCTCGTTGGCTGAAATAACGAGAGAAGCTACGAGAAACAAGCTTCACGCTGATTCAGCCCAAAAAGCTTTGACTCAAGCAAACAAACAGATCGAAGAATTGCAAGCTTCGAGCGCTTCATTGAGACGCGAGCTGGACGGTACGAGAAAACAAATGAGAGGCGATCAGGAACGTGTTGATACGCTAAATGCAGAAAACAAACGTCTTACGATGAAAATTGCCAAGCACAACGAGGAAAAGAGTGAGCTGGAGACAACATTACAAAAATTCGAGCAAGAGGCAAAAGGTCATCACGTTAATATTGAATTGTTGAAAGAGACTTGCACAGTCCTCGAGGAACAGTTGACCGATTATGAGAGACTAACGAGTGATCATGAGACTCGAGAGAATACTCTGATACAGGACAAAATGAGATTGCAAAAAGAACTCGAGCTAACGGAGCAAAAATTGCGCGAAGCTAAAATTGGACAAAATGAGGAAAAGACATTTCGTCTCGTTGCTGAACGAGCGAGTGAGCGGTTGGAGTCAGAAATAGGGGACATTGACACTGAGAGGAATAATTTATCAGCGCAGCGCGATCAGTACAAAAAATTAGCACAAGAATTGACAAAACAGGTTTCTCTATTAACGACAAAATGTGGCGAATTGGAGTGCGATTTGGCCGAGGTGAGCAGAGCACTTGAAACAGCCAGAGGCGAGTCTAGAATCGTGAAGGAAGAGAGCACGCAACATTTGACGAGAATGCACGAGCTCAAAGAGGCGAATATGTGCCTCATGGAGGATCTCCAGGCAAATGTTGATCAGGGACAAGAATTACGCATAAGAATTGCCGAGCTCGAATCTGTACTCGATGATATACGACAATTTTATCAAGAACGAGAAGTCAAGGCCGAGGGAACGAGATATCAGCAGACAAAATTAATTGATTATCTCACTCTGAAACTCGAGGAAGCTGCAAAGAGAAAAAAAACCGTTTGCGATAAAATATTCGGTACGAAACAGAAGGAAAATTTGCCGCCAACAGGCACAGGAATGCCAGTTGGTTATCGTGAATTGGAAAATCAATTAGCGAGTGAAAGAGCCAAGGTCAAAGCACTGACAGAACAAATCCTCGCTATAAAAGCTGCTCAGGCCTCTGCGCCAGTTTCACCCTCGCCCCTTTCGCCCGAATCGAAAAAAGCTCTCGGCTATAACATCGAACATGCCGAGGATCCTCAAATAATGACGAAACAAGCTTCGCTACAGAGAATGAGGCACAATATTCCCCACAGATTCGACATTGAAACTTCTATGCGAGCTGGCAAATGTGCAGCTTGCCTAGAACCCATACAATTTGGCAAACGGTCGGCAATTTGTAGCGAATGCCAAATCATGACGCATCTCAAGTGCTCGTTGCTCGTACCGGCAAATTGCGGACTGCCCGGAGACTTTGCCAAACACATGAATAAAAATTCATGGCAATCGAGCGACTCGAGTATCTCAAATTTAGAGGGAAGCGTTCAGACACTCGCTCTTGACGAACCGGACACTGTCGAGGTGGTGAGAAATTAAAAATTCATTAACTTCATTCTATATTATTAAATTATTATTAATTATTATTATTATTTTTTTATGAATCTCGCCATTATTGGCGATAGGACGCGAAATCCTCACGAAAAGGTGAAACTTCAACACACATGGAGAGTTGGGTAAAAGTTCCCGGTCGTGCAAAAGCTAGCTGGGATCGTAAATATCTTCGTCTCGAAGGAACTTGCATGTGTCTCTATGAGCATCAACCAAGTCCTGGCATGGCTCCCGTCAGTCGTTTAGAACTTGACGATAAAAATGGCTTCACCGTCATTGAGAATGTGCAACAGGCCGATGTCGCCGGTACAGCAAGATCAGATCTGCTTTTTTTACTTCGGGTTGAGTCAAATTCATCGACAACTTGCTGGCCAAGCTCAAGACTCGATATTATGGCGCTGAATCAGTTGGACAAGAAAAAATGGCTAAACGCACTCAGGAATGTGGCTAATCATAATGGACCCGGAAGAACTACGAAAGCTGAGAAATTTCAGACCATCATGAGACTCGAGAAGAATCAGGTGTGTAGGAGAATGTATTAATTTTATAGAAATTCTTTGTTTTCGGCATATTTTTTCGAGACATCTGAATTATCTGAGAAAATCTTTTACATACATGTAAATAGTAGAAGATTCATAAAAGATTATTATATATATTTTTTTTCATTGTCGCTTTAATCTTCATTGTCGTTTTAATCGCAACATTTTTTTCTTTACAGCTCGATCTAAATTGCGCCGTCGAATTAGAACAAGAAAACGTTCTACTTTTGGGCTCCGAAGAGGGACTTTTCTCCTATCGACCCGGACAATCGCAAATACTCACGAAAATTCGGGGTGTAAAGAGAGTTCATCAGCTCTCTCTTCATCCACATCTCGGTCTCGCTCTCATGATCGCTGGAGAAGATCGACAATTGGTGTCTTGCGATTTGCGACAATTGAGAAGCAACGCAATGGCCGCCGAGTGCTCGAGACCGGCGATAAACACAAAAACGATATTAACCGGATGTGAAAGTTGTCATTTGTATCAAATACAGGGAAAAATTCTTTGCGCAGCAACCGCTACTCATGTTGTATTATTGAAATGGTCAAATGACGAAGAATCCGGTGAATTTATAGCCGTACGCGAGCTTGAGACTCAGGAACCTTGCAGTTGTGCAATTTTCACCGAAAACATTCTCGTTGTCGGTTGTCACAAATTTTATCAAATTGAATTGGAAAATTACACCATTGATGATTTTCCCGAGGAAGACGATAGTTCGGTGAAAGCTGCGCTTTCTGGAGTCGCACGACTTGGAATTTTTCCCGTTAGCGTTCTCAATGTGTCGACGACCTTGCAAAGTGTCGAGCTTCTCTTGTGTTACAACGAGTTTGGGGTCTTTGTCAACGAGTCTGGTCAAAGAACTCGCGCAGTTGACCCCACATGGAGCCACCTGCCTTTTGCATTTGGTGAGTTCGATCTCGTTCCTCAACTCGCTTACTCTCGTATTCATTTTTTTTTCTCGAGTTTGGGTATCAATAAAAAATCATCACAATTTTTTTACTTTACTTTCATTGATTTTCAATCTCGAAATTAATCAAAATGATATGATTTTTACAGCCTTCCGAAAGCCTTATCTCTTCATCGTTCATTTCTCGTCGGTCGAGGTCATCAAACTCAGCGGCGATGTATACCGATCCGTGTCCAAGAGTCCGGACAAGACTCTGATAGATCTGAACAATCCACGTTATCTTGGAATTGCCGGCTCACGGGGGATTTATGTTTCGGCCGTTAATTCGGCGTTAGAAATTCTGAGAATCAACGGTCAAGCTTCGATGTCGCAAATGAGCGGAAGTTTAACCAGTTTAGACACATTGTAAGTTTTTCGTATAATGATAAAGAGAGCGCGTGTGCACTAATCAGACAATGAAAAAAACGTAAAATTTATTTTAATAATTTTGCCAACTCTATGAGTACACAATAATGTACGGGAACTCGTGAGTTTTGGCCTCATTCAATAATGGATATTTTCGGTTGAAAAATCTACATCACACATGATAAATCGATTAATCGTAGGTCACAAGAGGACGATAGCAGTTCAGAATTTAGCTTCACGTCAAGCCTCATGGAAGCTCTCGATGGTCAAGGGAAAAGAGTTCATTTTGCCAACGTCTCCAATCACTGACGATCGCGTGTAGCCTTAAGATCGTAAGAAATGAAAAACAACAAAAACGAAATTCAAATATCTATAATTTAGGCAAAAGAACGTTAAACTGGATAAATATTTATATCGCGATTGAAACTCTGAGAAAATCTTGCCGAAATAGCTACGATAAAAGGGAAGGAAGCCCTGGAAAGTTTTGGAAAAAAGAATGGCTCATTAATATTTATACGCTACGACCTTTACGCATTTATCTAAAGTTCTCCAAATGTAGAGTTTGCTTTGACTCTATATTTTCGTTTATGGAAAAAAACTCATAGATCTCAAACGTACTTTCTTCTTTTTCTACTCAATGATTTAAGTCTACAGAGGCCCGCCATTTTAGTATTAAACAGTATATATAATATATAATATTTTTCTTCAATTTTCTATCATAAATAATTTCCTTTAGTTTTTTTTTTTATCTCATTGAACGAATCTCACAAAAAGCTCGTAGAGTATGAAGAATATTACTCTGTAAACGCAGGTAGAAAAAAAAAAGTAAACATAAACGTACTTAAATGGAACTATTTACAAAAATAATTATATTGAAAATAAAATGCGTTTACGATAAAAAGACACATCTTTACAGCATAAAAAATATAAATGATAATAAATTAATTTGATATAGTTTGGTATTGAATTAATAACGTTACGATATCTATGTAATTTCGATATATAATAATATATTTTGTGACCTTTGTACGTCAGGAAAGTTTTTTTTATATTTCGTGTATAACTCTTTGAAGGTGTGACGTGTTTGACCGAGGGAAGGATAAATAAAGATTTTGTATTATAACGTCCAAGCTGTAACGTGAATCACGCGTTGACCCCATGGACTCCCAATGTCGGTCTTACAAAAAAAAAAAAAGAAAAAATAAAGAAAGCAAAAGTACGAATATTATGAGAGAATTGGGAGCGACGATAAGTCGCAATCGCTTTTCGTGTATTATCGAACAGGGTGAACGATATGTTTGCCCGCTAAAAGAAAGAATATAAAAAAAAGCGTATGACACTAAATGGATCATTATCTATGCAGAGTGATGCGACATCCGGCAACCCTTGACACGGACTGTATTCTCCGAATATTCATTGACGCGCAAGCCTCTTTTTTTCCATTCGACAAAGTCGATCATTGAATAATACTCACAAGCTTGTTAATTGATAGCGTAACTTTTGCGCTCAAGTTCAATGCCCGACAATTTAGTCTATTGTATGTATACGAATATAATAGTCAATTATATATATATATATATTCAATAGCAACTACAATATTACACTATTGATGTTTTCCACTGAACGTGTCTCCATTTTGTGTAATTAATTCTAATTAATGCAATTTCAAAAGTCGTCGAAAAATTCTTCTCTTCGTTTCTCGCACATAATTCAATACTACAATGTGACCGAAGGAGGGAAAATCAAACTATTATGAAATATATTTCTTGCTAAATTCTATCAGACTATTATTGAAGTATAAATTAATTTTGTTATTCAATATGATGGAATATTTTTTTTTCCTGATAAATTCAATCATAACGGATGCTGTGAA
Organism: Dyspetes luteomarginatus; assembly: GCA_963669185.1. Classification (NCBI taxonomy): domain Eukaryota; kingdom Metazoa; phylum Arthropoda; class Insecta; order Hymenoptera; family Ichneumonidae; genus Dyspetes; species Dyspetes luteomarginatus. The sequence continues at coordinate 28,756,466 of OY769903.1, read as the reverse complement.
AAATTTATCTCTATGAATTTGAAAATTTAAATAAACCTACAAGAGAATGTTAATTTGAAGCTTCTGGAGAATTTATGGAATTTTGATATACAGTTCGGCTCTTTTTTTTTTTTTCACCTCGATGACAATCTGGAGTTCATTGTCACTCACGTGACGAAGTGAAGTGTAAGTGATCTTCAATCACTCATACTTTATTTTGAAACTCAAAAGCTCCCCATCTGCTTGGGTTTCCGGATGCGATAGGTAAATTTTGACGATGGACAATTTAAAATTTAATTAGCTCATTAGCATTTAAATAAGTTTAGTAAAATGTAAGGTAACTATATCGGCTGACCCCTAACTTTTTCGTCGTGGAAGGGATAAAGACGAGCGCATGTTATAAAAAGTTGAGCGTATCCCAAGGCTTCATCATTGTCAGTCACCCTCTGAGTGATATTGAACGAGGGGATTGACGTCGGATCGAATATTCATTTCTTCTTTCATCGTAGAAATATATCGTTACATGTGTGCGTAAAAAAAATAAGTGATCAAACACCAATCATCATTCAATAATTACATCTTAAATTACATTTAAAAAACAAAAATTACACTTAATTATTTAATAATTATACGAATAAAAGAAAAAGAATTTAGAAAAAAAAAACGAAACATTTTCTATACTCTCTGTGGTGATTTAACGTGTGTTTAAAAACGAAAAGTTTTCGCGTAAAGTGTACGACGAAATGACGAGCAATAATCGGAGCAATGGCACCTCCACCGCGTTGAGTCTTTACAACGACGATGAGATCGTCATTTCCGGTATTGCCGGAAGATTTCCGGATTCCGACAACATGCATCACTTTCAGGAAAATCTATTCAACAAGGTCGATCTTGTTAGCGGCGATGATCGTCGCTGGAAATTAGGTAAATTTATCTCAATCGATCAAAATTACTCAATTGATGCGATTAAATGACAAATTTATTGAAATTCAAAAATTGCCTATCAACTCTTCAATTTTTTTTTTTTCGTCCGCCTAGTAGACTCGTTATCCATTCGATCATTAGAAAATCGATTAAAAATGTTCCATTGCTTATAATCGCGCTAAATTCTGCAATTTATTATCCTCGCTAGCCGAAAAGATGTGTCTAAATTATTAAAAAAAATGTTCCAACTCTTATCGAATAGCTGAATATTTATTAATTATATGCTGCCATTCATGCAAAATATCAAAATACAAAAAAAAAATCATTTCAATCTTATCTTATTTCTTTGTACAAAATTAATAGTAATTTCCATAACTGATAAATATACTTGGAAGATATGCGAACTTTTTTTTTTTTTTTTCTTCCTTCATAGATCATCCCGAGATCCCTCAGCGTACCGGAAAGATCAACAATGTTGGAAAATTTGATTCGCTCTTTTTCGGTGTTCACTTCAAGCAGGCACATACGATGGATCCCATGTGCCGGATGCTCCTCGAGCATGCTTACGAGGCAATCATCGATGCTGGAGTCAATCCACGACAACTGCGAGGCACAAAAACCGGTGTCTTTATTGGTGCTTGTTTCTCCGAGTCTGAGAAAACTTGGTTCTATGAGAAACTTCAGGTTTTGTACAATTTTCTTCCATTCTCCTTTTTTTTATTCGTCGATCCTTAATTTTTATCTGATTAAAATAATTTTTCCCAAAAAAAAAAAACAACAGGTAAACGGTTTTGGTATCACCGGTTGCAGCAGAGCTATGTTGGCAAATCGAATATCTTACTGGCTTGGAGTTACCGGACCAAGTTACACGGTCGATTCAGCCTGCAGCTCTTCTCTGTTTGCTATGGAACACGCTTACAGAGCAATTCGTAGTGGACAATGCGACGCAGCTCTTGTCGGTGGTGCAAATCTTTGTCTTCATCCCTACGTGTCACTTCAATTCTCTCGTCTCGGTAAGAAATATTTCTTCTCGCAAGAGAGATGAGAAAAAAACTTTTAGTTTCCGTCTTAATTAGCCAGAGATTAAAATAATAAATAGGCGTAAAAAAACACACACAATTTTTCTTATAATATTTAAAAATTTGTTGAAAATTCATGATTTTATTTTATTATTTTTCGTTGATTTATAAGGTGTTCTCTCGCCGGATGGTCGATGCAAATCTTTCGACGCTGATGCAAATGGCTATACTCGTAGCGAGGCAGTTGGTCTTGTCTATCTTCAAAAAGCCAAAAATGCAAAGCGCATTTACGCCACGTATATTCATGGCAAAACAAATTGCGATGGATTCAAAGAACAAGGCATTACTTTTCCCTCGAGTATCATGCAGAGCGCTCTTCTCAAAGAATTTTACGAAGAATGCGGAGTTCCACCCTCGTGCTTGTCGTACGTCGAGGGTCATGGAACTGGCACAAAAGTTGGCGATCCCGAGGAAGTTAATGCCCTTGAACGTGTATTTTGCCCGGGAAGGATTACTCCTCTGAGAATTGGCTCGATCAAATCTAATGTTGGACATGCTGAGCCTGCTAGTGGCATTTGCTCGATTGCAAAGGTATAAAAAATAAAATAAATTATTGCAAATTCAAAATTATTTTCTCACAATTTTTCCTTATTCACAAATAATATTCATCAACGAAATTCTTATTGATCGTAATTTTTTTGAATTTTCACAAAGATTATAATCGCGATGGAGAGTGGATTTATACCGCCAAATCTTCACTACAATCGTCCGCGTGAGGGTGTCAAAGCATTAGAGGACGGACGTATTCAGGTCGTCTCCGAAGTGACACCCTGGGAAGGCGGCTACGTGGGCGTTAATTCTTTTGGTTTTGGTGGGGCAAATGCTCACATTTTGTTGAAATCCAATCCAAAAGAAAGAATTAACAATGGCCAGCCCAATGACGATCTTCCGAGGCTCGTCGTGACCTCGGGACGTACCGAAGAAGCTACAGATTGCATTTTGAAAGATGTTAGTCTCGTATGAATTAAAAATAAAATTTAAAAAAAAAAACCCAAAAAATTATTATAATTTTGTTTTTATGGACTTCGCAGGTAGAAAGTCGACCAGTAGACGTAGAATTTGTGAGGCTTCTTCATGACATTCACAGCGATGATATTCCCAGTCACATGTATCGAGGATATACGATTATCGGTGGTAGCGCAACGCGTGAATCTCCATTGAGAGAAATTCAACATTATCCGGGCTCAAAACGTCCGATATGGTTTGTTTTTTCTGGTATGGGCTCACAATGGGCTGGCATGGGTGCAGCTTTTCTGCGTTTGCCCGTATTTGCCGCGGCAATTGCAAAATGTGACGCTGTCCTGAAGCCACACGGTGTTGACATTTACAATATTTTGACCAACACCGATAAATCGACTTACGACAATATTCTCAATTCTTTCGTCGGTATCGCTGCAGTTCAAGTAAATATGATAATACGTCAAATTTTAATGAAATAGTTATTCTAATGCAAATTATAAAATTATAATAGGAACAAAAATGATTATATTTATTTAGATCGGTCTGGTCGATCTTCTCAGCCATATTGGAATCGTCCCCGACAAGATAATCGGTCATTCAGTTGGTGAGCTCGGCTGTGCTTATGCCGATGGTTGTTTCACCGCCGAGCAAATGGTACTTTCTGCATATTCTCGTGGTCTCGCCTCGATCGAGACTGACACGATTAAAGGTTCAATGGCTGCTGTTGGCCTCGGTTACGAGGATGTCAAGGATCTTTGTCCACCTGACATTGAAGTTGCCTGTCACAACGGACCGGAGAGTTCAACGATCAGTGGACCAGCCGAATCCATGAAAGTTTTCGTAGCTCACCTACAGGTGAGCGTGAAAAAAAATAAAAATGAATCTGACAAAAAATTGACAAAAATTTTTTTACCCAACGTTTTGAAATTTTTCGAAATTTTATTCTCAGGCGAAAAAGATATTTGCCAGAGAAGTTCCATGCAGCAATATCGCTTATCACAGCCGTTACATAGCCGCTGCAGGACCAAAATTACTCGCTTATTTGCAAAAAGTCATTCCTCAGCCAAAACCGAGAAGTTCAAAATGGGTGAGCACTTCGGTGCGTCGAAGCGAATGGGGCACCGCACAGGCTCGTTTATCATCAGCTGAATATCACACGAATAATCTCTTGAGCGCCGTCCTCTTCGAGGAAACATCCACTCTGATACCCAAAGATGCTGTGACCATTGAAATTGCTCCGCACGGTTTGCTGCAGGCAATTTTACGTCGTTCTTTAAATCCTAGCACTACGAATGTTGCTTTGACTCAACGTGGCCACAAGGACAATGTTGAGGTCTTTCTTCAGGGTGTTGGCAAATTATTCAATGTTGGTCTTCAGCCACAATTGGCAAAATTATTCCCGGATGTTCAGTATCCCGTTAGTCGTGGCACGCCAATGATCTCGCCTCTCATCAAGTGGGAACACTCCGATGATTGGTACGTCACGTCGTACAGAATGCAGGAAAAAATTACCTCGGGCGAGAGAACAGTCGAGGTTACACTCTCCGATGAAGATTACGAGTACATGGCTGGTCACGTGATCGATGAAAGAAATTTATTACCCGCTACGGGCTATCTCGCGCTTGTTTGGGAAACTATAGGTATGATGCGGGGTGAACTCTATACCGAAGTTTCTGTCGTTTTTGAGGATATCAAATTTCTACGCGCTACTACGTTACCCAAGGAAGGAATTGTCGAACTGACGCTCATGATCCAAAAGGGTGAGAAATTTACTATTGCGATATACACAAGGAAAAATTTACACAACATTTTAATTCACCAAAATGTAATTTTTCCCTAACGAATCAATTAACGGTTAAAAAAAAAACGAAGAATTTCCTCATGTACGAATGAGAATTCTGTTTTCTTTTTTTCTCTCCCTAGTTGGTCAATTTTATTTTTCAATAATTTTGTATAAAAAATCTCAGGCACCGGAAGATTCGAAGTTGTCGAGGGTGGTGCAGCTGTCGTTACGGGAATAATTCGCGCCACGGGAAAACCATCGCTAGAAACAATGGGTCTGACACCACCTCAGGATGAGGACGTTGTAGAAGCGATGTCTGGTCGTGATGTCTACAAAGAGCTCAGACTTCGCGGTTATAATTACAGCGGATTGTTCCGTGGTGTAAAGAGCTCGGTGATCGATGGTACCAAAGGAACAATCGCTTGGGCCAATAATTGGGTCGCTTTTATGGACAATATGCTGCAAATGCATATTTTGGGAACTGACACGAGAGGGCTTTTTGTACCAACGGGTATTCAGAAGCTCACTATCGATACGAAAACTCATTTGAACATGATTCGTGGCATGACCGACGAGGAGAAGCGTGAGTTCATTTTTTAAAAATATATTTATACAAAAAACCTGAGATTCGAAAAATGTTCAATTTTAAAGATTTTCTTATCTTTTTTAAATAATTTTACAGAATTCCCCGTCAGAGTTTACAAGGAATACGATACAATTGTTTCCGGTGGTGTTGAAATTCGTGGCCTAAAAGCGAGTGCGATATCGCGTAGAAAACCGGCCGGCGAGCCAGTTCTCGAAATCTACAAATTTGTCGCAAATCGTGACAATGCCGAAACTTCACTCCCGGAATTTGTTACTCTTTCTGCAAATCTTGTTCTGGAGAATCACAATGCTATAAAATTCAAGACTATCGAGGCAGTTGATGAGAAAAGTGCACCAGCTGTGGAAGATTTGATCTCTCCTCATCTAGTCGAGACACTGGGTGATCTTCCATTGATTCAAGCTGACGTTAATATCGTAGGATCGGCAAATCCTTTCGAGGAGGGACAACTTCCACAAAATATAACATTTGGGGAGTCGAAAAAATTAACAGCTGACACAGGAGCTTTGATAGTTTGCGGTCGTAATCTCTTCGCAAGCTCCAAAGTCGAGATTCTCAGTCAACTCTTGCTGGCCCTCAAGGACGGAGGTTTTGTACTGACTCGGGAGATTGGAAAATCAGCTGATGTCCTTGCATCAGTGAAAAAACAGGGCATGGACGTTATTCTCGAGAAACGTTGGAAAAATGAAATTCTTTTACTCGTTCGTCCATGCTGCAAATCCCCAAAAGCCACAACGATCATAACTGTAACGAGTAATACATTTGATTGGTTGCCACAGTTGAAAGAAACTGTAAAGACAGAATGTGAAAATACAGCAGGTGCGGCAGGAAGAATTATCCTCGTGAGCGACAAAAACTTTGAGAATGGTCTCTGCGGACTGGTAAATAGTTTGAGAAAGGAGCCCGGCGGTGAGTCGATACGAGGATATATATTGCAGGATGAGAGAGCACCCAATTTCACGGAAGAAAATAATCTCTACGCTGATCAGCTTCAGCTCGATCTTGGCTTCAATGTTTTACGTCCGAACGGCGTTTGGGGAACTTACAGGCATCTGAAAATGCCTGAAATTTCAGAGAAGCCAGTTTATCATGGCTGGGCAAATCAACTCGTGCGTGGAGATCTTAGCTCGATTCGTTGGCTCGAAGGACCGATCGATTCTACGAACGATCATCGGAATCTCGCTCGTGTCGTCTATGCATCGATAAATTTCCGTGACGTTATGCTGGCAACGGGTAAATTGGCGATTGAAGTTGTCGCGAAAAATAGACATCATCAGGAATGTCCTTATGGTCTCGAGTATTCGGCAATTGATTCAACGGGACGTCCGATAATGGGTCTTGTTGAAGCTCGAGGCTTTACCAATATCGTCGAGGTTGATAAATATCTCTCATGGCCCGTGCCCAAAGGTTGGTCACTCGAAGATGCTGCAACTGTACCCTGCGTTTATTCAACCTGCTATTACGCTCTCTATTTCAATGGTAAAATGAAGAAAGGCGACAAAGTACTAATTCACGCTGGTTCCGGTGGCGTTGGACAAGCCGCAATTACTCTGGCACTACACGAAGGCTGCGAAGTTTTCACAACCGTTGGAACACCCGATAAACGTCGTTTTATCAAAGAACGCTTTCCGGAAATAGCTGATGATCATATTGGCAATTCGCGAGACACGAGCTTTGAAAAAATGATAATACAAATGACAAATGGCCAAGGTGTCGATATAGTTCTTAATTCTCTCGCTGAAGAAAAACTTCTAGCATCCGTTCGTTGTTTAGCTATGGGAGGTCGATTTTTAGAAATTGGTAAATTTGATCTTGCCGCTAATAATCCATTGGGCATGAACGCTTTTCTTCGTGAAATAAGTTTTTACGGTGTAATGCTTGACAGTCTATTAGCTGCGCCACCAGCGAGAAAAACGGTACTTCAAAAATTGTTACAATCGGGTCTCGATAGCGGAGCTGTGAAGCCTCTAGCTCGCACAGTTTTTCCCAAAGAAGAGCTAGAAAAAGCTTTTCGTCATATGGCAGCTGGCAAGCATATTGGCAAAGTTCTCATAAATATTCACGAGAAGAACGAAGAGGTAAATTCACCGATAAAAGCTCTTCCTCGTTTTTACTGTATGGCAAATCGTACTTATTTGATAATTGGTGGCCTCGGTGGATTTGGCATTGAAATGACTGATTGGCTTGTTCTTCGAGGTGCCAGAAATATCGTCCTGACATCGCGAGTTGGTATTAAAAATGGCTATCAATTAAAACGCATCGAGCTATGGAAGAGTTATGGGACAAACGTTGTCGTAATAGCTGGTAAGGATGCCTCGAAACGTCAAGAATGCGAGGATATTATCAGAGAAGCTGGAAAACTTGCTCCAATTGCTGGAATTTTTAATCTCGCTGTCGTTCTCAAGGATCATTTGTTGGAAAATCAGACTGAGGCTACATTCGAGGAATCTTTCCGTGCCAAAGCTCATAGCACAATACAACTTGACAAAATTTCGAGAAAATTGTGTCCTGAGCTTCAACACTTTGTTGTTTTCTCCTCGGTCGTTTGTGGACGCGGAAATGTTGGACAGACGAATTATGCAATGGCAAACTCGGTGATGGAGAGAATTTGCGAGAAACGCTCGGCCGAGGGTCTTCCTGGTCTTGCAATTCAATGGGGAGCAATTGGTGATGTTGGTCTTGTTGCTGATATGACTGAGGAGCACAAAGAACTCGTTATTGGGGGTACATTGCAACAAAGGATATCATCCTGTCTCGTTGAATTGGATAAATTCTTGAAACAGAGCGCACCAATTGTTGGCAGTATGGTCGTCGCTGAAAAACGCGCCGGAGGCGCTGGTAAACTTAATATCGTTGATACAGTTCTAAATATCATGGGACTCAAGGATCTCAAATCCGTAAGCATTCACACATCTCTCGCTGAGCTTGGAATGGACTCGATGATGGCCGTTGAAATAAAACAGACACTCGAGCGTGAATTTGAAATATTTCTCAATGCTCAAGATATTCGCGGTCTTAATTTTGGTAAACTCGTGGAAATGTCGGCCAAGGAGTTGGAGGTGAAAAAACGAACTGGAAAGGGTGCAACTGGCGATGAGCCATTGACCGGAATGAAGCTGTTCCTTCAAATTTTTGGCAATCAAGAATTGACCCACGAAACTTGCCTCCAACTATTGACCAAGGAAGAGGCTGGACGCGATGAAGTCTTCTTAATTCCGGGCATCGAGGGTTACGGAACTATTTTCCAAAATCTTGCTGGTAAAATAAGATCACCCGCTACGTGCCTGCAACTTCTCAATGTTAGCGAAGTTACGACAATTTCTGATATGGCAGAACAGTTTCTACCTGTGAGTTATTTTCTCGATTGTTTAAATTATTTATTTATTTATTTTAATTATATCGATAACAAATTCTTTATCCTTTTATTTCCCAAAATTTATGGAAAAATCGATCATATTGAAAATATGAACAATATTGGTTCTGAATAATAATAATAATAATGCCAAAAAATTATTAACAAATTCGTATAAATTTCTCGTTATTCAGCACGTACTCCAAAGAAACAAAAATCGTCGTGACTTTGTTATCGCCGGTTACTCATTCGGTTCACTCGTCGCCATTGAACTGGCGAGAAAACTCGAGGCACAAGGTCTGACCGGTAGATTAGTCCTGATTGACGGTTCTCCAGAGCTCATGCAGTCCATTAAGGAACAACAATTATCGTCCTCTAGCGAGGATGAACTCCAGAGCAATGTTCTTCTTGGTATCATGGATATACTTTTGCCTGCTGCAAGTGCCGAGGTGAAAAAAAAAAAAAACTATTCCATTTAAGTTTTATCTTTACCGTTTTTCTTTATTTGACTTTTGCCACTGGAAAAATCGATGAATAATTTTTATGCTTCTCTTCAATAGCTTGTCGTTGCACTGGAGAAATGCAAAACGTGGTCGGAAAAATTAACGGCATTTATATCGAAAGTACCGGCCAAAGGTCTCAAACTCACGCCCAACGAACAAAAAGATCTGGTCACTGGTATTTTCAAACGTCTATCATCTATGGAGAAATACGATCATGCCGATCTTCCAACGTTGAGATCGTCCATAATATTGCTCAAGCCGATTTGTCCTACATTGAGGACAGTCAGTGCGGATTATGGTCTGAGCAAGGTAATTTAATCCTCATTCATAATTGATAATTGCAAACTTTATGCGCAATAATTTCTTACCGATTTTTCTTTTTTTACTTAGATTTCTCGCGAAAAGGTGGAGATTTACGAAATCGAGGGAAATCATATTTCCATACTGGAAAATGAAAAAGTTGCTAAAGCGATAAACGGCGAGCCTCTCGAGGATGCTGCAACCTTCAAAGCGAGTATAATGGAAGACGGCAAAATTCTTACACCGATCACTGACCCGCAACATCAGAGATCTTAGAATGATCAGACAGAACGATGGAATTCTTGTGGAAATGAGATTTTTCATTTTTATTTTTTGACATCTCAAGTGGAAAGATATCGTCGGATCTTTCTTGAGTTAAAGATCGTCGCTCCTCTTGTGAACAGCAAATTGATCGTAATTTATAATAAATATTTAAACCACTCACGTTTCATGATGAGAAACGATGTAGAATGTGAAACTCGATTCTAGGGGTTTCGGAATTTTCCCGAAAGATTCAGGGCAAATAATACGCAGTAATTAATGTATAAATTAAAGGAATAGGGAATAACTGCGAAATTTTTGTTTTTCTTCCGTTCTATTCGTGCAATTTCACGGTATTTTTATGGAAATCTAAATATTTACATGATAGACAGTCTCATTACAATTAATTATTAAATCACTCATACATTTTTTTGTTTTTTCCTTATCAGGTGCGTTATACATTATTACATTGTCTTCGTTTTTTGGAAAATTTAAAAAACTTTTCATCCGAAAATTACACTATCGATATTTATCAACGCACCCGTTACAATCGCACCAATTACTTTCAATCCATATATATATATATATATATATATATATTTCTGTTATATTTTGACGAGCAAACTTTGAAATAAAAAGTGATAATGTCGACTCGAAAATGGGATATAGTCGAAAACATGAATTAACGATTCTCCTACCACGAAAATACAAAGAAATCTCTCAATCAGTGCATCCTAAATTGGTAATAGGAAAAAAAAAATTTTAGCGCATGTGATAAAGCAGAAAAAGAAAAATTCAATGGAACTCTCAGCAAAAAATTATGGTTTAAAGGGGAGTGATATGGATATTGCGATCACCCAATTGACCCTATTGCAAAGAATTTTTTTTTTTCACCTACTTTTTGGTCGGTTGGTTGTTTGAATGTTAAATTAATTTGAGTTTAAAAAGTGTAGCATGAAGGGTCGTCTCGTCAATTGAAGTAACGTGCGTACTAAAACTATAAACTTCGCTCTAAATAATATTTTAGCATAACGATAATTGATTGTACGTAATATGCTTAGAGATCCATAGGTTCGAGTTCGAGATTGTTCTGATCTTCCAGGATAGCTCGATTCATATCAGGAATATCTTCGTGATTATTGTTCGTCGAACCGTTACTGTTTATCATGGAATTTTCGGTGTTATTGTTATTGTTACCATTGACGCTGTTATCGTTCGTCAAATTCGTATTTTGATGAATATTCTGTCGGGTTGACAACATTCTTAAATGTTTGCTCGGTGGTTCCCACAGTACTAATGCCATGGAGGGCCTCTCCCTGAAACAGAGAATCTATCTAGCTTCAATTTCATTCTTTAATCAAACAACTAAAAATTAAGAATTTTCTTTTTTTTTTTACTCAGCAACAAGCGTAGAGAAGTTTTATAATTACAATTTGGAGAGCAAAGTCGATGGTAAAAGTGGCTCCTGTTGGAGTCTCTTGAGCTCTTCGGAAATAACGAGTCTCGGATGCATACTCTTGCCATCCTCTATTCCAGAAGGATTCGAGTCTATCTCGAGATCCAGGCAAATTTCGTCGCTCACGCTACTGCAGCAAGGCTGAGGCTCGCTAATTCCCGATGTCGAAGCTACTGGACTCGAACTATAATTGTTACTTATGTGCATATCCTGAAAGTGTGCTGCCATTTTTTCCTCGCTGATGAATTGCTTTGTTCGTTGACTGGAAGATAAAAATAATGGAAAATTATTACTTTTTCATCATTTTTTGTGCATTCAAATTTTTATTATAGTTTTTTTTTATCATTTGGATCATTCTGACCATCTTGAATTTTTTTAACACTAGCATAGAAATGTCGACACTGAACAAAAAAATACGATTTTTTTTTTTTTTTGTAATTATTTTTAAAAATTGGATAAATCTAAGTTGTAATTGAAAAAGGAGCGAATTAAAAATATAAAACGTACGTTTCAACGATATCGGGAACGTCGATCTTTCTCTTCATGTGCATAATTTTTCCATGACTCGGATCTCTGGGCTGAAGTCTCTCGCCGGTGAAACGGACCAGCTGAGACTGCTGAAGACTTGGAACACTCCAGGGCATCATCATAGGTGGTACCTGGGGCATCTGGGGCCAAGGTCCAGACTGATGAGGAGCATTTTGTTGTCCCATCATGTGTTGAAAAATTGACTGTGGTGTGTGCATATGAGCACCGCCCATCGCATTCTGGACCGGAGGATGAATTACTTGATATTGCGTCGGCATTGCCATTTTATCCTTAGCAGATTTATTATCAATTTTTGTCTTATTGACGAAAAAAAAAAAAAAATTTAATCAAAATAATAAATTCAAGCCGACGATAACGTGCAATTCGACACTACGTAATTAGCAATCAATTTCTTCTCAAATTAAACAAAAAAAGTACGACTGCACGCACTAATAAACTTGATCGACAATTAATATGTCACAACACACGAGTGTAAACATAAAAAAAAAAAAAAAAGTATCACGCTCTCGAAGCTCCAAAGTTTCTCACCGCGGACGCCAACCTCGATCAACACACTCGTCGCAAATATATGTATATGTATACATGCATATGTGTATGTATGTACATTATTATATGATGATAAAATGGCCACGGTAAACTTGGACAGATTCAACAATACTTTTATAAATTAATGATAACTTTGCAGCGGAGTGTCACAACAACTTTGAATTCATACCAAAAAATATTATTGAGCGATTCGATCATTACCGAAAAAAAAAAACAACGTCACGATCACTCTGCAGGTTTGTACGTAAATAATGCACCGTATTTTTAGATCGTGCTCTCTGGTACCAGAATCTAGTATGAAGTTTGTCCGGGAGGGGGCGGTGAATGACAATTAAAGTTACGAGAAGTTTCGCGAAATTGGTACCAGAAGGACCAGAAGATTCTCGATCAAAATTTCTTCTTTGGACAATAACAACAAAGTCACAAATCAAAACAACTTTTTGACGTTTGGTGTGATGGGTAATATTTACTCGGCGATGTGACTATTTCAACGTGTCTAAAGTCACTCCAATACTTGGAGGGTATTCGTTTCTTCAGCTCATAGACCTATATAAAGTTGATCGGCCGCTTTAATTATTTAACTTTTTTCTTTTTCTGCTCGTTAGGGAATCGTTTGGGAATGATTGGGAGTCTAATTAAAACCTATGGGAGTTAACCATTTTTTTTAAATCGAGGAATCAAAATTTGAGTATGAACTCAGCCGAACGCAATTTAACTTTTAACCGATTCGATCGTATAAAGGTTTAATCGACACGAAATCGTTAGGGGCTGACGAATCATCTAACTAAATCGTTAGGGAGTCTTTAATTTTTCCGTCAGATCGGAAAAACTATTTCCAATCGGCTAGGCAACGAGTTAATGTGTCTCCTGAATCTAGCCGCAGGATATTTGGGTTTTATTAATTTGACAACCACTTTGATTACTTAATTAACGTTTTATCTTTTTCAATCATTCAGCAGTAATTAGTCTATTTCTAACTTATAGCCGTGAATCCATAAGTTTCTTAGATTTGAGGAAAAAATAAAATAGCTATAAGCTAACTTCAGGCGATACATTAACTCGTTCTCTAGCCGACGGAAAACGCTTTTTCCGATCTGACGGAAAAACTAAAGACTTCCTAACGATTTAGTTAAATGATTCGTCACCACCTAACAATTTCGCGTCGATTAAGACCTCATACAATCGAACCGCTTAAAAGTTAAATTGTGTTCGGCTGACTTCACACTCAAATTTTGATTTCTCGATTTAAAAAGATCGGTTGACTCCCATATATTTTAATTAGATTCCCAATCATTCCCGAACGATTCCCTAACGAGTAGACAAAGAAAAAAGTTAAATAGTTAAAGTGGCCGGTCAATTTTATATAAATCGTTTAAGCCACGTTTGAGTTAAAATTAAATGTACGACGATGATTGGTTGTCGAGGCTCTGCAAATGGCCAAGCTACTCATTTCCTATGAGATAAAGAGTGAGAGAGAAAGAAAACGGCGAGCGTCTATTTAAAATTTTGTCAATATACTAAAATCTTAGGCAAAAATACTTAATAATAAGTGAAATATCGAATAATAAATCGTGCAATGTACGCGTGTGAATACTCCGAATGCACCTAATGAATTAGAGGTCAAAGTGAGGCGACAAACAGTATCTCGCTTGTACAAAAACATCGAGGGAGCGCAAAAGGGGTTAGGAAAGAGATCTCAATAAACAAAACAAAAATGAGTTATAACAAGAAAGTCTCGTATTTTTACAATCCAGACGTGGGCAATTTTCATTATGGCCCAGGACATCCAATGAAGCCTCACAGACTCTCGGTAATTCACAGTTTGGTACTGAATTATGGACTTCACAAAAAAATGCAAATCTATCGTCCATACAGAGCAAGTACACACGACATGTGTCGTTTTCATTCTGACGAGTATGTCGAATTTTTGCAACGAGTTACACCGCAAAATCTTCAAGGTTACACAAAGTATTTGAGTCATTTCAACGTGGGCGATGATTGTCCAGTGTTCGAGGGCCTATTTGACTTTTGCTCAATGTACACTGGTGCATCTTTGGAAGGTGCGACCAAGCTGAACAACAATTGTTGTGATATCGCGATAAATTGGAGTGGTGGACTTCATCATGCAAAAAAATTTGAGGCCTCTGGCTTTTGTTATATAAATGACATAGTCATAGCAATTTTGGAACTCTTGAAATATCACGCGAGAGTTCTTTACATAGACATTGACGTTCATCATGGCGATGGAGTTCAAGAGGCGTTCTACCTTACCGACCGAGTAATGACCGTTTCTTTTCACAAATATGGCAATTATTTTTTTCCCGGTACTGGAGATATGTACGAGATTGGAGCTGAGAGCGGTAGATATTATTCGGTTAATGTGCCCTTGAAAGAGGGAATCGACGATACATCCTATGTTCAGCTATTCAAGCCAGTTATTTCTCATGTCATGGAATTTTTTCAACCAACCGCAATTGTACTTCAGTGCGGTGCCGATTCACTCGCAAACGACCGACTCGGATGTTTCAGTCTGAGTACAAAAGGTCACGGTGAATGCGTTAAATTCGTCAGAGACCTTAATGTACCTCTGTTGACGGTAGGTGGCGGTGGTTACACATTGAGAAATGTAGCACGTTGCTGGACCTACGAAACATCTCTTCTCGTTGATGAACAAATAAGCAACGAGCTACCATACACCGAATATCTCGAGTATTTCGCACCTGATTTTACGCTACATCCGGAAGTCGTCACGAGACAGGATAATGCCAACAGCAAACAATATCTCGAGGCAATAACCAGACACGTCTATGACAATTTAAAAATGGTTCAGCATTCACCGAGCGTTCAAATGCAGGATGTCCCGTGTGATGCGCTTCCTCCAGAGGAGGACAGACAACCTGATCCTGATCCAGACTCAAGGCAAAACACCCAAGATACAGACAAGATAATTGAGCCGGCAAACGAGTATTACGCCGGTGATAAAGATCAGGACAAGATGGACGTCAATGAAACGTGATTTATAAACATTCTAAAATATTCAACCATGAACGATTACTATTTGTAAATAATTTGACGGAAAGCCTGTAAATATTCTTTAATAATACGAATACTCGTCAAACAAGGGACAATTTTATTGTACGAAAAATTACTTCGGAATAAACCTTTGTATATCTTCTAAATTATTATTTCAATTTTCTTTGTTTTCATGTTCTCTTTAAATGATAAGATAAATACATTGAGTATCAAAGGGTGTTTTTTTTTTTCTTCATTTTAATATACATTAGGCAAGTTTATTGTTTAACGTCGGACAGCATATTGTCTATTGTATAATAGAATATAATAAAACAATAGTTATTGTATTGTGTATGTATGTAGAACACAAAGGACGACTTAACTATCAATAGGAAAATCAGGGGAATTCGTACATAGCAAGAGCAATAACGATAACGCGTATCTCTGTTTCAGGGCCTATATATTACGCTATATCACAGAGAACTCAACCATATGTCCCGTTTTTTGTTTTTTCTTTTCTTTCTTAATCATGTTCACTGCGATCGCGGGCTCAATCGACAAGTAATAAAAAGTAGTGCAGTTAATTTTATATTTCGTATCGTAAAAAGTTCAAACGCGCGTATTATTTTTTTTTTTGTTTTTCTTATTTTGCCGCCCGCTATATTACTAAAACGTGACTAATGCAATAAATTAGGTAGTCTTAAATTAAGAATCTTAAGCCTAATACATAGCGTATATACTGTGATAATAACTTTACAAAAAAATTTATCGAAAAATAATACGTTACAAAAATACTCATAGTAGGTACGAGGAACGCAAATACTTGAACTCGTTAGGCTCGAAAGACGTACAAGTGTCATTTGTTTTTTTTTTCTCTTAATTTCATCATTTTCCACGTATTTATAGCCGCATTGCATACCATCCGTATAATGGGCATGTTTATATTTTTTGTTTGTTTTCAGTCTCATGATAAAAAAAGCAATTCCATCTATGGCGTTTCGCTCAATAAAAAATATTTAAAAAAAAAAAAAAAAACACACTTTGAACCGAGTCAAAGGCATATCAGAGTCAGGCTCAAAATAATGTATGTATGTCCTCTGTACATTTGGGCCCTTCGCGTTCCATGGTATGGATGATCGTCGTAATCTCGGCTACTCATGTCCTCCTGGATCATTTTAACCCTCCTCTGAAATTTGACTGACTAGATGCCATTGTTCTTGCTCGCTCAACAAAACCAAGTACTTTTCCTCTACATATATCGGTCACAGACGTAACAACACGTGGACAGTCTCAAGTCTCAAAGTGCTTGTAAATACTCGTCACGTAGGTCATGACTTGCTGCCAATCAGGTCGTTCCAGTTGACACATGTCCCCGATGTTCTGAAAAAAATATATATATATATCAAAATTATATTGATGACTTTTTCGGTGATTATGCGGTGAAATAATATGATGAAATGTTATGTAATATAATTTAATATAATATAGCACTGACCAACGTCGTAGGGATACCAACGCTCTCTGCAGCTGAAAAAGCGATTGAAAAATTGCGTCTCTTCTCAGATGGTGTTAGCGAATCGTATGGAACTTTATCCGGCAAATAAGAATGTAGAATAGCGCAAAAGGCTAATCCATCGTTCCACGAGCTGCTGAAATTTGTTATGTCGATATTTCGATAGCCAAGCGCTTTATTTTGGCACCATTTGAGAAGAGCATTTCTCTTGGAGCCGCCATTCTTCACGAGACCACAAAGAGGATCTTTGCGCTCTGAGAGATCGGTTATACTGTTGCGTCGAACAAAATCTATCGCCTTTGCGTTTAATGCTGCTGAATCGAGCAGTTCACCAGGGCTCAGTCCAACCACCGGCGCTGACGATTTGCTTTCTGCGTTATTAAAAAAAAAACACAAAATTATCCGATTTGCGTTAAAAACGATAATTTTAACCCTAAAAGTACACACACACGTATAGTTTTTGCTATTTTAGAGTACACACCAGGTCTCTCAGACCCCGTGTTTCTTGGTGCATGAAACTTTATACAGAATCAACTTTTTCATTAATTTTAATTTTCCAATTGCAGGGGAAAAATTGTGACGAAGAAGTAAAATTGAAATAGACGAAAATTTTACAATTAGCTAAATAAGTCAGCTTAAGTAAGTTTTGAGTCCTGGAGCAACCAGAAAAATCTACTGATGAAAATTCGTTTCGATAACGGGAAAATTTTACGTGGCCTCAGACGACCTACCCCTAAAAGTGATCATCCACCATACTAATTTGTAGGGGTTGAAAGTTTTTTTTTACCGCACAGTTACCTCTTTCACCATCCACAGCCCATAGTACTGGACTAGTGAACTTTTCGCCAGGTCCAGGAGACCCAAGTGTGTACTCCAAAGGGGTAAAATATTAATAAATTCTCCTCTTCCTAAAGTAAAAAATTCCCAATTACCTGACAATGGCTTCCTGTTGTTTCCCGTTTGAGTCTTATTATTGTTGATCGGATGCGCCGTACATATCAAATTGTTTATCTGCTGTTGATCACGAAGTGGTGCTTTCATGGACAGTATGTCGTTGCTCCCAATCGAATTGATGGACGATGTCGAACTGCTACGACTTCCAGGTCCTGCGCATAGGGCTGAATTAATAACGTCCGCATCAAGAAGAGCGTATGCTCGTTCAAGTGTGGTCTCGTTGCTCTCGCCATCAGTGGCGCACGTACCGGCCTTTGCCTGCTTCGTAGCATTCTCGATACTTTCGATCAGACATTTAACCGAGAGCCTCGAGTCTTGTCGTGATATATTTGCGGCTTTTCGTCTTGCTGCCATTTCCTGCTGTACACTCGTAAGGACGCTCTGCTGTGTATCCGTCGGGGTACTCACCGGTCTTGGTATTGGCGCTGCTGCTACTGGCGGCATGATGCTCTTTTGATTTGCTAAAAACAACAAATTTTAACAAAAAATAATGTTACTCCGAGAATCTCGTGATACGAGACTTTTCGGCAAAACTTGGAAATAAAACGTCGAGAGAGACAATTTGTAAAGAAAAAGCTCGAAGCACATTGAAATTCTATATAGAAAAAATAAGAACGACGATAAAGTTTTTTTGGGTGACGATAATTCGAAAAGAAAAAACATTGTAAATCCGTAGCGATGTAGCAGATAAGAGTTAAGGGCTGACAATACGCAAAGGACTGCAACGACGTGAAGAACGAAAAAAAAAAGCGACTTTTCGTAAAATTGCCTTATTCAGCACTCGTGCAACGAACGAATGAGCCAAAAACACAGTAAGCACGTAACACAACGAACACTGGGACGTATATTAAACACACAAAAAAAAACACACACACACACAGGGAACTTTTAGAAATGGAGAATTTTTTGCCGGGTCCAAGTTGAAAGTGGAAATTGGAATTTGGGTGACAATGTATTTGTGGCAGGTATTTGTGGCATTGCTGTGCCGACTTACGGGTGCTCTTTATTCGCGCGGTCGCATCATTGGTGGTCCGGCCACCTCTTAGTTCGACATCTTCCAATATTGGCTCAAACTTTTCTTTCAACGAGTATGTACGCCCGATGACCTTTCGTTGAGAGACATTCGTTATTGTTTTGTCGGTTAATTTTATGCGTTTTAGATGACTCTGATCGGCGGGTCTGCCGCTATTTTTATCGCAAGTTTCCGCTCTTTTACTCCTCGAGTCTTGAGTTTTGTTCGTTCGAGATAATTTAAGTACGCGAATCGCTGGATCGGTTATTAAAGTTGGATTTGGATCCTGTGAACTTTTGCCTATAACGATATTATCACTTCTGCCTCGATCATGGTTCAGATTTACATGCTTTGGAACGAACAATTTTCCCTTTTCCTGAGTACCATCGCCATTTCCCGTTCTTATCTCTAAATAATCTCCTGCTCGATCCCTTTTTTTCTCTTTTTTCGCTTCCTCCTGTTTGGATAATTTGCTTTCATTACTTTTACGCTGAATTGTTTCAGGCCTCCAGAGAGAATTTATCGATTGCTCGTCAGATCTCGAATTTTCACTCTCGGACATTTTTCGTCTCGGATTTTTTGCATCAGCAGAAACTTTGCCAGGCTCAACGACATTCTCACAGGGTGGTCTCGCTAATGCTTTATCCATTGACTTAGATCGAACATCATCATCCGATTTTTCATTGAAATTATAAAAATCCAAGCACTTATTTTTCTCCCCAACCAAATCGGGCAGAGAGCCATTAAAGTTCAATCCAACTCGAGATTTTCTTTCGATACTCTCGTGAAACAATTTTCCCATTTCCGGATCAACTTGGAATGTCAAATCGTCCATAGATCGTGGAACATCGGAATAGACGTAATTTTTTGGTACGAAAAATCTGCTGTTTGATATATTAATGCTATAAGAATTTTCATCAGAGCTCTGAATGCCTTTGATATTTTTCAATAGAGAATTCTTTGGATTCTTTCCGTTGGCACTTTCTGACGATACGGACTGTGCATAAAGCTTTTTATAATCTTCGCTAGACTTTGTCAAATTTCCATGAGAGCCTCCAAGTCGTCCATTTTGTTGTCCATACTCGAGGTTAATACCGGCATTGCCTCTGGGATGTAATTCGATTTCTCTACCGGTGAGCAATTCCTCATCGACTTGAACGACCGAAGACGATGCATATTTTTTTCCATACGGCTGATCCAGCGCGGAATCTGAAGGGAACTTTTTATGCCTGATTGGTGTAATTCTGACGGGTTCGCTTCGTTTTCTGATGGTACGACCTCGTTTGAGGATGACACTCGACGACTTGCGCTCAGTTTCGTTAGGGATTTCGGGCATGCGATTATCTAACGCGTGAATCAAGTCAGAGAAAACTAGAGTGAATCAAACTGTTTTTTTTGTTTTGCTTTCTTCTTTGTTTGTTTTTTTTTAGTTTTTTTTTTTTTTTAGTTAGACAATCATGCACGCGAAACTAGCGCGTGTCCTCATGCGCATGCATTGTACGCGTGAATTATGAAATAATAAAATGTATAATATACTTAATGCGTTGAGAGGTGACGAGTTCGATACGATGAGAATAAAGGAGACATACCCTTGTTGAGCTTGTCTAGTTGTGCCTCGAGCAATCGAAGCCGATCTCTCTGCGCCTTGTTCTCCATGACGACGCGTTCAAGTTCGCCCTGAGCCTCGGTCTTGAAATCATTCGCGACCCTGACAGTCATGAGAAGATCGCCCTGAAATTGTGCCCATTCGGCGCTCTCCTCCTGGCGTAATCTTCGTTCTTCCTCGAGAGCCCTCTCGAGCTCGTACTGATGCGATTGGGAGTCCCGTTCGCGCCTTTGAGCATCGCTGAGTGCCGCTTTGAGCTCACGTTTGTCCTCCAAGTGTCGCTGGCACTGAGCCTGCAATTCTGCCAGGGAGTCACGCACGAGTTGTAACTCGGTACTCACCGAAATTCTTTCATCCTTTATCTGATTGAATCTGTACTCCAGATCATCGATTGCCGATTTTGCGTTGTTACGCGCTACCTGTTGAAGTGTGTAGATCATCGTTCAATCGTTCATTCTTTATATTCGCCATGTGCAAGTTGTTAAGTAGCGTCACGTGTGGCTAATTTTGGTACTTCTTTAACTAACGATAACACACGCTCGCATGGATAGACGAGGATTTTTTAATTTTTTTAAATCCTCATAAAGGAACATTGAAACCCCAAGAATTATCTATGCATTGCCAATCGTTGATAAAATGTCATAAAAAATATTATAACTCATTAAAATAATACACTGATTTTATAGAATATATCGTAACCGTTTTCCATTTGAATATCGTCACGACGAACTTTATGCCCAGCAGCACACTGATTGGTTTAGGATCGTCAATCGGGTGGGAGGGAATTCGAGAACCAATTATCGTCGTACGTTCAAAAAGTATAATGAAGAAGCCAACCAAACGGAAAAAGGCTCATCCTGCCTACCAGTGGATTCTTCCATAGGCTGATATTAGTACCAAAACTCGCCACTGGGATCGCTGAAGATCAGCTATTCTCATTTAATCGTTCACTTGCACACAGCGAATAGAGATGAAAATATCGTTTGTTAATCGTAACGAATTATATTCGACGAACCTTGTATTCTTCCTGAAGCTGAGAGTATTGATCGCGGAGCCGATCATGATCACAGTGAGAACGTGCGAGTTGTTCCTGAAGTGCAGCGGCTTGAGTTTCCAGGGTATCTTTCTCTCGTCTAGCCGCATGCAGCAATTCATCAGCCTCGCTCTTGGTCTCCAATTGTCTCGATTGTTCCAGCTCCTCGATCTTTGCTCTGGCATTATCGAGAAGTGTCGCCAGTCTGCTTATCTCAATACTACGATTAGCGCCCTCTTGTTTTGCCTCGGCGAGTTCGAGCTCTAACTGTTTTCTCTCGATATTTGACGCATCAACCGTTGATTCGAGGTGATGGACCCGCTGCGTCAGTCGCTCAGTCTCGCTCGAACTCGTCTCGGCCGAGGATCGCAAACACTTAAGCTCCACCGTGAGTTCTTCCTGCTTACGCAGCAGGGATTCACGTTCCTCTTGAGCACTCTAAAAAAAAAATAGACGTTCAATATTGATACGATCATTCTATGACAATTTGATTCTCTTCAGGGAAAATATTGTGAAAAATCTGAGGCTCATCACTCTGCCATACTCTCTGTCAGTCAATCAGTCTTTGTTGCGATTTTAAATAGTTCAATTTCCTAAATAACTTTATTATACAATATTCTTCTTTGTCGAAATGTTTAATGTCAATAAATCAGATTGTGAAATTCTTTCAGACAACTTTCCGAAATTCGACAACTCCAAGCTTATTCATTGGAAAATAATAGATAATTTCTCGCCAAGTAAAAAATGAATTGCAATGACTCCTCGTTTTATGGTCATGTTGGAAGAATTTCAACGTTTAATGTTCATGGATTAAAGATGGGCAGCTTTAATCAGTGACTCTGTGTCCCTCCGAGGGCACAGCCCAAGATCCAGAATTTACTTTATTCATTCATTGAATTTTCGGAAACCATTGAGGACACTTTTCATTACTTCCTGTGGAATCGAAAAAGACGTCCAACGCTCATTCCGAGGAGTCAGAATCGCTTAAAAATTTTGGACAGTCTTTATATAATCTCAATCTCAATAACAGAATTATATCTCTCCATCGATCTATTTATGCATATTTTCCAAAGGATTCGTTCTTGCTTTTACTTTTGCCTTATCGAATTGGCAGCCTCAACTTGTTCCACACGACAATTGGAGTACATCGTAATGAAAAACGTATTCTAGCCTCAAATGTATTCGAATACCGCTGATGGAAATGCCCGAGATGAATTGCGAGTAAAGCGAGTTTAAGCCAAACTGACCAATCCGTGAATTTTCTTTATATTTTCTCCTATCTTTTATCGTATCTCTTGAAATCATCTGACCAGCTGAGGCCTGTTCATCCTCCATTGGCGAATAAACGCCTCATTTCTTTCGAGTTGCCATAATTTTTGATTCTTGATTCAAAATTCGAAGTTCATCGCACGCTTATGACACCAAATGTACCGATCGAATGAAATGGAAAATGTGTATTTTTCGTTGACGGGTGGATATGCCAATTGCAAGTGTTTCATTTGCCCAATCGTGTTTGAGTAAACTGTACCACGTCTGTATGCTTTCAAGTTTGTCTCTCGACTGTCGATTACTACGATCGTCGTAAAGTTAATCGTTTGTGCACGTATGTTTCATATATTTATAACGCTCGATATATATATATATATATATATATATGTAATAGAATATTTCACGTGAAACTGGCCGGCCCAACGATATTTATAACCTGGTCACAATGCCAAGTCAATCGGGCCTGGCCAGTTTCATTAACCTCACTGTGGACGATAAATGTGCACACAGTAGATTCGGAAAAACTCTGAATGCACCAAGAAAAATATATGATTAAATAAGAAGCCACCGAAAGAAGAACTCACAGTTTCTGCAAATATTCAAATAGTTGCATCAACCGTTTTTTTTTTAACATCCTTGTATCTAAAATATTGTCCATAAATATATGAAAACTTTTCCAGAAAACCATAAATTATTATTGTCCCCTTATTGAACTGTACATTTTTCTTAATCTATTGATTTCTTGTCTCGTTGGTTTCGAGCCACTTGGCACACATACCAGTAGTATTTTGTTTTGTTTTTAAATGTAATTTTTGTACGAACGTACTTTGAGCAGATCCACTAATTTCTGCTCTCTCTCAGTATTGTATCCCTTGGGTGAATCCTGAGGTTGTTCCTCCCTCAACAAAAGTCCCTGTAGCGTATCAACTTTTGAGCGTGAATCCTCCAGTTTTTCAGTTTGCCTGCACAATGATTCGAGAAGAACTCCCTTCTCCTCGGTAAGTCTTTCGTTGTCAGTTTGAAGTTCCGTTAATTGGGCCTGTGAAGTAACGAGAACATTTGATGGAACAGTTAATCTCGCGTTACGTAATATCGATAAATAGCACAAAAACACCCACGAACAATTCTACATCACCTGCAAGTCACTCAATTCTTGGATGGTAGCCTGAAGCTCCTCATTGGTCGAATAGTGAGTTTCTTCCATCTGCAAAATTCTATCTTGTAGGCAAGCAACGGAAACTTCTGAGCTTGATGAACGTTTGTCCCAATCGGGAGTTGAGCAGGCCTGCTGCTGCTGCTGCTGTTCAACGACTGCATTCGATCCATCAGCATTATTTCCATCATCCTGAATTATGGCTATCGATGCTGGCGCAGAATTGTGTAATCTCGTGACATCCAATAAAAGTTGTTGTTTTTCAGTGTCGGATAGCGGCGAGTGAGCTACATCCCTGAGACGTGCTCGCAATGCTTCATTGTCCTCGGAAAGATGCTCTACTTCTATGCTATGTTGCTCCTGCAGGCACAAAAAACAATCTTCAACCCCCCCAAAATACACAATTACACGTGACTGCTCTATAAATAACTCCAACGCGACAGATAGCTCTGTTGAAATTCGATCTTGAAAAAGGGGGGAAACGAAAAAAAAAGACAAACAAAAAAAAAGAAATAGGCAATATATAGCTGTCACGGTATTTGAGGTTATGTTTGAGCATTTTGTTACGAAGACTCGAGACAAATATATATATATATTCACCATTCGAATTGTTTTCGCGGAAATAATACGATCGAGCAAAGCGAATTGAAGATTGTGGAATTACAAATATGTTGAAATATTTGTCTATCTTTGGTGGGGGAAAAGCAGTAGGACTTGTTCATGTCGCGGCTTCAACTCGTACGCTCACAACCATCTCAAACAATATACTAGCCGCGGTAAACATAATCCCCCGTTGCCCCCGTCGATTTGGCGCCGCCTTCAGGCTAACACAAGTTTTCAGCGACTCTACTTGGCAGAGAGGAACTCATGCATCGGCGCTTCACGCGTTCTGCCGCTACTTATTTCTACCTCATATATATATATATATATATATATATATATATATATATATATATATATATATATATATATATATATAAGTGGTGCTATGTTGCGCTACTTGCCCCATCACACACTTTTCGTACGAGAACCTTCATCATCATGAAAGTTATCGGTAACTTTTAGCCTTGCGATAATATCGTTACTTCAATAAACTTGAATTTTACTATAACTTGAATATCAGTATTTATTTTTCTTCTTTCAAAGATAATTATCAAACCAACCGCGAATCATAAATTTTATAACCATTGCCAACACAACAGAAAATAATTTTTTAATACATTCGAAATATTTTAACATCGTTGCAATATTTACTCCCCAATTTTTCCCATAGGGCAAATTTTACCGCGAACGCTTTACTTTTATCTATTATTACAAATTACAATATTAACCCTTACTCCGAGCTATTATTTTTTGCGCCCTTAAAATTTACACATTTTTCTCCATCGCGTTTTTTAGAGTAAAAATGTTTTAAAAAATCTGAAAAAATTCATTGGTCTTTTTAAATGAAGGCTGGAATAATTGGCAAAATAATTCGCTTCAATGCATTATTATTGCAAATATATGAAGCTAAATGCCCAAAGTGCAAAGTGCATGAATCATAACTGGAGGTAATTATTACCCAATTTTTTTGAAATTACCCCATTACATTTATTACCCCATTTTTTTGAAAATAATTTTTAACGTTTTTTTTTATATTTCGATTTTTTTTTAAATATTGTCTGCACAATATTTAAAAAAAAAATCGAAATATAAAAAAATCGTTGAAATATTTTCAAAAAAATTCATTGCTACATGAATAGATGATTGAAATTACTGAACTTTTAAAGTAGCGAGTATCAGATCGTAACGATGTAACCATGTAATTCATAAGTAGAGTTAATTGTTACCCAAACAGCGGAGAAAAAAATATTGAAAAAATATTTTCGAGATATAAAAAAATGGTTAAAATATTTTGAAAAAAAATTCATTGCCACATGGATAGATAATGATTGAAATTACTGCACCTTTAAAGTAGCGAGTTCCGTGCGTAATTCGTCAAATCGTTTCGCGTCAACGGCGCTTTCGCGTAATCGTGCTTCCAGTCTGGTGCGTTCTTTTCGTAAAAGTTGTAATTCTCGCTCGAGCTCTTGCATTCTGGACGAGCTTTTCGCCGAAAGTTTGCTGTTGGGCGGCTTTGCCGCGTTGCTTCTCGTTGTGTCCTTTCCACCGGTTGGCCAATTTTCGCCCTGCTGTTGCTGATTCTGGCTGCTACTGTCAGCTTTGACCTCGACCGTTTGCGAATAAGACGAAGAAGAATTAGCTTGACGCAACGGCACCTGTTGCTGTTGTTGATGTAAACTTTGTTGCTGTTGCTGTTGCTGTTGTTGTTGTTGTTGCGAAGGCGGATGGCTTTGCTGTCCTCTGCGAAACAGCGATTTGAACTTCATCATGGTCACTCCCGTCACTCTAGACTTATGCCCTTTTTATTTTTTTTTCTTTTTCAATATTCATCAACGTGAGAATTTCCTATAATATTTATTTTCATTAAAAACTTGATAATTCAACCATTCAGATTAACCACTGCAATCTCTATTGTCATTTTGGCACTTTTTTTTTTCTCTTCTGGAGAGTTTTAAAAAGTTTTTTTTTCGTTTTTTTCACTCAATTTTCGCGAAATGGTGAAACGAAAAAAAATTGGTCAGAAAAATGCGCGCATTCGGATATCCCAAATTACACAGATGGATCATCGAGAATTCGTGTGAATTTCCTATAATATTTATTTTTATTAAAAACTTGATAATTCAACCATTCAGATTAACCATTGCAATCTCTATTGTCATTTTAGCACTTTTTTTTTCTCTTCTGGAGAGTTTTAAAAAGTTTTTTTTTCGTTTTTTTCACTCAATCTTCGCGAAATGGTGAAACGAAAAAAAATTGGTCAAAAAAATGCGCGCATTCGGATATTCCAAATTACACAGATGGATCATCGAGTGATCTCGATGCACGTCTTTTTGCTCCCAGTAAAACTTTATTCCTTTCGCCGAGAACTCGCAATACTTGGGACACCATATTAGTAATTTTCTGACACTGCTCAAGTGTGTCTTATCGGGTTCGATATGTCACTTTATGCGTATTTGCTTATGTGTGTAGTTGTGTGCCTGTGTGCGTAAGTCGAACGTCACGAGCGACTTCTAAGTCTCGGGAGAACGAGAGATAAGGTGACGTGAACGAAAATTCTTGTAGGCGTTTTATAAGTTTGTACTAATAATAATAATAATAAATACTGTAAAATATACAGTAAATAGGATATCTTTGTAATAAATTGCACATCAGACGACAATTTTAAGATAAACGAATATATATTTTAAGATAACGAATATTCATAAATTCATATATATATATATATATATGTATCGATATTTAATAACTTTCAAATGATTCAGCGACAGCTGAAAACGTTAAACGAGCCAACTGGTATGATGGTGAATAAGTGTTTACATAGAGTCACAAGATAATAGGCTCGTGACGACAATTATAGGCGTCGAGACGTCGGTGAATAATCAAAAATGTCCCTCAAACGCGGTTCGACGTTAATAAATGTATTATTACATCTAGTTCGTCAAAAGAACACACGGTGGAGCATTTATCGTAGTTGAAATAGCTGCGAGATTTTTTTTTTTTTTTTTTATCCGGGTCTGATCGTCTTTAATTCAAATAAAGTTAACGACATTCGAAATGTTGATTTTTTTTAATCGTTCGTGTGCTCAATTCGTCCATAAGAATTATAAAAACGGCAACGTTGACACGATGACGCTAGCGCCATCATCTTTTCGATTCTGCCCACTTGTTGCTCAAAATGCGCACGACTGCACAAATCCCAGCTCTCGTGGAAAAGAGCTGTATTGAACAATTGGTGCAATTCTCTCCCTCCCTTTATCTCTCCCACTTAATTTTTCTGTCTCTCTCTCTCTCTCTCTCTCTCGCTTTTTCTCCTTCTCTAAATAAGTCCCCGGTGCTGACGGTTCTTTTGTGTACTAAAACTCGTGCACGTCGGAAGGTATGGAAAAGCGAATTTATAATTCGTCAACGAAAGTTTAACCGTACACTATATATATATATAACACTTTGTAACTACCACGGACACTGTATAACGAACAGGTATACGTTTCGATGTCCTGAATCGAACGTTGCCAAGGCACCAAAGAAGAAGAAGAAGAGGTAGAAGAAAGAAGCAGCAACGTCGCGCCTCATGGGTGTCTTATTCCTCGAATGGACTGGTGTCGAAATTCTCGAGAGGACAAAACGTTGCTGTATATCCTCATTATTTCGTGTCAACGAAACAAAATTATCTTTATTTACACACAAAACTCGCGTATATCCGTTAAATTATCTTTCATCAAGAGGACAGGATATTATATTCTACGTTGCGTGTATAATAAAGAGAGATTTTTAGCGGCGAGAAAATTGTCCGCTGCCTTTTAACCGTTACAGTCACGAAGCACACACCGATCGACGGTGCATCGAGGACTGAAAACTTAAATGTTAAAACGCAGAGAGGTTGGCACGACAGAGAGCGTAAAGACCCAGAAAGAGAGAGAGAGAGAGAGAGAAGAGTGGGGAGAGCTGTGGTACTCGCGTCCTCCCCCCTCCTTCTACTCTCAAACGTCCACTTTGTCGTTGAACTTGTTCGTGGTTGAATAGAAGAAGCGGGACAAGGAGAAAAAAAAACAAGACATACAGTACAAGAATAAAGGACTAACGAATACAAATCATATATTATGGGTACTCTGCATCGGCAAGTTCGTCTAGAGATATTCAGTACTGCGAATTGGAAGAAAAATAGAAAATTTTAGTTTATAAATTTTGATCAATCGACTGGTGATATTCAATTTAGTAGAGAAAAATACGGCAACACGCAATTTGTATATTTACGTATGTTAATAAGTACATTATACTCGTTGGATCTAATATACATAACTATATATACTCACGAATAATATGCGTGAGTAATAAAATGTACTTATGCATAACTCATGTATATTAATACGTAAATATACGACGATAAATGTATAAATTACAGGAGCAAAAGAGCCATATTATAAATATAGAGCAGGAGAACGTTTTCATTCTGGCGAGGGAGGAGAGTAAGCACGAGATCGTCCGCGGTGACGGCCCATCTGACAGTCTGCCGGTTATTGGAACCGGGACGAGAGAACGCATGCGAAAAAAAGTGGGAAAAAAAGAAGAAGATACGAAGTAGCTCGCCACGCGGAATCTGCAGCATGATTCTCTCTCTCTCTCTTATGGCTCTTTCTCTCTTTTGGCGCTTTCTCTCTCTTTTCTCTCTATGGCTCTTTCGCGCTCGAGACCACGAGACGGCCTGCCTGTTTCCTCATACCCATACTGTCGACATGTGGCGATTTATATACTCGGTGTTGAAGAAAAATATAGTCAGGTCGATCAAAAGAATGGAATCTGGCGGGAGCCAAAATATTTCTTGATTGGCAATTTATTTTATTTCGATAAGCAGTCGTAATTTTTCAAGAAAACTTCTCGGTTTCGCAGATGCAGGAGATACAAGAAAAAGGAGGCCATTCTGCGTCCACGTCATGATGATCGACTATCTGGTGTTCGGACCGGGTTTGATATAACGGTACGTTCAAGCAGCATCACAGGAGAGCAATTCTTCGATTGCGATGAGCGGCCATAACGATTTTTTCAAAACTCGGAACACACGGTATAAAAATCGCTCTTTTGCGTATGTGATTCTGATCGGCCTTTTTAACGTACAATCAATAGTCGGGTTAATTGTCGATTAATTTTCCTCCTCCTCAAATTCTTGTTCTCGATATATATTTTGTTTGTTCGACTGACGCCCATCGTAAGGCCAATAACAAACAGATTGAATATCGATGCAATAATCGAGAAAAAAAAAAGTATAAGACTCTCTCGCTCTATCGTACCTGCGCGTACAATTGCTCGCTGGCGCAAGTCACGTGTCTAAAACTAAACTGGCGTATATTTTATGCTTATACACAAACTGCCAATACGCCCTCGTAGTTTTAGACAGACGATGCATATTATGTTCATCTATGAATGTATATTATATGCGATTGATAGAGGCGTATAAACACGTTACGACCTTCAAGGACTCTCAGTGGCCTTTCCCAGTCGTCCCATATTTTTCTACGGACAAGTCACATATATTGTAGAGTAAATTACGCGAACTGTTCTGCGCAGAGGGACTTCTATCTCTGTCGTACGGCGCAACACTCTCCGTGGGCGAAATTCTATGGCAATCCAGGCGAGAAATAACGAAATAGACGACTGGCTTTAGGGATCAAAAAGAAACAAAAGTTGCTCTCTGTTGCTTGCTCATATATATATGTATATATTAGCAAGCCGACAATTCCTATTGCCATATTTGTCCACAGCCATCGACTTGCCAGAGTTTCATTTTTATTGCAGGTATCGATCCAACAGTCGATCAACCAGAACGCGGGTAGAATGACTATTGTATTACCTTTAAGTGTGAAAAATCAAGTCATTTATATGATACTCAGCCTGCACAGAGACAATATAAAAATTTGGGACTGTAGTGATCGATCGAAATATCCGTTTGGCTCTTCCATCTTTACCGGAAATGGCAATGGGCAAAATGCTTTACGTCTTAAGGTGCACAATAAAGCACAACGAGAAAATTGATTTGCACTTTGCGTGCGTTGGAGCTTAACAATCGCTTACACACGTCTCGATAACATGGAATGTGTTTCAATTAATTATTTACACACACGTGCTAGATATATGTCATACGTAGTGTCAACATTATCTAATTAACTTTAGAAAATAAATTATATCTGACTCACAAATATTTCAATAATTGTCCATTAAAATCATTTTCATTCGATGCTTTATTTTATTTATAATTTTAAGGTCTAAAAAAAAAATCTTCATTCACGCTCATCTCCAATTGAGAGAAAATTTTATTTCCCATCCGATGCAGTACTCTGCAGCGAGATATTATCGAGATATTATTACGTCTTTGTCTCGTTACTCGGACGATTGACGCTACAGCGTTGAATAATAAATAGTGTGTACCCGATGCGATATTCTCGGGCAAGTGTCGCATTATTATAGCTTTTCATGGTCTAGGTCTGGATTAATGAGCAGATGTTCTGAGCCAGCGAGACGAGAGACAAGACGAGTCCCTCGTCACGAAAACACGTGACCGCGTCCGCCTTCTCCCACCACACTTTTTTTTTCGTCTCTGATTGGGAGTAAAATATGGTGTGGGGGGGGGATAAGGGAGGGAGGAAGCGTGAGACGATTCGATAAATTTATTATCGGCTGCTTTTCCTGGTTATATCCTGGTAAACTCTCGTAGCTTTGCTCCTCTCGGGGTTTACTCATCAAGCGCATTATAAACCGAGTGCTCGGCGATGAGAGACATATATATTGCGAGCACTCGCCGCGACCACGTTCTTACGCCGCGACCCTTTCGTTGTATATCGCCATAAAGGCGTAACCGGCGCGCCGCAACCAGCGGTGCTTCTCTATATTCTTGATGCTTCACGCCGCCGCAAGGCTCTCAAGTCGTGGGGCTCGCGTTCTTGTACTCTGCTGGATATAACGGTAAGTCAACTTACGCTCAACGGATGGTATTTGGAGAGCGAGGAACGCTTAACGCATAGCATATATACAGTAGTACTATATATACTTACATTACTGCAGTGAGTGTGGTTCTGCTTGTAATAAATGGGCCAGTTGTGCCTCATATATATATATGTACAATAGATGGATAAACGAAGCGGCAAAAAAAAAAGATGCTGGACGAGAGAGAGAGAGAGAGAGAGATCAATGTCTTTATTTCGCGTTCTAGGGCTGGGCCCCCTTGGAATGCTTTCAACGGACAAAGAGAAACGAGCGAATAATAGACAAGATTGCCTGATTGATTTATCGTCATAAAGATGATTGATGAATATTTATCATCTCCCACTAAAATATTCCGAATAAAGAGGCATACGCAATTACGGAATATTTTACTGTCGCCATGTGTAATTTATAGGTGTCCGGTAAGCAAACCTATGTTTATAGCTCATAGGCTCTGTCCCCCTTGATTTCCTCATCGCACGTGTCTCTCTCGTCGTCGCTTATGCACATATGAATGATCTAAAGCCAGAAGGCGAATAGGCCGTTTTATCGTCATGTAATTCTTACTTTGTGGTAATTTCTGCCAGAGAAAATTATACGTATGCTTTATTTTTTTTCGAATGGGATTCTGATCACACGCTCGAGATCAGCTATAACGGATAATAATAGCTTTTCGATAGTTGAAAACGTAAAAAATTATAAATTTTATACAAAAATTGCCATTGTGAGAATTCGGCCCCTCTGGTACTTGCGATTCAAGAATAAAACGCACGCTACGCTCCTGCAGACAACCTCTCGGCAATCGCTGACCAGTTTTTTTGTTTTGTTTATTTGGACCTCCCACGAGTCCCATGGCGCTATGCCCTTCAGCGTAGAGAGAGAGAGAGAGAGAGAGAGTTTGGCAAAAGATGCGCCTGCCTCTCGCGTATCGCAATCACGATACATAACAGAGAGCTTTGACTCGATGGATGGAGTATTTGCGCTCATATCGACGAACGGAATAAGGATTCGGCTCGTGGTTTTGTTCGCAGAGCGTTTTTCAACGTCGCGTGACGCAGCGAGGCAGCAAGATGGAGAGCAAGAGCGAAGAATATAAGAAGAAAGAAGAGAAGAGAACTGCAGAGTGCTCAATGTCTGAGAGTTAGCGGTCGTTCCCCCGAACTGACTGCTTCAACTGTATAGCTGCCCTATATATATATATATGCACATATATACTGTCGATGAAATTAATATTACGTCTACACATATTATACATCATAGTTAATGTACTTTGAACAAATTGCTGTGATACCGATCATCAAGTCCTTTTTTATTTGCATTAAATCTCGTCACACCAGTGCGCGAGTTAGGAATTATAGTTTGACTCACGTATAAGCATAAATAATTCACACCGGTTTGGCTCGCTTTGTGGCGAAATTGAAAAAACTATCGGCATTTTTCGGTTAGAGTCGTTTCCATATTAGAATTGAAAACATTATTAGTCTGTTCGATAGGCACTATATAATTTAGATATCATGTCATATCGGTGTAATCAACGTATATTTTACACACGTTACTTTTAGTATTACCCCAACTTTAGCACATACCGGTGTGTGGCGTGCTTAAGATCGAGAACTGCTCCTTCGAAATTGTACTTAACCTAGCACATCGACGTTGGCAAACGTTAAATACAAATTTTGTACATATATACATGTACATACTACTGTACATAATACCAACGAAGATTGGACCTCAGTCTTCGTTGATAATACTTGTACATGCAGAGATACTTGTACATCACAACGAGATGCACAATATGAGTATATCAAAAATATGCATCTTACAACGCCTGCGCTAAAACGCCTTTCATTCTCATTATATACGCATTTACATTTTGAATTTCATTATAAAGCGCTGATGCTATCGTGCCACAACTATGTAACACAATTTCGTCATATACTCATTTTTTACGAATATTTCGCATATTCAGAGTGGATAACATCTCTAATGGATTTATCATACAAAATGTTACTTTGTTCAAAAAGAGTTCACAATGTAACTTTTTCATCTCGCAAGTCCACATAGCTCTGATTTATATGCCTTGTTAGTGCTGACTGCATGAGAAAAGAATAAAAAGAATGGCGAGTGCCACACCAGGTAATATAAAGGAGAGCTGCTATATCTATCTTTTTTTTTTTTTAAACGAGTCGTAAATACTCACTCATCGACGATGAGCTTGCTCGACTTTGTCGCGATCTTGGCGTTACGCTCAGAGGGCGATCCGGAATTGTTGCTGGTGCGAGATTTGCGTGATCCGAAAAGTGAAAGAATCGGTTCGGTCCGTCTTCTCGAAGTCGCCGGGGTCACTGGTACTCGCTTCGATCTGTATTTTTTAAAAATCATATTAACGAGAAATAGAGAATAGAAACGATGAAAAAAAAAAAAAAAAAAATACATCAGGGGACACCCGGGTTTGAACCGGGGACCTCTCGATCTGCAGTCGAATGCTCTACCACTGAGCTATATCCCCACTTGAAATTGTCATGAAGCTTTTTCATTGATAAGCCACACGCGCAGCTGTCGACTCAATGATAAAATTATTTATCCACGCGTATTTAATCGACCACGTACATTTTCGGTCACAATATGATAAAAACACGAGTGATTTATAAAGAAAAATATATTTGAAATGATGAAAAAACATTCATAAGCAATGTTCGACTGTGGCGGTATCTGTACGATAAAAATGGAAGCTTCAATCACGCCGCGAGTTGTTTCCAACAGTCGGTAAAGTAAATTTCTAACGTAATATAAAAATTTGAAAATTCTCGCCCAGTGACTGTAAACGTATTCCGGCGAAAAATGTTTCTGGCTTTGATTCAGAATATACTATTCCAGCTGAAGTCGGTTTTACCAGCTTCCCCTTAATTAGAAATGCTCATTTCCTCATTCCAGCTAATTAGTTGTAACCCGAAACAGAAGATTAGAAACGGGCTTCACGGGAAAACGTCTCTTGTTTCGTTTTTTGATCTCAACATTTTGATTACCAGAATAATAAGAATTCATCACTCACGCAGGCTTGTTAGGTGCGGCATCAGACACGGATTGAATTGTGCTGGAGCGATGGACCCTGCTGGCCGGTGATACGGGCAGTCCATTCCGAGCCTACAATTAATACAAGATTATGACACCAATAATAAACATTCTCTATAAGTAGAGGAGGTGGCAATGAAAACCCGGAAGCGGAAAGATTTTGTGCATAAAAATGGAGAATTATTTGGCCATGAATTTTATTCGAGCCACACAATTCACGCGACAATTAAATTTTTTTAAACATGTTTTTGCGAGCCCCGCCTCATGTTATATTCATACATTTATCTACAATTATCAATTATATTAGAGTTCGCTAGCGCGTGCGCGATGCACGCGAGCCAAGCACCGCTAAAAATGCAAATCGCTTATAATAAATGTTGAGTTTTGCAGGAACAGCGAAGGTGACTGCTGTGACGCCTCCACAACGAAATGAATTTAATCATAAACTGAGACGCAAGGTCGCGGCCAACTTCCTTCCTACTCTCTAATAGAGCAAATTCGATATCTAACGTGCAAAATACGTTTGTCTAATTTGTGTTTACCCTCTCGTTGGCACGTGGAGCCAAGAGTTGTCGTAGCATGATTTCCTCTCGATCCGATTTATCTCCGAAAAAATCAACACACCCTATAAATACACCGAATACAGGCTGTAATAATGCAAAGCTATCCCGTTGGCGCTGCTGTTACACCATGCGCGCGCGCGCACACACTCGAGATATTTTTCACTTCCGCTACGAGCACAGTACGTCGTGAACCGTTGCGATGTGTGCACATACGTCATTAAGTTATTACGTTACGTAAAAGTCTCGTAAAGAGTCGCGTGCATAACGCACGCTTCGCTCTCTGACTCTTCTTCCTCTTGGCGTAAATTCACGCACTCTGATACTTCTTCACAAGTTGCCCTTCACGCGCGCACATATGATACATTCTGTTATAAAATCATTTTGACCGCAGGCATAATTTAGTGAATTTTCACTACACGTTACTTATTTCGTACTGCGCACTTCTCATATATCATCACAAATTTATAAAAAATAAAAAATTGCCTCAATAATGTAATATGGCGAACACAGAGAACTAGGAGACGAAAAGTATCGCGATTCTCCAATCCGAATATAATTCGATCACAGCTTATTTCGAGTGTAACAAATTATGAAAATAAAAAAATGATACGAGACTGAGAAAAACAACAATGCATTGCAAGTATCTAACCGACTCCGTCTCGACGTAATACATCACTCGCTATGACGTTTCAATCGAACAACGATCGAGATAAGCTCGCCTATATCGCTGTATTATCCAGTACACACTTTGCCTTTTGGAACTTTGAACGATAAGAAAAATTGACGCAAACGGCGCAACAATTAAATTTTTATATTGAAAATAAAAATCCCATATCGTTGAATTATTTTGTATATTTTTTTTTTTCATTTGTTTCAACACTCGATACTCTCGTACGTTATTTGACGCGGTCAAACGGGTGAACATGTACTGAGACAAATTTGCCAGGGTAAAACTCTCGATGCATATCTATATATTGCATCGTATTCAGCAACACGAGAGAGGGAGTTACAATACAATGAGTTTTTGCGAGTTTTTTTTTTTTTTTGTTTTAATGTATGTGTGCCTCGATAGAGTGGGTTTGTATTATGAGATGAGGAATCCAAATTCGCGGGAGCGGAAAAGAGATAGAAGGGTCATCGAACTGACTCTCTCCTCTGATGTTCTCCTCTCATAAACGACAGGCCTCAGATGTGTGAGAAAGAGAGAGAGAGAGCGCTGGATGGAATTAAATAGAAGGATGCGCACCAACAATAAGATATTACGTGTACAAACTCAACACGCACGCCTCATCTTGTTATACTTTTTATTCTTTCCACTTTTTGTCGAGAGGTGGCGTGAGCGTAACGGCCGATATTTATTTCTCTTCTTTCGTAAAATCTCTCTTTACTATATTTACTTCCGGTATAGTAGTGCATGGAATATATTTTATAAAAGCTAGAGAGTCTGACGAGAAAAACTGCTCTTCTTCCTCAATCTACTCAATAATGTATAATCGAGTTGGAAATGCTGCCATGTTTGAGATTAAGCTTTATATCTACAGATTATATATATATATATATATATATATATATATATAGTTATACAGACTCGCGATGCCGACCATATGATTCTGTCTAGCGGTCGCCGTCAGCCGGTCTCTCATATGCTCGAGTGTATAAACGCGAACGCGTGCGTCTATCTATCTTTATATATATATGTGTGTGTGTGTACAGTAAGTATGTACGTATAACGGGAATATGTATAGAGTAGGTGATGCGAGGAATTCCTCTCGTCTTGACGCATGGGTAGTATCTTTAACATACCGGTAACGTATACACATACACACATATACACATGCATATATATATATATATAATGAATCAAGTGTGAGGTTATAATATAGTAAATAAAAAAAAAAAAAAAAATGGCGGCATGCTTTTGCCCACAATCGTCTGCAGCGCGTGCAGCGGAAGTAGGAGAAAGCCACAAAATCTTTTCAAGTTTGCTCAAAAATGAAATTATAAACTTTCGTTCATTTTTTTTCTTTATAAATACATAAAAATATGATTATACTAATAAATTATAAAGTTAAAAGCTTCCAGTTTTTTGCCTATAAGCGTGGCTCATAGATATTTTTTTTGTTAGGGCAGATGAAGACCATCGTGATATAATTTTAAATCTCGCATATATATATATATATATATATATATATATATATATATCTCTGCTCACCGGATGATATTTTCGTGAGGATTGAATGATGATGATGCTGCTTCGACGACGAATTACGTCGAATCGAAGGAGTGTCGATTCTCGAAAGCAACGACGTCGATGACGATGATAACGATGCACAGGAGTGCAAAATGCACTCATCACACTCTGAGCGGCCATCCCATCTTTCGATCGTACAATTTCACTTTATTGAGAGAGTCCCCCCCCCCCCCCCCCCCTCCTCCCAACCCCTCTCACCACTCCGTCGCACGCGCGCGTCTTTGGCAAATTAATAATTACACAAAAATTATCATATACGGATCGCGAGTAAAATTAAATTTTCGAGTCGACTCATGTGAAAGAAATTATTAATGGATGATTGTACTAAATTATATTATGATATGGAGGATTGTCTCGTTATTGTGTGTATAAATTTCCGTTCAAGGCATGCGTGCTTGTGCTCTCTTCTCAAACGGTTAAACACCGACTGACCCGTGACTATGAGATTATCCATTCTCATAGCGTTCCATTCCATTCCACATTTTACTCGGGGGGCATAGTGACCCCTCACACACACACTGTGCGACTCCTTCCTCAATGGCTCCTGGCGCGAGCTCGTACACTCTTCGATATATATATATATCTATATAACACCTTCAATAATAATATATGCCAACTAATATATATATATGCTCGTCTTGAGTTTATCGAACTTCTATCGCCATCTATCCTTTTCTTTCTTCTTCGTACGATCGTTACCTAATCTATAAATATATAAAAGTTGTCTATTCATTGGGACGCGTTCTACTTCTCTCACCTTCCAAACAGTCTCGCGTAGTATTAATTTTACCCTTTTAGAGCTCGTACTCTACTATATACATGTAGCTGCTTTCTATCTATAATAATAATAATAATAATAATAATAATAATAATAATAATAATAATAATAATAATAATAATAATAATAATACCAACAATAATATGCCAACTAATATATGCTCGTCTTGATCGAGTTTATCGATCTTCTATCTTGATTTTTTTTTTCATCATTCGATCTGTACGACCTAATGCATGAGTTCTCTTTCGTCTTTGCACTCGTTCTCTTCTCTCTAGTCCGACAAAAGTCTCTTAGGTGTCCTCACGGCGTTCTTACGACAATCAAGCTGACCTTGAGGCGGCCATGCAACAAAAGCCGATAATGAGCTTTTCTCCCTCGGAAAAAGTTCCATCGTGCCATATGAGCGCGTCATTCAAATAATATATATATGTATATATAGCATTATCTAACTCACTAATTTAATTATCGAAGCGTGAGAGAGCTGCGGACAAAAGTCGATGTGATGTAACTTTTCGTGTTGGCGTGACGCGAAAAAAGAAGCAAATTGTACATTATACATTTTAACAACTACGCACGTGTGAATGCATGAGATGGCATCAAAAGATCACGGAATAAACGTAATAACCAGTTTTTTTGTATTACGATATGAGTAAAATGCTGGGTGGGGAAAAAGCAGATTTTCTTTTTTTACTTTGATAATATTTTAACAATATTTGTTGATGTTTAAATATTTCTAAAATATTGTGGACTTTGTAGAAATGTGCGACAATGATACTCTAATTTTTTAAATGAAATTTACCCACCTAGCAACGTGAAATCCTGCTGGGCCAATCACGTAGAATTCTCATAACGACAGAGATGCCCAAATAAACGGACGTTAGTGTAGATAAAAAGTTGATGCTTTGTCTTTTATTTTATCTCGAGTTTACTCTCGCACTTGTAACGCATCACTCTTCAACACTTTTGCACTTATCTCACACTATTGCAATGATATAAAACTTACAACTTCGTTTTTTCGCATTTTACACTTGAGGGCTTCCTAGTAATAGAAATTTACCACGTTTCTTCCTCACTTTGATTCAGAATTGCGATAAATCCTGTTTGTTTATAGCAATGTACATCGTGCGAGTATGTTTGTTTTTTTTAATGATGCACGAGCTTACCCAACGTGTGACAGCCGGCGGAACTAGCTGCACTGTACACGAGAGCGAAGATAGCTCATCGTGCATCGTCTGCTTTGCTACCGTCGATCCGCAATATCCGTAATATATACAATCGGAAGTGCGCGCGCGCTTAAATTGCCTCTAGTGGCGAGTCTAGGCGGCTTATTCAGCGAGTGATTCGCGAATCGTTTCACCATGCGAGACGAAAATTTCTCACTCGTTTAATAGCCCCCTAGGGCTCGTTTACTGTTTCCTGAGTATTCACAGAGCTCGGTGCAATTTTTCAAGGTCACTCGTCAAAACAATAATCCTCATTCCGCACGTTCATTCTGCTCGCTAGACAGCGCCGCCTAATCGTATTACGGCGACCAGCCGAACTAACGATGAGAGAAAAAGAAGGTAAAACCTCGCACGAGTTTGTGTCACGTATTGAAAGGTTTTCGAACTGCAATATTGTAAAATACAATTATATATTATTCAATAACAGAATTTTGAATGTGCGTCTGTATCATATTTCGGGCGTTCGTGTCCCGCCGAACTGAGGGGAGGATTTTATATATATATATATCTATATCTATACGCAACGCTGTACTATATATATAGTACAGCGTTGCGTACAGACACAATATTGTGATATGTAATGACGTATTATTCGATCATAGAATTTTGAATGATCTCAGATTCCTAACATGGTAGACAATCCAATTCAAGGTTCATATTCCAGCTTCGAGATTCATTTCGCAATCGATATATCGATCTTCTCGCTTTGTTGAACTGTATGCCTTCTACCGTTTATTCCACCCTGTCAAGGCCACGCGTGAAAACAAGCACGTGTTGGCTGGCACGTTTATTATGGTCGCTAGTCTGCGAGAGACCCGAGTTGAGAGCAGAAGAAGAAGAAGAAAACAATAATAATCCTAACTCGAGTTGTGACACATTGGACGTTTTGCGTAAATTTTTACCACATGACGTATTATTCGTTCACAGCAATCCGGGTAATCTCTAATCCTTAAACCCCTGACATAATAGACAATCCAATTTAATATTCATATTCTAGCCTCGAAATTTAAATTTTCCTCACTATCGACATATCGATCCTTTTGCTTTAATTATAAAGCTTTGTTTAGGATTCTCAACTCATCAGTGTAGAACTTATTATGTTTCAAGTATGCCACAGCATGTATATAGACAAAAGAGCGAGTGAGTATCCGCAGCAAGAAGAAAGAACTGAGTGAGTTTATGCATCCTGAGTGTAAACAAAAGCGAGCGAGAGAGCTAGAAGCGGTTCCAATCGGCCTGACTGCCCAAGTGTTTGCGACTGCCGAATATCTCGAGCGATATTCATTGACGAGAGAGTCTTTCTCGAGACGTCTGACAACGAAGACCTACGCGAGCCAAGTGCGAGAGTAAAATCTTCATGGAGACGCGGAAAATCGAGTATTTTATGCTGACTGCGAGTGATATTCGTGTGAGTTGAGTGCGTAATTATATTTCAAACTGTAACTTTCTCTTTATCAAAAAACTGTAGCAATATATTCATCATGCGACTCGAAATTCTTGTTCAATAATGCCCAGCAAGTAATAGCAAAATAATCAAATGATAATACAAAATTTTTCAATATTCAATACATATATATATATGTCTCTGTGTCCTCTATCGTATGATACACGTTCTCTACGCCTCAAGCTCATCGGTATTGAATCGAAGATCACCCACGCCCTGCTCTGCTCGCATCATATATATACTTGGCATGTTGCTTTACTTTGGATATGACGATGCGGTAAGCTCGATTTATCTCCACAATGGTAAAACGATGCATTCGCGTATATATATCGCACAGCTAATATAGATTCCTCATCAGCTGCACTTATCTTTCTTTCGCAGGAGGCCTCGCGACCATACCCAAGAGTTGTTTTGCCAAACGCGATGATACACTCTCGCAAGCCTCAACTAGCGCAACAGCATTCGTGGTCTTCTCATCTAGCTGCACATTAGTACACACATATGTGGCCTGGTCGCACTTCTAAAGATAGAGCGTCTCTCGATGCAGGGGTAAATTTGACCTTGTCCTTACGCGTTTATATAATCCCGGTGGCTTACTAACGAACGGTCAGTCGGTCGGCCGCCTACCTCTCGTTTTCATCACTTTATATTCGGACACTATATTTCATTTTCAACATCAACGTCCAAAGTGTTTTTTTTTTTTTTTTTTAATATTTTGTGTAAGGGTTTTGGAAGCATTTCGCAGCCTAATTTTTTGTGTGTTTTGGATTTTTTTTTTTAACGAGAACTTTTGTATAAAACCTTGAAGGGATTTAACGAAATCGTGTCAATAGAAAAGAGGCGAAGGGTTCGGCTGGTAGGGTGTGCCGAGCAGAGAGTGGGAGAGAGTTTTTATGGACAACAGTCATAGATAGAGATAAAGTGGGGCAGGGAAACGTCCTTGGGTGCACTAATTCGGCGCAAGGCGCGCATGCATTCATGGTATTGTGTTCTATATGTGTGTTACAGCCAACCAAGTTATAAAAAAAAAAGAGAGAGGCAGTCGCAAGAGTGATAGAAAAAGTGTGACGCCGAGGAGTCAGAGCATCGAGAACAAATAGCTGGCTATTTAATCGTTTCAAATGGATCGATAGTGCAATCGAGAATAAAGCGAATCGCCTCAGGTTGGAAGAAGAGAAAAAAAATAAGGTGACGAGAGAGAAAAATTCAACTGCAAAGTTCAGGCTCTGTAACACTCGTGAAAATGGAACTATCGAATCATCGAATTTTTATCCTTCTACTGTCTATGCTGACGATTACAACTCAACTGGATCAAGTCCTGGCAAAATGCTCTCTGACTCCTCTTGATGAGCAACATGGCGATACAATAAGAATCGCTTATGCTTGTGTCAATGGAAATTTTAGTGATGTCGAGGAAATACCGAGTGAAGCCGAATGGATTGAGTTTACTGTATCGCGTATTAATTATCTTCCACCTGATGCATTCTCACGTTTTCAAAATCTACGTCGTTTAACATTTTATAATTGTGATCTCCGGCAATTAAGTAATGAGGCATTTCGTGGCTTGAATAATCTCGAGTGGCTCGTCATGTCGAATACAAAAATTGAGATTGCAAGAGCAAACGTATTTCGCCATTTGAAAAATCTTAAACGTTTGACCCTCGATGGCGCAGGACTCGTTTACATCGAGCCCGAATTATTTAAATTTTTTTTCAAACTCGAGACTCTCAGTCTACGTGACAATGATCTTGATTGTTTGCCAATTGAGATTCTTGGCTCTTTGACCAGCTTGAAAACCATTCAAATTGGTAAAAATCCTTGGTCCTGCGATTGTCAAAGTTCACTTCGAAAATTTTTGGACGAACGTAGAATCGAGCATGGGCCTGACGATATAAGAGAATGCAGCACACGAGGAATTACCAATAATACAGAATTGTTTAACGAATTAAACCGAAGAACGAGAAACATTTATGAGTGTATGACGATACTCGAATATCCGGATCTTCCACTTCCGGCGATTGCCGATAATGTTAACGAGGTGGCTCCTTCCTTTGAAAATTATCATGGACGTTTCGAGTGGCGAGAAATTCAGGCTATGAGTTTTGGGAATCTCGATAGGCTTCCCGATGAGATTGGTTGGATACAAATATTTAACGTTCAAATACCAACACTCGGACGTTATGCTTTCTTCAGATTTGGCAATACACTGAGAAGCATCGAACTCACAAAATGTGAAATAATGATAATCGAGAGAGAAGCATTTGCTGGCCTGTACAAACTCGAGAGACTCTCTTTGATTGGCAATCATTTCACGAGTCTTGGACAAGATTGGTTTAGAAATCTTGTCAGACTCACAGATATTGTTCTTCGTTACAACGAGATTGAGACATTTGAGGAAAATGCTTTGTCACATCTCGTGGCACTCAAGAGACTTGATCTTCGAGGTAATCGTTTGAAATGTTTGCCACAGCATTATATTCAAGGTCTTGTGTCTCTAAAGAGGCTCGAAGCGACCGATAATCCGTTTAGTTGTGACTGTCGAAATGATCTTGAGAATTATTTGGCACGAATGAGAATCGGTTATGAGATAAGTTCTGGACAATGTCATTTTTCGGATCAAGATGTTGCCTCGATAGATCGTCAACATCAGGTAAGGCTCTTTGTGCACGTTAATCAAATGTAATCTCATTTATATTCATGGCCTGGTTTTATAATTTTCATTCGTGTCACAGATGAGCTGGAATTCGAGTACAACGAGCAGTACTAATGGTAAAGTACGTTGGAGCTGGGCACATGAGGTACATCGACCGGATAAACCAATTTTGATTCGTCCGACCACTTGGAGACCACAAAATCATAATGAACGTCCGCCAGCAACGACCAAGAGACCATCACCAGTAGTGACGCAGCATCCTGGCACCGGAGGCTGCCATATCGTACGCCAGCAGCATGCAGAAAGTTCCATCTGCACCAGGGCCTCACTCGTTGATCTCGCTAGTCTTCCAGAGATCCTCGAAGCAGTCGTTTATTCCGGCTCGATCATACCAACCATTCACAATGATGCATTTCGTAAATTTGGACGTTATCTCAGACGACTGGAATTTCGCGAATGTGCAATTCAGAGTATAGAACGTCGAGCTTTTTATGGTCTTCCAATGCTTGAGACTCTCGTAATTCGTGGCAATGATCTTGATGTCGTGAGATCAGAATGGTTCGAGGACATTCGCAATCTCAGAAGACTCGATTTATCGAGAAATGGAATAACGAGAGTTTCAAATGGTGTTTTTGACAGACTTCCCTATCTCGTCCAGCTTGATGTGTCTGACAATCGTTTGAATTGCATTGGCATTGAACATCTCGAGTCTCTTCGATATCTTCGACAATTAGAGATTTCAGGAAATCCCTGGACATGCTTGTGCATCACGAAACTTGCTCAACTAATGAATGAGCGAAGAATTTCGTGCAATTGCAATCCTGAAGCTCTTATTGTTGAAAGAAATGAGGGAGGATGGGGATGTCATGGAGAGAATGGAGTTACCCATGATTCACCGACTGGGTGAGTTCTGGGAGATTTGTTGATCAATGTGTGGATTTTGGCATCAGTATACTGTTGCCCAGGTCCATTATGATGAGTAATTTTATTTTTATTTTTCTTCAGTATTGTGA
Source organism: Dyspetes luteomarginatus (assembly GCA_963669185.1). Lineage (NCBI taxonomy): Eukaryota > Metazoa > Arthropoda > Insecta > Hymenoptera > Ichneumonidae > Dyspetes > Dyspetes luteomarginatus. The sequence goes on along the minus strand of OY769903.1, from coordinate 28,712,049 downwards.
CTCGACCACCTTCAACAACGACAGCAGCGCCATCTAAGGCAACAAGCTCGCCTTATCCAACGCCTCTGCCAAGCTGGAATACGATTAACACTGGTACTTGCTATCAGACTCATGGAAAAATGCCCGAGGGTGTCACAGGACGAGCCTGGTATCATTGTTCAAGTGGGGATCTTTTGCTGCTACTAAAAATTCCAAGTTACACAACAAAAATCGAGATTATCGACAGCTACGTGCCACATTTGCCACCAATGGCATTCGCCAGATTTGAAAATCTCACCGAGCTCGTGCTCAGAAATTGTACATTGAGGGACGTGGATCCTCAAGCATTTGCAGGCCTCGGCAGACTTGAAAAATTGACTCTTCGGGACAATCGCTTCGCCATTGTTAAGTACGGTTGGTTTCGCCAAACGAAAAGTCTCGTTTGGCTCGATATGAGCGATAATTATTTGGTCGAGATCGAGACTGGCGCTTTTGAGAGACTCGACAAACTCGAGTATGTGAATCTCGAGGGTAATGATTTTCAGTGCATATACACGAGCTGCTTTGTTGGTCTCCCGAGATTAACCACTCTCGAGTTTGGAAGAAATCCACTCAAGTGGAGATGCTGGCAGGAATTACGTCAGTTTTTGGAGCTTCGCGCTATCGGTTACACGTATTACAAGTGTCCCCATGATGGAAAGGATCTTGTAAGAAATTTGCTGAAAGGTGACGACGGGCCTCAGGCTGAACGATCGTTAAACAGTGCGCCTGGCACATTCATTAGCAAAAGTCTCCATTTTACAATTACTGTGACGCTGCTTTTTATCGTTGCTACTTTTAAGCTTGGAATTTGATAGCACGTAGTACCTTATTGTGTTCGAGTTACCGTCAAGTTCAAGTGCGAAATTGGCAAGCATCGATTCTTTGCTTTTATATAATTGATATTTAAAAAAATGGTACAAAATGAAGATTTCTATCTTGTTGTATCTATACAAATTAGACTAATCGATCCGCACAATTATATGCCTAATTAATCGTAGCTGTAAGTTGTTCCGTTGAATGACGGAATCCTATATTTACCGAAACTACTTGAAGATTTATATTTGACCGTTTTTTTTTTAAATTCTAACATTTTACTGATTGTTACCGATATCAAGTTTCTTTTTATTGTTGGTGACGCTCCTTGCATTTCTGTACTCGACCAAACACCAAGTATGGAAAGTGTAAGGGTTTTATGACGTTACCTATGCTGTAGTGTACACTTTTTACAAAAGTGCCCTTAATAATAACAAACTATTTAGACAAATTGTACTCGCCCGGCTAGCTCAGTCGGTAGAGCATGAGACTCTTAATCTCAGGGTCGTGGGTTCGAGCCCCACGTTGGGCGTTTTTTTTCTACTTTCGCCCGACGCGCGGAGAGCCTTCCATATCATGGGATTATCGAGCCCCCATATTTTGAGGATTCTACTCCTTGTCAGGCAATATGTTGGAATTTGCTTTCAATTTATTTATTTATTTCTTTATCAAGAGAGACAAAGATTCAGTATTAACCGGGTTTCGCTTTGTTTTTCGCTACAAACGTATAAATACTATTTCACAATGTGTTACACACATAACCCGCCCTGCCTACAAATTTTCTATAATCTTTAAGCAAAATTGTACCAAAATCCATTAATGAAAAAAATATATAATTTCTATAAACATACAAGCGAGGCGATGAAAAAATAAATCAATAAGAACATACTTGTTTAGTAATATTCTGTAAATAGCAGAGCGTGGTTTCGATCCACGGACCTCTGGGTTATGGGCCCAGCACGCTACCACTGCGCCACTCTGCTGTTGTGAAAGACCTTTATTTTAACTCCCAAATGTACATTAAGCCAAAAACTGAATCGATATTCTGTATGATTGAATTCTATAATAACAAATAATCGTCTATTTCTTCTCCTAATCGATCATGGCTGCCGCCCCGAAGATGTTTAGTGCCATTAGTGGTCCACAACTGATGGAATTTTCACATTTTGTAAACTTTGTATCCTGCATTTAGTACACAATCAGTGAAAGATGAAGCGTAGCGCCATCTGTCGTAATACGACGCAAATAGTTGATTGAAGTTTACGAGTTTCCCGAGAGATGGCGCCACCATGTACTTTCGTGTTTTACATTAGCCAACGGTCCAGATGTCATTATTTTCTAGTTAAAACAGAGAACAGAGACCAGTAGCGAGGTGGGATCTAGTTAAAACAGAGACTGCTAGCCTCTAGATAAAACAAGTGGTCACAATTTTTTCTAGGGTAATGCAGCAACACAATGTTCCACCGCCGAAAGATGGCGACGTGGCACAGCTTTTTCACGCGAAAAATCAATTCAAATTCCATTATAAATTTTCCATATGGGCATCCTTGTTTTTTTTTTGTTTTCTTCAGATAAATTGAGACACGCCCGAATGGATTACAGTAATGTTTCCGTTCGTTGAGGGAATACCCACGCCACAAGAATGGAGAATTCCGACAACGTTTTTATTATACACGAATAGATATGAGTTTAATTGTACTAGTAATTACTTTGCTTTTAAGGTCCACAGGCGCGCATCTATCCGCAGTTGGTCGCGTTCCTCGTGAATTTACCATTGAATGAGCGAGGGGAGAGCGATATCGATGCGTCAGGCCCAACAGAACTCGACGAGTCTTAACCTACACAAACGTGTCCGGCTGAGCTTCCGTGGGCCCAGCATATAAAATTCTTGTTTTTAGCTGCGCCTGCAGCGCCTCACATGTTCGTCACCAAAAGTGGCTTCAAATGTCTCATTGTATTGCTCTCAAAATCTAATGAGTGAGAAAATACCGAAAAAGAAATATTTTATTGACAGATCGCAGTGTCCCATCAAATCTTATTCGATTATAATCTCATATTATTATTTGCTACATCCTGTCTTATTTTGCTGTAAAGGAAAAACTCCAAGGCTGCCATCTTGACGAGTTGATGATGCAACCAGAGTCACATATCGTTCTCAGCTCAAAAACAATTATAGTACATATGGCTATTTATCATTAGTCTCGGTCGCCAGTTCTTCGAATCATTTTTTATATATTTTAGGCACAGCGGTATTAAATTAATTTATGTACATTTAATATACAAATTTTGGCAAATAATTCTCCAAAAAACTGCGCCGTACTCAATAAAATTTTATACCGTTTTGTGTACGATGCGCGGCGAAAGTTGTATGTTGGCTCTGTGCTATTTCGAACGGTGAATGCGACGTTGCCGGATCTTTACCGGACGCGCGACTCTTACGATGACACGTGCACACATTCGGGCGCCCTACCATTTGTTTGAAAAATAAACGAGCTCACACCGCGCCGGTGGAGACGTCGAATAAAAATATTTCCCATTTGATTGTTTTATCCTCTCTGCCTTTCAGCTGATGTGCTGAGTCTTTATAATTTAAAAACATAATGACAGCTGGTGGCTTGAATTTTGTATCTATCGTGTATAATTTCTCTCGACTACGCCCTGACTCACCATCAAAAGTTCTACAAAACCTTAGAGATCAATTCTGTAAGATGAGGAGGATATAAGATCGTTCCGGCGAAGAATTTCGAATCGAACCGCGGTGATTACTTTCGGGATTTGAGATTGGCCTCTTTATCCTCGTGCCTCGGTGAGTTCCCGTCGTGTCTCTCGATCGAAAGAGAAACGTGGCAACTGTGTACTGCGTGTGTCAAGTTGCGCGGCACGAATTCGACGAATATGCCCGAGCGAAGAGCGAACAGAGGACCGACAACGGGCCACCGTCACGGCGCTGAAGTATGAGGGGAACAGAGGGGCGATCTTTCGAACAGTCGAGGGAAGTGGGGGGCTGTAAAGTTTTCCGTGGCGTGTTAGAGAGAGAGAGCGCGACACAATATGACGACGTGGGCATCTGTTTGGTGAAATCGCGAGGCAATATAAGAGAGAGAGAGAGAGAGAGCGAGCGCGGTTGCGATCGCGAGGGGAATAAGGGGGTGGAGCCTTTGTGCAAATGGAGGAGAGACGATAGCAGCGAGCTCGTGTTGCAAGTTGCTGCAAGTCGAATCGCGCGCGCGCTCATTGCTTCAGTACTGTGTACGTTTTTATACGTATGCATTAACCACAAAATACATACACACATAATATACATACATAATATAAAATAGCTAGAGTAGTGGCAGTTGGTATCCCCAACTGTAATAGACCATATAGTATATAAAGAGAGCGGGAAAGAGAATATTATCAGCAGAGTGGGGAAGAAAGAGAGACGGAAGGGACGAAGCCCTCTTTTTCCCCCACTATTAACCTCTTCCGTCCCGAGAGGCATCGTCATCACGCGCGCCATTGGGAAAAAACGGCGCGTTTGTGAATTGCTTCAGTGTTAGTGCGGTCAGGCTCTCTCGTTGAGCTACACAATAGACAACAGGCAGCAGCGGTAAATGCGAGGCTTCCGCTCTAGGAGTGAACTAGTCGTGGTCGTCCTCATCGTCTTCGCTTCGTTTACATACGTACGCAGTACGTTATCACAGAAACAATAGTGTGCACAGTGAACAAGTGCGCTGCTTTTCCTGCAGCGCGAACGTGTTTTTGTGTTGGTGATTTTTTTCTTATTCTCGGTTGGGGGAAATTTCTCAGTTCTCAGTTAGTCAGTGTGTACGAGAGTCTCGGCGAAGTCGAGACACCAAATAGAGAGCCTTAAAATGCCGTTGAGCATCAAGGTTAATCTTCGGGTGACCGGCCACTGTAATCAGGGCGGTCGAAAGTACATGGAGGACATGTTTAGTGTAGCTTACCAACAAACATCCGACGACAAAGATCTTGAGTACGCTTTTTTTGGGATTTTTGACGGTCATGGGGGTGGCGAAGCCGCGACATTTGCTAAAGAACATCTTATGGATATTATTGTGAAACAACGAAACTTTTGGAGCGACAAGGACGAGGATGTACTTCGTGCCATCAGAGATGGTTATGTTAACACGCACTATGCTATGTGGCGAGAACTCGGTGAGTTTTTTTAAGCCTGGCTCCTTCTCAACGTAGCCTCAAATACGCTGCGGACATTGTTGTACATACATATATATATATATGTATATATACATGCCAATTTCATCAGTTTTCACCGATCGTTTTTTTATTTAGAAAATTTCACATTTACGAACATTTGAAATGTTCAGGGGAAAATTTTAACAAATACAGAAAATAATGCTGTTTTTAGCCACCATATCCCGCCTATTTTCCCCCACTCCTGCCTACCGCACACTCGAACAGCACAGAATTTAGGTTATGTAATCAACGTACTAACCTCAAATATATAACGAGGACATCAATAAACAGACTTTTTTCTTTTCTTGTTAAATTTCAGCGATTTATTTAAAAGAAAATGAGAATTTGGCTTAAATAAATGGGAATTTTTTCGTTTTGGCAACTTTTTAGGCCGAAAAATGGCAACTCATGTTCTGTATGAATGCCATACAGACGACGATGTGTTGAAACCAATTAAACATGGGGGCAAGTTTTTTTTTTTCTTTTTTTTTTTTAAGTGACAATTGTGGGCCTCATATTGTCAGCAATTTCTTTGTTTTATGAGGAAACAATTGTTTATATTTTTATACTTGATCTTTTGATCGACTAATTTCGAGTAATTGTTTTAATAGGATTTTGATTGCATATAATGTATTTAATTAAATAAAAAAAGAAATATTTATTTAATCTATAAAAAAAACATCGGAATATAAATTTTCTTTACATGTTTTGTGTATATGGGGCATCCCAAGCCAAATCGGCACAGCCATGACACTAACGTTTTTATTTTCTTTTTCCTATTTGCCATTTTTTTCCAGGATAATATCACGCAACAATTGTCAAATTTTTGTTTTCAAAAATTCCTTTCGTCATTAAAACCGAAAATGAATATATTGTTGAATAAATGAATGGAGAAAATTGTTTACTAAAATGATTTTTTTTTTTGATAATCCTGAAGATGGGCACAGATCTGGCATAGGTTTTGTGATAAAAAAAATTTAAGTGCAATAAAAAAAAAAAATCAAAGGTTTAAGTGTTTTTTTCTTAACTTACTAAAACTAACTTAACTCACTTAAACTTAATCTTGGGCCCAAATTGTAAGGTGAAACTTTTTATACAATATAAAATTTCTTTATTATTTGCGTCAACGACATGAATAATTTTAAAAACAATTTTTAGAAAGTTCCAAATCAATCCTAGTGTAATTTTTTTTTTTTAAATCACTAAATTCATATTTCGATTCTCGGGATGAGTTGGAAAGAAATGGGTGACCTTGAGCTCCTCCACAAGGGTTTAAATTTTCTCAAATAATAATAATAATAACTCACGAGTATATTATTTTCCCAGAAAAATGGCCAAGAACTGCATCTGGATTGCCATCGACAGCTGGAACGACCGCCAGTGTTGCATTCATTCGGAAAGGAAAAATTTACATCGGCCATGTCGGAGACTCGGGTATCATCCTCGGCTATCAAGAGGAAGGTGATCCGCAATGGAAAGCAAAAGCTTTGACGAAGGATCACAAGCCAGAGAGTGGACCGGAAATGATGAGAATTCAAGAGTCAGGAGGTAAAGTTATCAGCAAATCTGGTGTCCCAAGAGTAGTTTGGAACAGGCCAAGAATTGGCCACAAAGGACCAGTACGAAGATCTACGCACATCGATGAAATTCCATTTCTCGCCGTTGCAAGATCACTTGGTAAATTTCCGTTTTTTTTTTGTTTCGCTTATAAAAATTTAATTTCCCTTTTGGCACACGTGAGACATTTTATTTTATTTTTTGAAAATTTTCAGGTGATTTGTGGAGTTACAATTCGGAGCTCGACACATTCGTTGTTTCGCCCGAGCCCGATGTTAAAGTTGTCACAGTTGATGTTAAATCTCAGCGTTGTCTCATATTTGGCACTGATGGCCTTTGGAATATGCTGACGCCTCAAGCAGCTGTTGCCATTGTTCAGGCTGCCGAACGACACAACGAGAAACATCTCATAGCTTCTCAACAGACAGGCAATGGGGTACGTTGAAATATTATTTTAAGTAGAATTATGTCATGGAGGATTTTTTTTGAAAAATCAGCGATATTGATGAGTATTTTTGTCGTTTCGTAGCAAGCGGATGTCCAAATGTGGATAAATCCATCAAAAAGTCTCGTCGATACGGCACTCGAAAGATGGTTCACAACGAGACTACGAGCTGATAATACGAGCGTTGTTACTCTCATGCTTGATCCACCTGGACCGTCTCGTAGTGAGGTAATTTTTTTTTTTTCACAATTGATTTTTCGTGGGTTTTGAAACGATATGGGTGTAGGTGCTGTGGATAATCATACGCGATTATGATTTAAAAAATGCTGATATAGACACGAATAATTTACTTTTTTTTAAATTCCATTTCACGTATTTTCATTTTTTTTCCTCAAAGGTACTGATGAGTCGAAAAAACGAGCGTGTTCCATCGCCAAAAAGCATCCCAACGCCTCTAGTAACTTCTCGAATACCAAGTGCACCAATGGAAAATATTGTGCCCCTGAGCCCATTAAAATCGGCTCTGCCGATTGACGATGAAATAACGAAATCCAAAAATCCAGACACTTCAAACACGATTTACGACCCCTCGTCAATGAATAATACGAAAATCGAGTCTGATGAAAATTTGAATAATACAAAAATTGCTCCCGAGTTGGGAATGACGAGAGAAAATATATCGGAGCAAGATGGAATTCCGGCATCATCGAGCCGCGAGAGTATTCAAGTTGCCGAAATATCGTCGAGTGTCGCGTCCGACGAGGGACAAAAATCGCCAATTGGCGAAAAATCTAGCGATGAAATTGATAAAATAACGGAAAATGTTGAAGCAGCCTCAATCGATCCTCCGTCAAAATTGGAACGTGACGTAACACCGGATTTGGATACGATAATGCCAAACGATGCAACATCATCAGATAAAATTGCATCAATCAAAGAACTCCCAGATCCAAATGTATCGGTTCTCATTCGCCAAAATGCATTTTGCGGCTCGTGCGAAGAATTTCAAAGCAGACCGAGGTTACGACGCGGTACAATTTCCGGTTCGGTGACTCGTACGGGAAATCTTGATCGTGGACACGATTCAGCCTCAATTAGTAGCCTCGTGAGTGTTGCAGGTCGTAGACAGTCCCAGGGTAATCCGCTGGCCTCGCATTTGGAGTCTCGAAGTGTTCGACGACGTCAGAGCGTCAACACGACAGTTTTTCACGGCGATGGCAAAAAATCTTCCTATTTCGATTCAATGGGCTCGAGACTAAATCGAAATTATCCCGAGGGACTCTCGCGTGATACAACGATCGAGAAAATTAGTGAGAAACGAGGCAGTCCGGCACCCTCGAGCGTCAATGAAACAACGATCATCGGCTCAAAACGTAGACACAGCTCGACATCCGGTCGCGCGGAAGAGCCTGCATTGTGCGCAGTTCCTGAGCCTTCCGTCAAGCGTCGAACACGATCTGAGGATCGTCCAGGTCCAACAGACGAAAATGATCCTTCCAATCAGGGAAAACTTCGACAGCAACAGCAACAACAACAACAACAACACAGCAGACTGCGATGGCCTGAGGAATCAATAAGGACTGCAAGATCACGAAGTGGGTCGACATCCGGTTCTTGCGGAACGACCAGTGCAGTCACAATTAATGGCCAGGAAAAAATCTCTCCAAATTCCTTTCAACGTCGAAGCCTCGAGAAAAAAGCAACACCCGTTAAAACAATTAGAAGGCCATCGATAAATGGCTCGAGTCGTGTTCAATTGAGAGGAAGTTTTGCTCTGCGAGAATGGGACCAAAAATCAGGTCATCGTGGCAGTAATTGCTCAGCACGATCGAGACTAAATCGAACTGTTGGGAGTGTTATAGGTCCAGGAGATTCTTCAACAGCGCCGAGTCTTCAACGTTGGCTCAGATCGGACACGCTTGCAGCAACTCCGGTTAAAACGTTGCGTTCTCGCAATGTCGACATAACCGGCCACACTGTACCAGCTCAGATCGCTCATCAGTATGGCATCGTCAAGCAAAATAGGCTCTCATTGCCGGCTAAACTGAAGCTCGCTGGAAAAGTTACCGGCAAATCATTGTCAACGAGCAAATTGTCCAAACAGGGTCAGGAAAGCGATGCAACTCTTTCAACGAATAGCAGCAACAACAATAATAATAATGGCAGTGGAACCAGCACGAATTCGTCGTCAACGGCCTCGGCCATCACGAAACGAGTCAAATCTCCGTATAATCCAAGCGCCCGATCGGCACTTGGTACAAGATCGCGTCTCAAACGACTCAGCAAGTGAGCTGTGACGAATTTTTGATTGAGGCGTTTTTTTTTTTTCTTAAATTTTTCAATTTATTCCGAATTGGATTTTTTTTTTACTCGAGGTAATCTTCCGTCGAGGATTTTCGGGTGAATACCAGCATCTCGTAAATTCTCATGCAACTTCCAGCTTTTTATAAAAAAAAAAAAAGAGCACAGAGGGAGAGAAAAAAAATTAAACTCGAGGGAGAGAATTGTATTTTTTTTGTTTTGTTTTGTTTTGTTAATACGCTGCGTTCCGATTGACCGGATATCTCAGAGCTTCGACTACAACACGCCACCTCTGCATCCAAATTTTTTTCGACCGAAGGATGTTTCGTGTCTTCCACGTCGATTGTAGTATATATTTTACACTGGCAGTCATTTGTTTTTATTATTAAACACTGATAGAATCGGTCGCGCGTCAGATTACACCCTTCACTTTTATATTTTATTTTGGCAAAAGTGTTGGTCATCATACGTCTCTCGAGATTTTCAATAATTTAGCTACACCACGTGCTCATGAAAATTAATGAAAAATTTATTCGAGTCTAGATTGTTTTGCCACGTAATTCATGGTCAATTCCAAAAAAAAAAAGGTAAAAAATATAAAACTTAAACTGCTATTACTGTAACATCACCGTGGAGAAATTTCATTCGCACGAGATGAGAGAGGAATTATGTGAAAATAATCAAGAGGAAGATTTACTTAATTAACGAAGAGGAAATCTTAAAAAAAATATATTTAAAAAAACGTGGACATTAAAAAAAAAAAAACAATATGGAAATTGGGGATGTATGTAACTATACGTGCCTATGAGATAAGTTACCAGCTTATGACGTGAAAGTTAAATTGGGATAATTATAAGTAATGAAATATTATATAATAGAAGCGAGAAGATCTCTCGCGAGCAACGGTGAGATGCTTGCGAGGAAAAGGGTACCTCGATAAGCGTTTACTTCTGTATAAATAATAAGATTTAAAAAAGAAAAGGAGTAATTATAGGCGAGCGAGAGGATACGACTGTGCGTTTATAGATCGAGTGTATATATATATATATATATATATATATATATACATATTATACATGGTAAATATAAATATTTGGACGTTTTCATGAGCGTCCGAAACCCCAAGTATTTTTTAAGTTTCACGAGTTGATCAGCGTGTAAGCAGAAAATATAATGGTAAGATTTTTCAAACTTGCCTCAAATCTTGAGGTTCGTTAATTCTGCGATATTGATAAATAGCGGGGGCCACTGAAGCTGATGTGTTAACTCGAACAAATGTGTGATCACGTTTATAAAACTGTATATTTTAATGAAAAATAAAAAAATAAAAAATGAATCGAGACGAAGAAATATGATATAATATCTGGTTCTACAACCCTCTGAACGAATTAAGGAATATCATATATACACATGATAATAACAATCCATATTTTCTGATATACTTATGGAAAAGGTATATTTATTCGTTCGTACAATACGTCGCAATTCAAGATGTACGATACGTGGAAAAATTCTGATTTTTTCGCGTATACATATATATATATATATATGCATATAATATTCATACTATTTACAAATTTATACTCGACATTTTCCGGTTGGCTGCAAATGCGCAATCCGTTTTCCGAGCGAAAATCAAATGTGCCAATTGCGAATAGTTCATCAATCAGATACGCCGCACTTTTATCTCTGTCCAATGAATCACATGATTCAAACACTAAACAATGGAAAAAAAAACTATTTTTATCAATTGCACATCGCAACTCAGATTATTCGAAAAAATACTGCGTGCACTTCATCGAGATTTGCATTAAAATTAACCCGTTTACATCATTTTCTGTCGCTATGCTGAAATACACAGTGCCGTCGGGTCACCGGTGACCCAGGTGTAGACCAGACGGTTAATATAAATTAAAAAAAAACCTATTTCCCCATTTTCTCTCTACGCACACAAACATTTGACGATAAGGCACATAATATATCATCATTATTGTTATGATTAATATTAGTATTCATGAGAGATAGCATATCAACGCAATGGATTTTCGTACTTTTGAATATCGAGCATTTCACACGATCGGCATCTATTACGCGAGGAAACGCTCCGGCTCTTTCTTTCGGTCACTTTACAAAAAATATTTGTTATATCTATGTATAATATTTTATATACATATATACTATCTACAAAATACCGTATATAATAATAATAATAATAATAATACATATACCGTATCAGAGATTGATCGGAATTGAGTCAATGCGAGACGAACAATCTCCATTGATTTTCATATCCGTCGTAGATCAATGGAGGAATATCGTCACACATACATGATTACTCACTTTTAAAGGTCATACTTTTACCCTTCATTACAATCAAGGATAAGTTATCAATTATGAATTTATATACAACATAGGGAATTTTTCTCTCCGGAAATATCCGTGTCTTGCTAATATCACCGCACATTTACGCCGCTACGAGCGCTCAGGTCTGAATCGTTCGGAGAATTTTGTTTTTTGTTTGTTTTTTTTTTTTTTAACTTCCGTTTCGTTTTCTTTGGTCGAGGCAGCTGATTCGTCTACACTCGCCCCGGTAGCCAGCCGATGATCATATCTCCAACATCAAATCATTCAATCCAAAAATCCAAGGAGAAAATTATAATACTAAAGATTGATGGAGAATCGATAATCTGGACTTTTGGCTGTTTTGCGCGGATATTCATTCAACTTTTCGGCCGTAAATTCGAGCGACTAAATATAATAGGAATCAGTGAGTAAAAATTTGAGGGATCCGCGGATCTTGAAGAATTTGCTGAGTGGTTTTTTTTTTTTTTTCTTCTCTTTTAGGAACTTGCGACAGTTTGTTTGCGACGTGTGAAACGAGGTCGGCGACGTGCACGGTCCCGATAGGCGTTGGGTTACACGGCACAGCCTTTTCTCGTTCCGTACATCACCTTAAGCTCCGGAACGATTATTTTCCTTATTAGCATATTCGTTTTGGCAGTCAAAGTGTCACGACGTGGATCCTTCTTGAAAATTTTAATACCCGGCCGATGAACGAGAAAAGCATTATCCAGGATGAGAAAATCGTAATCGAGAACACAAAGTGCGTAACCCTGGAAAATACAAATAATGATTGAGTCGAAAACTCGTAAAACAAAAAAAAAAAATCACAATATAAAATTTTCGAATTAATTCTTAGTTTTCCGATAAATTCTAATAAATCTCTCAAATTCGCTATCCATTATTTTTCGGTATTGCCAGCGAACGACGGTGTATGAGAGCTGCGTTTTTTCTCCTGGTCGTTCCTGCAATTGGCTGTTGTTAATTAACGACGGCGACAATTGTCGCTAACGAGTTTGAGAATTTCGCTACAGTTCAATATTCATATCGACAATATTTGTATAATTTTAGCACAATACGAAACAGACGCCATTGAAAACGAAAAAAAAAAATAACCATAACATTTCTCCAAAGCACTCAAAACTGAGCCGATAGAGTTGATAAAACATGAAAAATCCCAATATAAAAGCTATCAAGCTCCATTATTTTCTAACAAATATGTTTTTAGCAGGCTGAGCATTCTTACTTGTGTCATTTTGTCACTTTTTCCTTCCCAGCTGAGTCTCTCGTCGTACATTGGATCCAAATTCGTGCCTATAAATATTGGCTCCCAGTGAACAAATTTTCCGGTTCTCTTTCCTACGTGAAACACACGGAGAGAATCCGATTGGGCGGTCTCTTGCCACTCTTTACTTCTTGGCACGTTGTGACAGCCTGCGCACAATTTTTTGTGAAATGGAATTGCCGTGCCGGTTTTTAACATCTCCATCTGGAAGAAATTAAGGTGCGTTTATGTTACGATATAATATTAATAATAATAATAATAAAACCACAAGAAAAAAAAAAACGAAAAAATGATTAAACTCACAAGTGAGGTTTTGTTCGGCGGTGGTTTACTCTTTTCGTCGACTTCGAATATCGAGAGTACAAATACTTTAGGATTTGGCTTAAGAAGAACGGGTTGATCACGTCTTGTTATCATCTCGAGAAAAGTCGATGGTAAATTCGGACTGGGATAGAGCTCGATATCACTCGCTAGAACGTAATGAGTCGGCGCTGATTCCCTCGCAACATTTCTACCCACGTTCACAGGATAGAGAAGTTTCTTCTCGTTTTTGTACATCTTGGCAGGTATGACATTGGCCCACGGTGGACCAAGACTACAATTATAAGATTCTGAAACAATTTTGTCACTCTGCGGCACCTGTAAAAAAAAAAAATCATGCAATATGTAAAATCCTTTTCTTAGTATTTGAAATTACAAAAGCAAAGAAATTACAGTAGAACTATTAACGCAGACGTATCAATTTTTTTTACTATTGATTTAGATTATTTGTTAAAAAATTATCCAAATCGATTGATTAAATTGTTTTATTTTATTTTGTATCAATTATTAATTTTCTCAATTATTTGAATTTATTTAATAAAATATATTGTGAAAATTCTTTATTTTTGTAATTTATTTGATAAATTTGTTGATAAATTTTTCATTTGTTTTATAAATACTTGCCACTTTGGGTACGTGCTTGCTGCTAAAATAAATGTGAAACGTGACCAACTGGGAGATGAGCGGACTTGCGCAACTTCTCGCATATTTGATCGAATTGAGGGTCGGCATAAAATCCGTTCCAGGTGCGTGCATCGCTATGGAAACGGGAGCTCGCCATCGTTCTAGCAATGGCTCGAGATTGTCGAGAAATGTATAATCGGCGTGTGTTGTGTACGTCACGCTTTCCCAGCATTTAACATCGATGCTCATGGGCACATAATTGTAAAGAACCCAGTAATCGCCACGTTGAGCTGTTCTTGGCTCGGAGGATTTTTCATCACATGGTATCGCCTCCTTTGTTGTCATTGATGATCCCACTGGATTCACGATCTTTTGTAAAAAAAAAAAAAAAACTGTTAAGTCCCTTTTTTTCAATTATTACTGTAAAATTAACTCTTATTGTAAAAATGATTAGGTATTGAGGATACGGATCGGATTTGCCGAACGGGAATTCAGGAAAGTTTTGCAAAGAGAAAAGTACGTTATAAGGCCCCATTTTTTAAAATTATTACTGTAAAATTAACTAGTATCGTAAAAATTATTAGGTATCGAAGATACGGACCAGATTTGCAGGACGGGAATTCAGGAAGGTTTTTCATTCAGAGACTGGAGGACAAAATTTTCAAGCCTCTCGAGCATGAGACGTCGACCATAAAAATGACGTTGACGAAGGAATTCTTGAATCGTTGAAATTTTATTATAAATCATCCTCTCACCGTCTTGTTTTCTCTCCTTCCATTATGATATTTTTTTACTTCTTCAGTGCTCGCCTCCTTTCCTCGATTCTCGTTTTTTGCTTCAGTTTGCGACTCGCTGTCACTACTCGCAATTGGAGTATCGATTGCCAGCTTTCTCGGCTTGTGCCACTCGTCTTTTTGACGCTCTTCATTATTACGTTTGAACGATGTGTACCGGCTCGTTTCCTCAGTCACTTGTTTAGGCCTGAGACGCGTTATCGTGCCAATTTCTTTTGTTCTACTCTGACTCGCATTCATCTGGAAATTGTCAGCTGATACGTAACCCTCGGCCAATGAGACTGCGACGTTTGAACTTGCCCAGTTACTCGGGGCTTCCTCGATCCAAGGTCCTGACGAGGTCAAGTGAGCACAAACGTACAATAAAACGCAAACGTTGAGAACTATCGAGAGGCGCAGGGCCCAATTTCTTCGCGCTATCAGGCTCATTCTACATAAATCTCAATTTTCCCTCTAGATCTTTGGTTTTTTTTTGCTTTTTGCACCTATTGAGAGAGCCTCGTCTCCGAATCTTCAGAGTTATCCTTGCATTTATCTGCAAATAAAGAAAAATTACGATGAGAAAAAAAAACATTTTGCGAAACGATATGAAAGAAAATGGATGGGAATACGAGGAAAAAAAAAAAAGTTTGCAAGGTATTTATCTATATTTACAATTATATCGTATCAAATCTATTCAATTAGTAGCTATATAATGAGTTCGTAATTTACACAATTAAATTAAATTAGTCTTGAGATGCAGAAATGTTCGATAATTGAAATCGATTATACCAGCCTCGCTTGTATTAATAATTAATGTTGCTCGATGAGTTTGACAATTTTCCTCGAAAAGCTAATTTTGTTTTTTTTGCAAATTGCAATTTTTTCTAGCCTTTGGAACGGTATAAAAAAATACTTTTTTGCTTTTTTTCTCCTTCTTTTTGTTTGTATATTTCTATAGCGAACTTTCGACAGGGATGAGCCGGAAAAGAGATTCGTATCTCCGTATCAGAGTGGGAGGACGACTTGGCGCCGGAATAAAATTTCTCAAGCTACCCGGCGGGCGGGACTTGGACCGAGGGTGATGATGCGGCGTGACAATAGCCCGTTATGTTGGGCAATTTGGTGAAATCGAGAAATATGAGAATTCATGGCGGTGCCGGCGAGTCTGCACGAAAATAACGAGTTGAATATTAAAATAGAGATAAGAGAGTTTGGTGTTAAAATTCCGGGGGGTGTAATTCACAAGTCATCGAGGACATTTTTACAAATTATTACGAGAAATTTTTGTTCTCTCCTCATCGCATGTTAAAATTGCGTGTCGATTTGATAAGATAAAAAATGAAAAATGGTACTCGCGTACTTCCGTTTAATACATTAGGGATACCGGAAAGTCTTTGCGTTTTAATTATAATATAATTTATTTGTCAATAGTTATAAAAATACATATAGCTATCCATATAGCAATCCATAATGTAGTCACCATCATTTTCAATCGCACCGTCCCATCTCCCAATAAGCTTTTCTATTCTCTGTTTTTAATAATATTAAGATTGCGCTAATTAAAGGGTTAAAAAAACGAAAAGATTTTCCGGTACCCCTAATAATATCATCATATCATCACGATTAATATATATATATATAATATTAATATATTGGACGTGAATTGTAGAATCAATGGACGATGGGAATTTTGTCAGAATAGAGAGCGAGAGAAAGAGAGAGGTCGCGTTAGATCCGCGTTTCCGGTTGATTTCTCAGCGACGCGAGACGATCAGGAGAACCGGAAGTCGACGCGGCTGACCGACTTTGATAATGGACTCTCGTATCTCACCCACAAAGGGTTGACAACGGAGATATGCGTGTGTGAATTTCTCTCGTCAGTTTTTGGCTGTCCGAGAACATAAAAAAATAAATAAAAAAAACACGTCATCGACTTGACGATTTCCTTAAAATTTAAATTTCCCTCCAAGAGATAAAACTTTGATGCTTCTGACCAATAAGACAAGTTTGTGAATATGAATTGTCAAAATTTTACTAATTCTGACAATATTCATGTTGAATTTGAAAAATGTCGTTGTGCCTCTCCAAAAGTTGGAAAAACATCGTATAGTATATTGAAGGACTTCGGTAGCCAAGAAAAAGACGAATGGCACCGGCAAATTGTAAATACGTCGTTGTGACCTTCATACGACACATAAATATCTATATGCGTATAATACACTACAATACTATAACACACTATATATATATATAGTACAGGTGTGAAGTGGAGATGGGAAAAAAAAAGTCGAGAGGAGAAGAAACCCTGCAATTTATTTCGTATATAGAACATCAGCTCGCGGGCAGTTCACGGTCTCGCCTTTGCAGTTCAAGATAACAAGATCACGCGAATGAAAATCATAGAGATGTATAAACGATAAACGTTGAAAAAAAAATGAAGAAAATAAATAATAATAAAAAATATATATATATAGAAAAAAAAACGAATGAACAATTTTTTCAAGAATGTCGTTCTCCATCGATTAAATGCATTATAAACTATTATGATGCAGATCACCTCGAGAGAGTGAATTTTTTAGCTTTGAATGCCTCAACTATAAAGATCAGCTGTGTAAATATTCAACAACCTGTCGCTCTCTCAATTATTGCTCAATATGTCAATTATTTTTCTTTCTATATATATATATGTAGCCACAGTTAACCCATCTATCGGATACATCGATCAAAATTCTTTTTATTGTCCACGATAGAATTTACTCGTGCTAAATTGTAGAAACAGCAGCGAGCACGAGAGTGTTCAGTTGTGTTTATATTTGAAATGTGTGTTCTTTTCGCCTATAAAATATTGATCTACATATTTGAAAATGTACCATGAATTATAGGAAGAACTGTTGGAATTTTTGTTTCGATCTCGAGCTCGATAGATGTCGCTCTTTATTGGTTACGATCGTGTTCTCGTTGCAGTTGCAAACGCAGCAGCGATCTTTTTATACGATCGGTAGATATTATATTAGAAAAGTGTGTTTTTCTTCTGTTTTATTCGAAATATTATACCGTGAATTAGAGTAGACATTTTTTGATTTTTTATTTAAATCGCGAGCTCGATATATATATATATGTCACTGCTTATTGGCTACGATCAGTTTTATCAGCAGCGAACTTTTTATGATCGGTAGATATTATATTAGAAAAGTGTGTTCTTCTTCTGTTTTATGCGAAATATTATACCGTGAATTAGAGTAGACATTTTTTGATCTTTTATTTAAATCGCGAGCTCGATATATATATATATATATATATATATATGTCACTGCTTATTGGCTACGATCGAAAGTGTGTTTTCCACCTGTTCTATTTGAAATATTAATACCATGTGCCCATTCAGAATTTTCCGACACAACGAGAGAAGAAATATATATCGACTTATGTCGCTCAACTGTATTTCCTTCGATCATTTATACTGATCGCAGAAATTTACTCATGACAGTTGTAGAACCAGCAGCGAACTTCCTGCGTAATGGAGATATACGTAGTGAGTTCAGAAAAGTTCCCGGAATGCTCGTTTATCACAACAATAATACGCGCTATGCAGTATTCCGGGAACTTTTCGAACCTGCCAAGTATTTATATCTAAAAAAATGTTTTATCTTCCTTGCTCTATTAGAGAAATATTATACCAAGAAATTTTTGTCCACAACGAGAATATTCTGATAGGGAACCCCGGGAGGCAGTTGACTTCCGGCTCTTCCTTTTTTCCTTTCTCTCTCTTTTCGCAAAAATACCCAAAAAACTTTGCAACATGAGAGACAAATATCGAACAAAAATATCTGAATAATCCAACTTTTCGTTGCTTTATATACCGTGAATATATTTCATATTTGAGGGCACATTTCTTGGTCCTATATCTGATATATTTTAGGTCTAAACGCATCTCTCATTATATCCGAAGATATATGGGCAATTTATGAGTTTTCTTCGAAAATAATAATAATAATAATAATAGACTGACTGCACAAATTTTCCGATGCTCGCAGCCCCACAGTGACTCCGCTCGATCTAAACGAGGGCGTGAAGCGCCCCAGTCGCAATAACCCTCGAGTATTCAATATAATCCAACATATATATATATATTTCACCCTATCCGACATATATCTTCATTTCATATGAGAGGTGCAACGGCTCGAAAAATTCTCTCATAACTGTTTCGCTCATAGATTTACTATAGAAAAAAAAAAAAAAAAAAAATGTGCAAGATTTGCAAAACAATAATTCGTGAGAATAGAACACAACAGAGGATTTAATGCTGAGAGGTCACGATCTCGCCGGAGTGAAGAAGAACGACGGTGAAAGAGACGCAAACCGATCGCGTAATCCTTCTGGTATTTCTATAGTACTATTATTAGATTTGATAGACAACCCTCTACCACTACTATCGCCATTACAATTTCATGTACTATATATATATATATATATATATATATATATATATATATATATAAGAGTACATATTGGTAATTGTTGGTGATGACGCTCGGGACTTTCACCGTACGATAGTGCGATGATGATTGCCAGCTTGCTCGTTTCTCTTCTTTTTGACAATCAACGTGTTTATATATATATATATATACACACGAGTTCAACGATAAAACCATAAAGACGTCTTTTCATTGCTTACAAAGAGGTTATACGCCCTTTTAATTTTAAATGATATATATATACGTCTGAAAAGATTTCTCTCTCTCGGTTTCTCGGACTATGCAACTTGATCACCAGCCAAGTCGTTCTTCGTCGACGCCAAGGTCGTATCTCCTACTCCTTTGCGATATTACTGGTTCGCGGTCTGCTGCATCCTCACAACGATGACGACTTTATGCGCCACGCGGCCTTTCTCTCTCTCTCTCTCTCTCTCTCTCTCTCTCTCTCTCTCTCTCTCTCTCTCTCTCTCTCTCTCTCTCTCTCTCTCTCTCTCTCTCTCTCTCTCTCTCTCTCTCTCTCTCACCGTCTGTCTGTACAACTAAAAATTAACGGCTTTTCACTTACACCACGTGACTATTCACGTACTCAACGGATTTTCCATACAATTCTTCCGTAGAAAATCAGAAAGTCATTATCGACAATAATCCCGTTGAAAATTAATCGGTTGCAATCGGTTACGATAGAATATTCTTAGTGAAAATGCATTTTTGAATATATACGAAGAAGAGAGACAGCAGGCGTCTCGACGCCCGAGAAATTAAATTGAAAAATAAAAAAAACATCCTGACCCTCGTTACCCCACTATTTTTTCATCAAGATAAAATGGCAGCGTCGTGGCGCCATGGAATTAAAACGAAAAGTTAAAAGTATTTATCGCGTGTTTAAGATCATAAGGACGTATATTCTGTGCTGGTAGACAATGAATTTCCACCCTTGTGGCTTTAGACACGTTATATATATATATACATATATATATACATATATATACGACAAGACAACATCAAGAGCATTTTTTCAATACGGTATGATCATTAAGCAGGAAAGAAAAAATATATAGATATATAATCTGAAAAGCGATAAAGAGAGAAAATCAAAGGAAAAATTTGATTCTAATCGTTTCACCGACGACACGACACGTCCGAAGAATTTTACGAAAGACAAGGCTTTTTCCTATGAAAGAACAAAGGACGTTCCGTGTGTGTGTGTGTGATGATAATAGAATATTCTTACTATTAGTGGGAATCCATTTATGTTTATACGAAGAAGAGAGACGGCAGTCGTCTCGACGCCCGAGAAATTACAAAGAAAAATAAAAAAAACATCCTGACCCTCGTTACCCCACTATTTTTTCATTAAGATAAAGTGGCAGCATCGTGGCGTCATAGAATTAAAACGAAAAGTTAAAAGTATTTATCGCGTATTTAAAATCATAAGGGCGCATATTCTATGCTTGTATATATATATATATATATATCCCTCAGCGGTACGTACATATATTCTACAACTGTATATACGACAAGACAACAAGAGCATTTTTTCAATACAGTATGATCATTAAGCAGGAAAGAAAAAATATATAGAATATAATCTGAAAAGCGATAAAGAGAGAAAATCAAAGGAAAAATTTGATTCTAATCGTTTCACCGACGACACGACACGTCCGAAGAATTTTACGAAACGCAAGGCTTTTTCCTATGAAAGAACAAAGGACGTTCCGTGTGTGTGTGTGTGTGTGTGTGTGTGTGTGAGAGAGCGGAGAGAGAGAGAGAGAGAGAGAGAGAGAGAGAGAGAGAGAGAGAGAGAGAGAGAGAGCGGGAGGGACAGCAAAGTGGCAGTAAAACGCAATCGGCACGCGTTCATGATTACTGCAGGGACAAAACGTGCTCTCTCTGCTGATATAATATTTAGATGGCTTATCGTTGTTTTAACGATATTGTACACGTTCTGTCCGTGTTGCACCTGGATTATAATCTTCGAGCTTACACCTGAACGACGCAACACACAAGCCGACTCAACACACATAACGAGCGACAGTACTCATAAAGAGTTAATTCAATGAGAGTCCGTGGATGCATTTACGGATCACCGAAGTCGAACGTTAAGCGTTTTTCCGTTAATTATACGAGGGAACAATTTGTCTCGCGAGCCTCTATTACTATTACACTTTCAACATCGAACTTGAAGCGTTTTTCCGTTAATTATACGAGGGAACAATTTGTCTCGAGAGCCTCTCTTATTCACTTTCATCAGTTTCATGCTGCGTAAATCCTGCATGGAATTTTTCCATATAGTATAAATTTAAAAAATACATATATATATATTTTATTAATATTTTAAAGAATTCTAAATATTTATAACGTATTATGGATACGTGCTTTTTATCATCAAAAGCAGACTTCCTCTTTCCCTATTATATATATATATATATATATATATATATGCTCGAGCAAGACGACATTTTATCCCCAATATCTCTCGTATTTCCATATCCATTCGACATTAACCCCATTTTCTCGCTCTTTGTCTCTCTCACTCTCTCAGTATAAGTGGAACAGCAGTAAAACTACCGACAGGAAGTAAAAGGTACATAGTGTACGATACCTAGTACAGGTATCGTACACGTGGTCAAAGCGATGATAGCTATTATTAATGTAAACGTTATATATATTATGCAGTCAAACGTATATGGTAACGGTTCAAGTACATTTACACTCGATCGATTATTGCAATAGTCGGAATCGTGAACGTATAAACCGTCGAACGACTTTACGTGTGGTAGGTAAATTCGCAAATTCATCATAACGACGTTCGAAATTTGAAATTTTTTTATGTGAAAAGTTGCTCATGTTTTGTGGCCTAATTCTAATTCTTCGAACGATCAACAACACCCTCTCGCGTGCGATGACGAGACTGACGTGCGCGATAGACCACCACAAATATAGAGTGAATTTTTTTTTTTTTCCTTATATTTTATGGCATATTATATAGGCCCTTTTGAGATAATGCCCAATTCAATGACCACTGGGTCTCCAAGATGGAGTGAGATATTTTTTTTCTTAATATTTTATCGCATTATGGGCCCTTTTTGAGATAGAGAGCCTGACTTGTTCGGTTTATAAGAGATAAGAGAGCCTTGCTCGTTCGGTTCCCCCACCCCTCAAAGAAGAAGAGAACTCAATTGAGCTCGCACAACACAGCGCAGCATTCAAAAAATTTCGTCGTATCGCAAAAACAAAACGTGATTGTTCGAGAACGGGCGTAGAATTTACGAACGAAAATGTTGAGCAGAAGGAAACTCGTGGCAACGGCGTTTCGTGTACAAACTATACATGTATATTATGCGTGGCAACGCGGTCCACTCCGTCCGCAATGGAGCGTGAAATTAGAGATATAAACGAACACACTTTCCTGACGAAACTTAATTTTTTCCACGAAAAAAAATGTCACGTATCCACTTAATTGCCAACTTAGAATATCCTTGCGTTAAAACATCGAATAAGCTCACCTTTAAAGTTCCAAGCTGGGGTCCACCGCCGAGTACACAAAGATATATCCAATCGCAAAATCTGAACGACCCAATTCAATCTTCTCGTCCCGTCTCTTTTGTTCTCGAATTTTCAGTTTTTTATTTTTTTTTATCCACTTGTTCCCGGAGTAGCTCAGAGTCTCACACGTGTTACGTGCGTTGACCTCCGAGTCCGGATCGTCGAGATTGCACTTGCGAACCGGGTAATCGAGTAGCTCGAATTTAAACGATAAAGGGAGTACGAAAATAAGGATTATGGGGTGGGGGGGAAGAGGAAAAAGGAGAAAAAATAATTTTATTCTATCTGCCCGCGCGTTATATTCTTGCTCGAGTATTTGCTTTTTTTTGTTTGTTTGTTTTTATTTTTTTATCAAACACACGGGATTGAGAAAAATGAGTAAAAAGTCCGAGTACGATGATCGTGAGGCAAAAAGGACCGTGGCTGCCTCCGCGGTCGCCTCCGTCTTCAACGCCGCCACCGGCGCGACTAGCAGTGAATCACCGAGGCCATACGTCGTTTTCGTCCCCGTTGTCTTCGTCGTCCCCGTGGCCCTCGTCGTCGTCCTCACCGTCACCGTCGCCTCCTCCTCCACCACCGCCGCCGCCGCCGCCACCACCACCACCGACGCCCTTCGAACCTCGTGGCTCTTGCATCAATTCACAAGAATCCACATATGCTCTATCGGAGGATGAGCGGCCGTTATTTTCCGCTTTATCTCAATCCAATTTATCAAATCTTTTTTGATACTCTTATTCTGACTCTTTCAAGCTCTGCTCACTTTGCAAATCACATTTATTCCTTTCCAATAAATTTTTGGTACATCCTCCGTTATTTGAAAAAGAGGGGGATTTGGGCAAAAACGATGAAAAAAAAATCTTCAGAGAATTCCGTATATATATGTTCAATATTATTACGAGATTTGTAATGGAAAAAAAATGAGAATTGCGCGTCGGGTCACTTGTAGTAATAACGTCGAGAGGGGACACACTAAACAATTGCCCGACAATGAGAGCGATAATCGCTAATCGAAAATACGTAAATCAGAGAGAGAGAGAGAGAACTTTAATTGAAAATATACAGATGGAGAGAGAGAGAGAGAGAGAGAGAGGGAGCTGAATATACTTTGTGGTGTATGAACGCGACGATACTTTGACACAGCATCCGAGACCGATCTCGCCCATCTCTCTGCAAACACTGATGCACACTGTAAAACACCACACACGGCAATCAACTGCACTAAACTACAAAAATTGTAGATACGACCGGTGTAATTCTATCTGGCCTAAAGCTCGAAACTTTAATTCAATAGAGAGAACGCAACGATTGTTTCTCCGTCGTCTGCTCCTCGGGAATTTGCTTTCCAATGCATGTCGCGACTGAGGCGGGGGGGGGGGGGGGGGGGGGAGACGTCCCCTCGCCGTTGAGATCTTTAATTCGGACGATCGATCACAAGGGGAGCGAACTTATCGACTTATGCGCGCGCGTTTATTTCAGCAAGCCCAGGCCCTCTTGGGGTCTCTCAGAGCGTTTTCTACTCCAATTCCTCTCTGAATGGTTTTCCACATTTTCTCATCTTATGCTGTGCTTTCTCTTTAGAATTTATCATCCAGCTGCTGTAAAGCTGTGAGATATTCGCGCTATTTGCTCGTTTTATAACAGGGCTGTATATAATCGCATAAACATGTGTACAAAATGAAAAAAAATGAGCGCCGCGATCCCGGAAATTATATCTCTGCTCTCTTGATTTTGCGCGGATCGAAATAAATTTCTTAACAGTTCACGAATCATGAGAACTTTGTTTTATTCATGGAGGGCGCGGCGCATGTTGTTGAATCGATGCTTCCCCGTCCTTGGCGCATTACGGGCAAAACGTTGAAATTTTACGTTTGATGGAGCCATGGAGCTGTGTTTACGGGCAGTCCACGCGGCGCGGTCAGGCGCGTTGCGACGTCCACCTACCGCGGCGTTCGTTTATATATATATATATACATACACATATAGGAGCATATAAATGTTGGAGTAAACTAACGAAGATCGAGTCTTCGTTGGTAACTCACATACACGCCGTCCTGTTTAAATAATAAAAATAAAAGAAAGAAATCGAAATAAAACGGTATAACACTCTCTCTCTCTCTCTCTCTCACGATGGCTATGCACTTGCGACCCGCCAGTACATACTCGACTCTCAGCAAGACTGCACAAGTTCATACGTATATATATATATATATATAGTCGTAAAAATAGATCAAATTCATCGGAATTGCTCAGACCCTTTATTCGTTTAGCTGCTTATTGCCCTACGGAAATTCATCTTTAAGGATCATCGGAGTGAGCAGTAAGCACAGACATTTTTTTTTATTACGAATAATATATATTGGGAATAGAAGGAAAAGAGAAGCGGATATACGAACGCGAACGCGTGGCGATAACTTTTTAGCTTGGCGAGAGAGACGCGCTGGACGTGAGATAAACTCTCGCAGGGGTCTTGGACTGAACGTTCCAACATCTCGAATGTGGCAAACTCTTTCCATATCCCATAACTGGCTAAATATTTTGCCCAGGTAAGCATTCGACATATATCTATATATACAACGATTTCTTCCATGTAAACTTCCGTCTTTTGAATATCCTCTTAAAATTTAAATAATTGCTTCACCTATGACCTGACCCCACTCAATTAATTTTTTACTCTTTTTCTCTCGGTAGGTCAAATGATGAAAAAATCTCATTATCTTTCGTCCAAAATAATAATAAAAAAATCATTGCAGCCTCCGAGAAAAAAATGTTTATTGTAATTTTATCCAGAAGAGAAAAAAAAATTGCTACTTGATTGATTTGTTGAAAAAAAAAAGTTTTTTTTCACGTCTGTATTGAAAAAAAAAATATTCCATTCAATTTGGAAAAGCGAATTCTCGATATCGCCCATTCTCACACAGATGAGTCGCGATGTTAAAAGTTTCTCTCGTGAATACGATTTTTGCGTTTGGACACGTGTGAGTTCAGATTGCTGCCTGACACGAGAGTGCAAACACACACACAGCGCGCGCGCCCTCACACACACACGCACACGCAAATGTGAAGAAACTCTTGTACCAGGCACAAGTGTAAAACCAATCTAAAATTCCGCAGCCAATAGGCTAAACCGGTACGAGTACTTCGTAAACGATCTGGAGCGAGTTTGACAAGCACAAAATCTCTCAGACATAAAATATTGTTACAGATAATGAAATTTTTTCTCTCATTTTTTTCACGATAGATTATCCCCGAAGCTGAAATTCGAAAATGTTGAAGACTCGATGGAGAGGAACAATTTTCCTATTGAGGTGAAACTCGCATATAAGTGAAAATGCTCGCGAAATTCAAGAGATAAGAAGAAATTACGATGAAAGGAATAACAATCAACAGGAGACAATCTAGCGGTGAGTTAATAATTATCGGAGCACCCAGAGTGCTGACTTGCCACTCCAGGAATTATTTTACCGAGGATTTTTTTTTTTTCGTCCTTTGGTTCTTTGTGTATTTTGTCATCATCGACAGCCCCAAGTTGTGGTAAAAGCTTGGCTGAAACGACTGAATGTTACTCTCTCTTTGCTCAAAACAATTGGGAATACTCCAGGAATTATTTTAGCGAGGATTTTTTTTTTTTCGTCCTTGTTTGGTTCTTTGTGTATTATGTCGTTGCGTAATTATATATGTCCTTTTAATTACCATTTATCGCAATCGCTGCTATACCCGCTTATCAATATCACACTTTTAACTTTCACATGTGCTGCGGTCAGGTACAAAGATGTCAAAACGATTGAGCTTCTATGGGCTGGTTGGCCTGGCGTCTCTCTGCATCTTCTTCCTAGCGTTTAATCAACGTTACAATGGATATCTCGAGCATCGCCTGCAGCCCGCCCTGTCGGTCAGTAAATGTATGAGTAAAATGAAAAAGAAAATTTAGAAGAAAAAAAAAACTATAATGATCAAAGGGGCTGTTTTACCACTTTTTACGTAAAAAAAAAATATATAATTGAAAAATTGGATCAAATTTAATATCGGCACGAGCTACAGTCACTCGCACTTTTGTTATTTCTAGTACTAATACTAGACATCTTACATTTATTCTTCAAAATCTGGAGAATCGTCTGCAACTGATCTTGTCGGTCAGTAAAGTAAAAAAAAAAAATGATGAGTGAAAGGACGAAGAAAATTTAGAAAAAAATAACTATAATGATCAAGGGGGCTGTTTTACCACTTTTTACGTAAAAAATAATATAATTGAAAAATTGTATTAAATTTAATTTTGGCACGAGCTACAGTCAGTCACACTTAAATTTATTCTTGACATTCATTTACTTTTATTCTCTGAAATCTGAACTTTCGTTTGCAGCCTCTCTTGTTGTGCACTAAAGTAAAAGATAAAGTTTAAAAAGATAAAAAATATCTACAATAAAAAAAAAACGAATATAAGGTTATCGAAAAGTCGTGTCAAGTTCAGAGTAACTTGTACTCGTTACTGACATCACTAACACTAAAATTCATACATATGGCACATTTTCTTAAATAATACCAACATTTATTTGTTATTTCTTGATCTAATTTCATCTCTCGTCAAATTACTGTCTCGCAAACTGCATTATTTTTTCTCACTCATATATTTCATTGAATATGGGCTTCACTAATGCTACAATATATAAAAAAACGCAGCCACGATCTCGGCGCCGAGTAATTAAAAAGAAAAATAAATATTAAAGGAGGCGAAGAGGCTGATAACAAAAATGACATTATGGGACAAACGCACAAATCACTCACACACTTTCCTCTCCATTTGATTTTGTTTAATTTAGGACGTCGAGATAACGCCACAGGTAGTGAAAATTGAAGAATCAGTCACGGTAAGTTTTTCTCCAGCATATCGTAATTTTTATTCTGACGATTAATTTGATTATTAATTTTGAGTGTTTTAGTATGATCGAGTCTTGGATTTTTTGCAGTAATTCGCCAATTTTTAGTTCGAATATTTTTCGATAAAGCCTGATGAGCTTATCATGCCTTATCGATATTCACAGCAAAATTTTGCACATAGCCCACCATTTCACGTACAGATCGTTTTTTTTTTTGCGATAAGTATAATTGCTTCAATTTTATGCAAATATATTTTTGGTAAACTTTAGAAGGTACATAATTAACTTGCCTCTTTTACGTGGTGCTCTACTTCTTTCATATCTCAGAATTATCGTCGTCGTTCCCATTACGCTTGTCGGCCTATTAAAATAAAATAAATATACGCTCACATTTATTTCCTGTTTGTTTATTTTTTTTTTTCAATTTTAACAGCAGATAATAAATTATGAAAAATAAATAAAGATGATAATTACCAATAATGAATTATTTTTAGCTCTCAGGAACTCGAGATATTGGATCGCTGAACGATCTGACCAGTCTCGAGATCGACGAGGTCGTCGATCATCAGAGAAGAGCGATCGACAGAGAAATGGATGGCTATGAGTATCCTAATGGAAAATACGGAATTAACGCCAGGTATGTTTTTCATTCAAGAGACCCAAAAATTATTATTATTTTTCAATCAACAAAAAATCTTTGATAAATTTTTCGTTTGTTTTTATTTTTTACTCCATTGCGTTTCAGTTCGTTGGATGATCTTGTGATCGAGAGAGGCGGAAGACCCATGAGAAGCGTTATTCTCACAAGTTGGAGAAGCGGAAGTACTTTTCTCGGCGATGTGCTCAATGCACATCCGGCAAATTTTTATCATTACGAGCCATTGCTGGACTTTGGCATCGTACAAGTTCGCGGAGCTCCATTGGCTATCAAGGCGCTTGAAAATATCGATTCTTTATTCAAGTGCGATTATCACAAGCTGGGTAAAAAAAAAAAAATCTTAATTTTATAGAATTTTTCAATTTCTTAATTAAATGACATTTTATCTCGTTTCAGAAAAATATTTAAATTTTGGTAAAAGCCAACATCCTTGGGTATTCAATCATAATACTCATCTGTGGAGACACTGCCAGATGCACAAAAAAATATGCTGGGATCCTCAATTTGTGTCGAAATTTTGTCGATTGTTTCCCTTTCAATCGATGAAACTTGTGAGATTGAGACTCGGTGCGGCTCAAATACTTCTCGAAGAGGAGAGGTGAGTTAGTTGAATATGTCATAATTTAATTTAAAATTAATAATAATAATTATTGAATAAATTAATAATAATTGTTAATAAATTCGCTTTGATAGCTTGGCAATTCGAATGGTACTACTGATAAGAGACCCGAGGGGTTTGTTGCAATCTCGCAAGCATCGCGAATGGTGTCCTGCAAATCCTGATTGTTCCGACCCGGCCCTCGTTTGCTCCGATATGGTTTCTGACTTTGAGGTCGCTGTGTATTTGGCAAAAAAATATCCTCGCAATTTTAGGTGATTCTCGCTCGCTTGTTCGAATATTTACTTTTTTTTCACATTTTTATTATAAATTTTATTCTACCATCATGCATATTGATCGTTTTTTTTTTTTTTTTCAGAATCGTCAGATACGAGGATTTATCGGTGGATCCGTTCACGCATGTCAAAAGTTTGTACGAATTTTACGGTTTGAACTTTCACTCGAATGTGCAACGATTTCTCGAAACTCACACGAAAAGTGACGTTGGTGGTGTCTCGAGTACATTTAGAAATTCAAAAGTTGCGCCATTTCATTGGCGGACCGATCTCGATTTCGAGGAAGTCGAGGAGATACAAAATGTGTGCGCCGAAGCTATGAAATTGTGGGGCTACGTGCTGGCCATTAATGCTACCCACCAAAAAGACTTTAATCCAATGACAGATTATTTTCTTGATTTGTGACCTACGTGCTCGTGGTTGCTCCAACGACCACCAGCACGTCACTTTTATCCCCGGAAATCCGATTTTTCCTAATTCTTTTTGTTAAAAAAAAAAGAAAAAAAAAACGAACGGATTTGCAACAGAAAAAAAATTTCGGTCCACACACATTGACGAACATTTGTACACGCTGTCTATATCGTGATAAGGTATTTTTTCAAC
Source organism: Dyspetes luteomarginatus (assembly GCA_963669185.1). Lineage (NCBI taxonomy): Eukaryota > Metazoa > Arthropoda > Insecta > Hymenoptera > Ichneumonidae > Dyspetes > Dyspetes luteomarginatus. The sequence continues at coordinate 28,682,322 of OY769903.1, read as the reverse complement.
ATTTGGAAATGATCGTAATTTTTTATTTTTATTTTTAACATTTCGAGTGCAATGTCCCTAACAATGAATGAACGAAGCTCTTTCATCGCTCGATTATCTGTTTTTTTTTTTGGTACTGAACTTTTATTTTCATCAGCAGACCGGCCACATCGAAATTTCGTTGGGAGAATTTATGAAAAGGCAAAAAAAAAGTGTCTCCTAGTTCAAAAGTTTGCAAATTCAAAAAATTGGCCGATACGAATCTCAAAGGCCAAGCATGCGACTATTAAAAAATGGGCCGTATCATTAAAAAAAAAATTTATGATCGAATGCACTGCACTGATTACTCTTTAGCAAAACACAGGCTGACGAGATGTAAAGCCATTACAATAAATGTGATTATTTAACTTTAGGTATACAAACATATTTTTCGCTATTTAGTTATACACACTGGGTCTCTGAGACCGTACAAACTTCCGCATGTTGTAGTTGTCGCAAAATTGTCTATCTGATATATATATTTTTTTTAATGAGATTGGTGAGAAAACATCTGTGTAAACGAGATGTGTTCCACATATTTTCTGCCCAAGGAAGTTGCAGGTAGATAAAAAAAAATCCTGAAGAGGGAAAAAAGCGAGTTTTCTTTTTAATTCATAACTTTGGAATTAATCTACAAGATTCAATTTTCTTTGTCGATTCTAAGAGAGCAGATGTGAAATCTCAAGGAAGCAAATGATATTTTTTTTAAATCATTATCTTCGATTTTATTTTTCGACGTGCAGTTTGGCGACTAAAAGAATATTGTGGGTCAACTCTCGTGGCAAATGATAGGGAAAAGATCAAAAAAAAATTACCCAGAGGGCCCTGCAATGCCAGACGATCAAAAAAATCGACCGGATTTCAGAGACCCAAGTGTGCATATTTAGAGTTAATTGCTACGAATAAGTTTATGCCCAGTGCACAAAGAGTCGAAAATAATTGTACACAGTTTTACATTTCTCCACTTTTAATAGATTTTTTTTTTGTATTACATAATTCTCTTGTTTATTAATGTTAATTGTTCTTTTTTTCTTCTTATTTATATTCTTTTTATCCAAGTCGTATGCGTTGGTAATCTCGACATGGTGAGCGTCATTTCATGTAGTTGACCTTGAACACGAACGAATATAAATTAAAAACTTATCTTTGTTTTCTTCAAAATTTATAATTTTTTTCAATAATCAGAGATAATTAAATATCACATGAAATCATAGCGTATATTATTATAACATCAGAATAATTCAACCAAAGGAAGTTTTTGTTGTACAAATTAATGACAAAAAATCAATCAACTCACCCAATTTAATATTGCAATCGAATGTTGTCCAAAATTGTACCAGAATATTAAAAATCTGAAAAAAAGAAAAGAGAAATGAAATCGGACGAAATGGCAAAGGTAAAAAATTTTGTAAAACTTTGCGAGAATATCAGTGAGGGCAAGTACGAATCATATCGGTAGATCATAATAGCGTATATATTTATATCATCACTTTAACAAATACAAACACATTGCACTAAAAATAAAAAAAATTAAAGATTAAGGACTGAAATAATTACCAGAAATCTCGAACGGCCATTTTCACGCGATCGCACGTCGTTCCAATTTCCCCAGTTGATTCTGGAAGTAGAAAAAAATGCTATTTTAATACATAAGAATGGAATAAACTAATTTTGGCGGATAAGTTTTAACGTTTTGGCGTTATCAGTAAAATAAGTTGACATCAAAATTTATCAGTCATATGCTTGTCAATTTTTAACATCATGTTAATTGCTCAAAATATAAAAAAATGCTCATGGAGGGTGGAAAATTGTATTTATTTCGTACCAGTCATTTGAAAAATTCCAAATCCATTTTCATTGGCTGCAACAGGCTGAAAAACCATCAATCGAAGGATCTGAAAGATAAATGGAAAATCCTTTGTTAGATTTTCAAGTTTGCTTAATGGCAATTTATTTTTTTAGCAAATATTTTTCAGAACGTTTTTTTCTCACCATCTATATATGTATGACAGGGATAACTAAAAACTCATCATTTGAATAATTATTTTAATTAGACGAATTCTCCTAATTACAATGAATTTACGATATAATTAAAATAATTATTAGTTTAAAATTACAAATTAAATAATTATATATATTTATCGACTAACCAAATCGTTTGCAGAGTAATTCTCGATAGATGGCAGCACCTGTCCATCTTTTGTGAAAATTGAGAAAATCAACTCAAATCATTTCTTCTGTTCAATTTTACGGAACTCTTAAGAGTTCCATGCAGTATATCAACGCGTTTCATCGCATAGATCTGAAAAAAAAAAATATAAATTTGTACTTTTGAAAATCAGGATACAAAAAATTAAGGAAAAGTTACAATTCAATCTTTTGAAATTCAGATGTAACAATTCGCCACTGTACATTCGGATTGACTGGGACGTTATTGGATTCATCATTGCAATTACTCGTAAAGAAATGAAAAATTCATAAGATCGAAAATAATCAACATATATATATTTTTAAACCTATTATGGCATATCTATGCCTTTTTTTTTTAGATAAAGGCAAACGTATCGCACATTACTTGTAAAACTTACAAATTATGATCGGCTTCCATTGTTTTTGGTGAATTTTTAATATTTTCCATGGTTCTCCTTTCATTTCTAAAAATAAAAACGTTTCTTGGATTACTTCAGTGTCAATTTTTATTCTAATCCATTAAAAAATACGAGTTTACATCAGATTTAAAATAACCAATCAGTCACGGTACTCAGACTGGGGCGGTAATTGAATCGCATCATGATAAATAAATGTAATCGAAACAAAACAAAAAAAATAAGCAAAATTTCTCGAATGAAACAATAAAATCTTATTAATTCTGTACCTGCTTATATAGACGCGATCTTCGAGCATGGACGCCAAAAAAATGGCCGTTCTCTTTGGACAGTAATCTGAAGTAGAATTTACGCAATTTTCATTTTCATTATAGAATTAAAATTATAATTTATAAATTTCAATGTTATTCAGTACTTTTTGTGTATTTTTATAATCAAAAATGTTCATACGAACGAGACTATACAGGTATCATCACGATAGCAAACATAACCACGAGGTTTCGATATTTTACATGGCCAAAAGTGAAAAATATTACTTTAATCGAATAGAGCGAACAATAATAATGCTCTAAATAATCACAAAATGTATTAAAAGACTATGTAATAGACGGATGCAAAAGGATTCTCGCAGCGTGGGTACAAAATGTTTTGCCATTACTCACCGTGAACGCGACAACACAGAAGCCCGCATCGTACTGTGGCAGAAAAAGAAATGAACGATCTTGCGGAAATTTATGAAGAGCTAACCTCGCCTGAGCTCGTACAAAAAGTGGTGGGAGAAACAAGAACCGGAAGTCGGAGGGGGGTAAAAATATGTTGGGGCTCTTTCCATTGGACGCAAAGAGAGGCTCGAATGATTATTACGAAGAAACGATTGGCACGACAGCATAAAAATATAAAATCATGTAAAATTGATAAAAATAAACAAATTATCTTTACGAATGTGTCCGAATTAAAAGAAAACGTTTACTAATCGCTGCAAGGAGTGATACACAGACGAAGCAGCCAATCGGAAGTCGCTATTGTCCTCGAGCCGGAAGTGACGCAGTAAATCAAGCGCGACTTGTGCTTGGTGGCGACGCTGCTTCCGGTGTGAGCGGGAATGATAAAACGATGATATTTGACCGGTCAATGTCGCCGTAATGAAAGGAAAGCTTATTGACAAGCTCTCGATGCACTCGTTTCTAAAACCGACGATGATCAAAGATGGTCGTCGACGTTTAGCAACGACAATTATTAGGTGGATCCATATAATTCTATTTTAAAATTATAATCGCAGTGCGTCCTGCGCCGAAAAGTTGGGGGGCAAATGACGAGAATCTATCTCAACCGGAAGTCAATTGAGCTTGGGATACTTGTCTTTCATGAATTTTATGCAGGTGTACATCCTGAATTAGAACAATGTACATCAGCTGACAAATGTTTACTTTAGTTTGTTAGTGCGGTGCTCGTCGCCGTTTTTTTTCCATTTCGTCTGTGTCAGTTAGTAAATATAAAACAGACAATCATAATTAACCATACCGCGAACCTCAGTATCTCGTTACAATGGATAAATTACAGGAACAAGGCTGGTAAGTCCCTATTTCGGCCTTTTTTCAAATTTAATTTTCCAATGAAACTATTAACACGTTTCCATTTATATTTACGTTTCAGGTACCTTTCCGACCACGGCTATAATTTAGTGAGTGATTTTGGCTCCATGATGGATTTGCACAAAATTACATCAAGGGCTATTGATGTGAGTACAATTATTTGGCATACAAAACCAGTTTTAATTGTATTTTCTCTTATTTTAACAAAATAGCGTTACACAGAATGTTACGTGAGGTCATAGATCTTGATTAAAAAAACTGCCTTTAGTAAAAAAATAGGTGTATATAACCCACATGTAATTTGAGGTTACATTATGTGCGCTCAGTCGATAAAACAGGTACCCATAAGTAGGGTTATTCGTTTTTTGTACGATTCTCCTTGTTATAAAAAAATATTATACGTGGAGGTCATGACCCAAAAGGTGTTTATTAGCAAGTAGGGCAGAAGGAAAACAAATCCGTACAAGATGAAGAGACACTAAGTTGAATTCTATGTGGATTTGGGTACCGATTTATTGAAAACGTAATGTGAAAAAATTACTTATAAAGAATTGTCGGTAAATGAGAGCTTTTTCGTAAATTTTCACCATCCACCAAACTCCCTTTACACGAAAAGGATTTTATAAATTTCTGCTCAATCCAAATAGGGGAAATTATGTGAAAGAGATGCCCTAATTTCACTTTACACTTTTTTTTCTCAGAGAAAAGCACAAGGTCATACCTAATTATCATTGATTAGAGGTAAAAATTATAATATTTATCTCGCACATTGTTTACAGATGGATCTTAGAGAAATTGGAAATGGCCAAGGAGACATTTCAAAAGGAAACATGGTTCTGCAAATTCAAAAATTGCGCAACATAGCAGCACCAAAATACAATGAGGACTCTCGAGCTGCACCACGTATGTTCAAGCTATCCCTGACCGATGGCAAAAATAATTATCAGGCTGTAGAAATCGACCAGATTTCAGGCTTAGGGTAAAAACTTTACATATTCGATAATGTAAAAATTGTTGATTAGCGAAAAGTAGAAAAAAAAAATCTTCTATATCTCTTTCTCAGTTTCAACACACCACCGGGTACAAAGTTACTGTTAAACAAGGGAAATATAATGTTGTCTCATGGTATTGTATTACTCGGCCCTACCGATGTCGCGAGAGTGCTAGGTGGGAAAGTGACAAATCTCGTAGAAAAATGGGAGCTGAATAGAGTAAGCGATGATAACTTGGTAGAAAAAAAATTATATTCATTGCAGATAAGAAAAATTATAAAATATATCACTTGCTTTTTTTTTGGTCAATCAAGAAATTGGCAACTCATTCTCGATTGCGATCCGTCGAAGAGGGTGGACCTCCACCGTGGATTCCATTCGGAAAGAGAATCATGAAAGGTGGATCTGAGGCGGATAAAAATTTCAAAGCTCTGGGCATTGGCAAAGATGCGTCGGATAAAGAGACAACAGAATTTGAGGCCCAACGGCAAGATGCGATCGCAGAAGCTGCAAGACTCGGTGGTAAAAAGATATTCGGCGGTGGAAATAAACAGGTGAGTTTACCCGCGACAAAGTAACAAAAAAACAAATTTCCCTATTATAATTATCGTTCATAAAAAAATTGACAATGATTTTCTTTTCCAATATTTCAATCAAAGTTATTAGATCACAGCGTGCAGCGAATAGTCGATCAGGGATTTTCCGTCGAACAAGCCGAGTACGCCCTGAAGATGAGTCGAAATAACGTCGACAGGGCTCTCAAGTCTCTTCAGCGAACGAGCGAGAATCGTTCTGGTAATGTACGAGAGCCTCGGGAGTCTCGAGAATCTCGACCCAAACGGTTCGAGAAGAAAATCGAGGACACAAAGCCGAGCAGCGGGAAAGTATCACTTTTTGATTTTCTCGAGGATAAACTGCCCGCTCAGAGCGATGCTCCAGAAAGTCATGGAATCTCGCAGCAGCATCACCAACATAATCAACGATCGAACGATTATAGTGGCAATTATCGGCTCGAGAATAATTTTGAACGATTAGAGTTGCGTGGATCGGAATATTCGCAAGCTGGAAAAGGTGGAAGGTGCCTAAAAATGAGTTATTACTAGTACTATTATTATTATTATTATTATTATTATTACTTAAATTAATATTATAGCAAAAAAAAAAATCATTCGATCTAACCTAACAGAGAAAAAATTATTCACCCAGAGCTCAAAAAGGTGGACGTGGCGGATATCAAGCGCCCCCGAGACACGCTATTGAAGAATCAAAATACACGAAACGAGCGAGTAACGATGGAAACGGTTATAATTCATTCTCGACAAGCAACAATTTTGGAAATTCGCATCAGGGCAGACCACCAAGATTTCAGAGAAATCAAGAAACTCATGGAAATCATCAGCAGGATAACACATTCAAAAATAATTATCAAAGATCATCGCAGGGAAATGAACGCAAAAGTAACACAACGTTTGGCCAATCGCGTGGTGAAATTGGCGTTTTTAATGCAGATTCAAGTACTTACACGAGCAAGAGTCATAATCGATTTCACGATGAGAGCGTGAAAAATCATTCACAAACAGCCGATAAGTATCAAGCTCAGCAAGTTGATAACGAGCCCAAGAGAAAGGAGAGCGCAGTTTATGATTCTTCGCGCGGCAGACACAATCGGGGACAACATGAGGCTCATGGGACGACAAATCCAATTGAAAAAAATTCGAGAAATCAATCATCGAACAAACCGGCACATTCTTTGACGAATACCGATGTACGTGAGACCGCCACGAATTATGGAACTAACCCTAACTCTGATAATGAAACTAGTGGGGGAACTTGGGTCTGGAAACTTGGAGACGACTGCATGGCCAAATATTGGGAGGACAATAGAGTGAGTCTCGGCTTTTGTTTTTTTTTTTTAATTAATAGCTTCGACGTCCAAGATAAAATGTTGCGTTTAAAAAAAATTCAACGTCAATGCTCGCAGTCACACAAAAAAAAATTTGTATCCGGAAAAACTCGATAAATAGAGAAATTTTTGTTCTTTCCAGTATTACAACGCTCAGGTAACTGCTATATCAACGAGAACGTGCGTCGTTCGTTTCAAAGACTTTGATAACTATGAAGAGGTCCTCCAAGCCGATTGCATACCCATAACCGATGTATGTAAATTTTTTTCATGGTTGAATCGTCGACCATATCGATGGTCTGATGCAAAAAAGATATTTAACACATTAACGCTCCATATGAACTTTTAAATTTAGACCATTGAGATACATGCTATATATATGCTATCACAATATCGATAAAAAATTGCTCATACACAGCGTTTATTCAGAAACCTCAGGGAATTTCGCCACCCGAAGAGCCCAGACGAAATGATCAACGCAATTATGGAAATCGGCATCCTCGCTACGATCAGAACGAGACTCACATATCCGGTACGTATTCCCCTATGGAAATAATTTATACGATAAATATATGAATAATCTGTAAAAAATAAAAACGGGCAAAAAGAAATTGTATATTTCGAATATATTTTTCATACATGTGGCAAATATATGTTAAAAATATCGAGGTATTTTTTAGGTGGAATATATTAGATATATTTCAGAATATTTTTTTGAATATATTTCATTCTTATCATTATTTTTTTGTGTATTATTTTTGACTCGTTTTATATTCTCCAACAGGCATGGAATTCCGCCGTGGTGGAGGAGGAGGAGCTGCAAATCTCGGACCAAAAGGTTACAATAGAAAACGAGGCCAACAAAGAAGCGCTCAACCAATTTATCAGCCGCCTGCTCAACGCGGTCATTCAACTTTGACCCCTCGGGATAATCCTCAACTGTAGTGTTCTCCATAATTCTCACAATCATCAATTTTCTCACGAGAATATTTATCCATCGGAGATCTATATGTACAATTTTATGTTTTTTTGGCTTCTTAACCGAGACTCGTCGATTTAACTCAGGAGACTTTATGAGCCAGGTATGAGCTGAACTCCGACTATGAAATTATTGATATTTCAAAAGTCATTGGTATATTACGTGCTAGTGACGACGGAGTTCACGCACATTCTATCGTATTTGTGGATTTTTCATTTTTACGAGAATCATAACAAAATTTACTACTGAGCTGTTTTCTTTTCGCGACTCCAAAGATGGCATAGCGTGTTGTAGCACGTGCAAATCTTATATTGAATCAATTAGTCTGTATGTACTGTGTATTTACTTGTACTGTACTACTGTAAGTACCCTAGTACATATAGAATACTATAGCTAATACACAATTTTATCATCTCTCTCTCTCTCTCTCTCTCTCTATTCGGATAACCCGTTTGTGTAACTCCACGGTATACATGCTACGTGAACTTGATTAAACTTTGTTATAATTAGAATTTTACTGCGTATTTGTTAATTATTTCACGATAAGCATCAACGATACTACAAACCGGGAAGACGAGTGGAATTCAAATTCAAATTTTGCCGCGCTCTTATACAGTCATGCGCAGTAGACACTTGAAAAGTAGCGCGCCCCTCTCGGACGCCGTACAAAGCTCTCTTAGCCAAAGAGAATCCAAAATGGCGGTGCTCGCTGTTCGTGTTTACGAGAATTTTACAGTTTAATTTCGCGTTATTTACTGTGCCTCGGTGGAATTTTATGTTACGAGCAACGAGGGTGATTTTTAGTGTGCCAGAGGTGTAAAAAAGTTTCGGCTTGCCGGAGCAATAAACACTAGTGATGCCTCCGTTGTCTGGAGGATTTGGTGAACAAATTGAGGTTAGTAATTCAAATGGGATACATTTGCCGTTGGCTCGATACTTTGACAGATATCTTAAAACTTTTATTCTCGCTCAGGAATACGAAGTGTTGAATCTTCTTGGAAAGGGTGGCTTTGCCAGCGTCTACAGGGCAAAATGTCTACGAACGGGCATGGAAGTCGCCATAAAAATGGTATGAAAAATCGCATTAAATATTGAATTTCCGAATCAATACCTGATTATTATTATTATTATTATTACAATTCTTGTTCAAAAATCGACATTAACGGTTGAGGAATTAAAACGTGCATCCTCTTGCTTGACATAATTCGAGAAACATGAAAATATTCTCTATTCAACAGGTTGTGATTAAATTTGGCATTTTGAGAAAAAAATATGAAGATAATAAAAATGATAAGGGATATAATAATTTCTCTTGACTCATTAAGATGTATGTGAGATGTTCTTATTATTTTACAGATCTTGATAAAATTCGGCATTTTCTGATAAATATATGAAGATAGTAAAAATATATATATATTTTTTTTTGACATTGAAATCTATATGAGACATTGCGATTGAATTCAACTAACCAAGGCCCTGTGATTTTTTTGAAGGTTCTCTAATTTTAGCCGCGTTCACTAAGAGCGTCGTTAATTTTGCTCTGTGAGAGAGAAGTTTTATTTTTGTAAAAAAATTTTTTTTTTTATTACAATGTTGCGACAGTCGCAAATGGCACGCAAATGCTTACAATGTTGCACAAAGTCTGCACGAGGACTTTTTTTTATGTATGCGGACATGTATTTATGTATTTTTTTCACGTACGCATGTATACAGAGCTGGGCAGTACTTAATTTTTTGTAATTGAAGTACTTTTGTGCGTTAAAAGTTCAAAGTACCTTTTATAAAAATCGATCTGTATATATATGCGTGTGCATCAATATAGTAGCGATGAGGGCGCCACCAGTATAAACGAACTAAACTGTCATGGCGGTATATCTATATATGAACCCCATATAGATATAGACCTCGTGTTATCTCGAGTCGCTCAAAGTAGTTCCATTTACAGCCGCTAGAGGCGTACCAAAGGCCATGAATTCTTATGAGATTTGATTTTTTCAAATACATCTTAAAAGTTTTGGGTTTTTTTTTTAGAATGATCCCATACTATTTGGATCGTGAATTTTCTCAAATTCATTCTAATATTGGACGAATTTTCATTTCGTACATCCGTAATATTCTCCATTGTAAAGTCAGACATATGATGGGGTGGATTTACAAGTGAAAAAAATCTTACATTTTTGAAATAGATGTTAAAAAAAAATTCCCAACTGAAATGAATTTAAAATGAAAAAAAAATCTCAAGACTTTCAGAGTGGATCTAAGATTTAAAAAGTTCAGAATTTCCATTATAAAGTAGAAAAAATTCTTTTGTATGGGCTAACTGTAATTAACGATGAAACAATTTGTTTTAGATCGACAAAAAGCTTATGCAAGCAGCCGGAATGGTGGGTAGAGTTCGTCAAGAGGTTGCCATTCACTCGAGATTAAAACATCCTGCGATACTCGAATTGTATACATTTTTCGAAGATGCTAATTACGTTTATTTGGTCCTCGAGCTGTGTCACAATGGAGAACTTCAAAGATTTTTGAAAGTGCAAGGGTCACACGCACTTCCGGAAGAGCACGGTTTGTCATTTCATATCCTCTCGTTATTAAAAAAAAGAGAAAAAAAAAAATCCCCACGTGTCTTTTTTATCCTCTACAAGTCTTAAATTTTCACAGCTGGACGTATAATGAGGCAAGTAGTACAGGGACTTTTGTACTTGCATTCCCATCAGATACTTCACAGAGACATGTCTCTCTCAAATTTATTACTGACCAGAGACATGCAAGTGGTGAGAAATCGATTATTTTTATCAATATCGCGATAATTTTCCACATAAAGGAATACAAATAAAAAAAAAATAATAATAAATTCTATCTCTGAACAGAAAATAGCTGATTTTGGACTTGCAACTCAACTGACACGGCCTGACGAAAAACATTTGACGATGTGCGGAACGCCCAATTACATTTCCCCAGAGGTAAGCTCGTTAATGCGATCGCATATTACATAATAAAATTAATATCGAGCACTAGCTGCTGCCTGCAGCTTCGCACGTGTTCAATGAGTGTACAAATATTTTAACCCTTTTTACCCCCTTAGGGACTGAATTTCGAAAAACTCCTTCATAGTGAGTTTACATTACAAAATTAAACTGTTGAACGAATTTCATATTTATAGCTTCAGCGGTTTCGGCTCGGCGATGATGAATCAGTCAGTCATGTTATTTTATATGCAGAGAAAAAAATCGTCGAGTTTATTTGCTTAACAATTTTCCTTTATTTTCAAGGTCGCAACGAGAGCCTCCCATGGCCTCGAGGCCGATGTTTGGAGTCTAGGATGTATGTTGTACACTCTGTTAATTGGCAAGCCACCTTTTGACACGGACGCCGTCAAGAGCACTCTGACTCGAGTCGTGATGGCCGATTACGCGATGCCCTCCCATTTATCTGACAATGCCAAGGATCTCATCGACAGATTGTTGAAAAAAAATCCTCGTGACAGGATTAAATTGAGAGATATCTCGAAACATCCTTTTATTGCCTCACTCGACAAGGATCGACCCTATCAGGAGAGAGTAGGAATGGGCAAAGATGTGTCGGATGAGGGAATGGTCGATTCTGGTTTGGGTCGAACCCTTTCCCCTTGCGGCCAATGGCAAAGAGTACGATCACGCTCGGAGGAACGAGCAAGGTCGACCCCGATGCTTAATCCTCTCGGTCCTCAATTCAGTGCTCGTAGCGAGCCCATTGCCGATTCCATAGCTCGACATTCCTCGATCAATCGGCTAAAAAGAAACGATCATTCGCGTGATGATAATTCAATACTTTTTGGAATCCCGCAACCTCCTCAAAGTCGCGTTTTTTCCGAAACTTCGCAGCACAGCAAATGCGAGAGGGAAGTATCGGATCGTCAGAGAAGCGAACGACAGAGACGACGTGATCGAGATACGGAAAAAAATATTGATACACACAACGAGGGAAAACTCGAGATTTCACCGTTAAACTCTTCACGACTTCAGCCCACGAGGCACAGGACGAAAAATGCGATTCTCACGATACTTGATAATGGAGAAGTTTGCATTGAATTTGTCAAGAAGAGAGGTGGAGAGGTGAGAAAAATTGTAGAATTTATCTTGAATATTATGACGAGAAAATATTTCAGTTCTTTGCCATTTATTTTTTGTCTCCAATCTTCGAAAAAAAAAACAGGATCGCGTCAGCGAGGTATGTCGAATATCGAGCGATGGCTTGCGAATAGTCCTATACAAGCCTGTTGAGAGTCGAAATGTGGAAAATGAGCCTCCACCTTTACCCAGTCGCGGAGCCGATGCCATTCACTCGTACGAGAGTTTACCAGCGAAGCATCATCGAAAATATTTGTATGCTGCCCGTTTCGTTAAACTCGTTCGAGCTAAAACTCCAAAAATCACGCTCTACACGTGCAGAGTGAAATGCCTCTTTATGGAGAATGGACCACATCCTGATTGCGAAGTTTATTTCTTCGATCAAGTCAAGGTATTTGTCAAATTTGCCATTTTCATTTTATTGTTTTTTTTTTTTAACTATTTATCAGGTCAATAAATTTTTGAATTGTTAGGTAACTCGGGTCGATTCTGTCGTAAAAATAATACTCGAGGGAAGTGACGGTCGCTGCTACACAGAGGGTGAGATTCCCCAAAAATTGGAAGAATATCACGAGTACTACAGCGAGATTTATCAGCGTTGTTTGATCTTGGAATCAACTTTAGCCTCGCTTGAATCAGCGACCGGTCATTCTTATTTTCCGGCTATTATTGGACGAAGGCCAATTACGGTCCTGAATGACGCACCTTGCAGTATGCAGGGCAAGGAGAATATTTCACGAACAACAAACAGTCCACCAGTGGTCAGTTTTTTGAATAATTTTTATATTTTTCATATAAATTATGCTTTTTTTTCTCTCCACCCGAATTACCGAAAAATAAGAAAATTTCAATTAACATTTCAGATGCCATCATTTGACGGCACGTGTTCTGTTGTGTCTACCGCGACATCAAGATCACGACGTTCAAATTCAGTTCGCGTCTCGGCTTGCAGTAACAACAAAGTTGTCGTGCCTGGAGTTGGCATTGCCACGCAATTGCCATCCGGTGATGTTCGAGTCGATTACAAAGATGGCTCCACTCTCACCGTCAGTTCGAAACTCCTTAATTTGAAAATTATGCTAAAAAAAATTGTTTGAACGCTAAAATAAATGTTTTTTTCGTTTTTATTGCAGGTCAGCCCACAAAGTTTTGGTGGTGGAATAATGTACGAGAGTAGTAACGGCATTGTCACGAGATACAACCAAAATTATCAACAAACTACTCAAGTTCCTTACTCAATCAGGGAAAAATTGAAACACTTGCCGTTGGTTATAAAACATCTCGTACAACCGAAGCACAAAAATTTACGATAATTTTTATACGTTCAATTATGACCATTGGGAGAAGATCATCGTAGCATAATTTGCTACAATTTATATATTATATCATTACCAGCGGCGTGACAATGACAAGCACGGCACAGTTTTATACATTAGATTATTATAAACAATTGTGAAATATAAGAAATTTTATAATGGAGAACATGACTCGAGTATGTACTGTATATTTTAGACCTACAAAATATCTAAACATCCAACATTACTTCCGGTTTCGCAAAATTCATCCTATTTCGGTAATTCAATAAATTTGATTGAATTATTGAAACATTTTGCCTATATATATATAGACGCAATGAGGATCCATTAATTTATTCATCATTTTTACCCGTAACATTTGCTTAAATTACGCGTAAAGTACAGCGAACTATAGAAGGGAATTTATCATGTCTAACACGCCTTTCCCCTTCCCTGGATGTCGTCCTGGTTTCTGTGTCGATTTCAAACACTTATTCCCCTTTCAAGTTCCATGTGTTCAGTGACAGGAAAATTGGTATATATATACATATACTATGTATGAAGGTTTTTAAATGAGAATCGCGTGTCCCAATTTTTTAGTTTGAGAATCTTTTGCGAATAAAGTAACAGCGTGGCAGCCCAATATTATGAGGTTTTGTGCTCATTCGTAATCAGCCATTTGTTTTAAGAGTCCAACGGGAAAAGAAAAGTCATCTCTTTCGTTGCAGTATAAATCACTGATCCGTTGCATCTTCGCCGCCATCTTGAATTTACAGTTGTAACGAGTGCAATCGACGTTTCTATCGAAAAAGTCATAAATACACATTAAAAACGTGTTAAACGAGTATTCGCAATAATTAGCAAAGATTCGGTACTCGTTGCGAGACGGAAATACGATCGCGAAAAGTCCAGTCAATGATTGTCTGATTAAAAAACGCGAAAAATCTGTCCAGGTGAAAAAAAAAGCGTCTGTGTTCAGTCTGGCTTGTAATTCTTCTCGAATAACACAAATGGCGGTGCACACAACGAGCATACTGCGAGTTTGTGAAGCGTGACGTGTGTGGTTGTGATGTGTGCTCAGTGATTTGAAGAGTTATACGCGTGTGGGATGCAACTCATCAACGAGACTCGTTCATTCATAAACCTTCAATTGAGTCACTGCTAATTTTTTAAGCGACGAAATAACAAGAGTGGAAAAGTTAGCGTCGCGTTGGCCGGGCTGTGACTCGATTTGTCCACACCCGTTGCATTCTGCATATAACCTACAAGATTTACTGACGATCTTACGTGAACGATAACAATAACAACAACAAGAGCAACGTTGACGAAAAGAGCAGCTGTTTACGAGCCACGAGAATGGGTATGAATTTATCACACGTTTTCTTTTAACTCTTATCTGCGAGTGTATCAACAAAATATACCTGTTAGTCAAACGATAAGAAAAACGAGTATGTCGATTATTTGGAATTTTTGCTCTCTCTCTCCCTCTCTGCCTATCTGAATTTTAATCTTATCACGTGTTCTTCTAATGAATCCCACCTATTAGTCATAGAGTCGTCTTCTTTTGACACATTCATAAAGCTCGCAGAGTCGCGATTTTTTTTTTCCGGCCATAATTTATTGTTCGAGTATGGCTAGACACAGCCGATTCAGAAGGGTCGAGGAGGCCAATGTTGTTGCTCCATTGCATCCGAAATTGAGTAGCAATGTCAGTGTTGATAGATTTTCGGTGAATAGTCTTAATCAAGGTTATTATATTTCCTTTTTATCGAAATGGTCATGCAGTGCAATATTCAAGGGTTAATCGAGAGTCTCAAATAATTCAGCCTCCATTCAAAGCGATCTATATATAAATTTTATGTATATATATATAAATTTTTATGGCATTATAATTTCGAGAGCATGTAAATTTTTGCTACTACATACAAAATCGCCAGTATTTTTTGCATGTATTTGTTTAAACGATATAAAAAAAAAAAATTGATTCATTTTATCTTCCCATATATTGATTATTCTTCGATAATTAAATGATACGAAGTTTAATTTTTTTTCCAAAATTAAGTAAATTCAAAGCTCAAAGTATATTCACAAATTTTTAGGCATTTTTATAACCAATTTGAATAAGGGAAAAAGTCATCAAACTCGAAAGACCCACGCATGGAGCCTAGAGAGGCCCCATGGACCCATGTTTGTATGGATCAGGGGTCGTTTTTCACACGGAATGGAAAGGGTTAATTTATTTACAAACATTTTGTATAAATTTATCTGTAGAATTAAAAATTTTATTGGACGTTTCAAAAATATGATACAATTTCCATTAAAATAGTGATTGTTGACGTTTGCAACAAGCAGTGAGCTGGGAGAAAAGCAATTATATTTTGCGAAAAATTTTTGATTTTGAAAAATTCACCAAAAAATTATTTATCTTCGAAAACAATTAGTGAGGATTTTTTTTTGCCTTAAAATTGCTAAAATTATAGAAAAAAAAAATGCTGTACAAAAAATATTATTCTCAATATTGTTTAAACAAATGCATCAATAAACAATACTTGAATGTTTTGGATACGGGAAAGATTTTCATGTTTGAGAGATCGGAATGAATGTAATCAAATGAATACAAAATCTCTTTGAGGCTGCCTGACTAAATTTTTTATTAATCTTATTATTATTATTATTTTGCCATTGCAGGGAGTTTGTGTAATGACTGTATGGCCAGGGTGCCGTACGCGACTCTCATAGCAACAATAATGTGTTGCCTCGGAGTTGGAATATTTTGTGGTACAATGTACAGAGGAGCCACCTTATCAGCACTTATGATGGATCAGGTAAGTTCAACGCGATGGGCTAATCAGAGCTATAATTTAGCGATGTGTGAATAATTCCAAGGGTCAACTAATTCGATATTCATTTACTAAGAATGAATAATTTAAAAAAATAACATAAGGAAGAAAATTTGAGGCATTGAAAATTTAATCAAATGAAATTTCACCCCGATTCGCACACCCTTAATATAATTATTATTTTTTCAGAGTACTCGTAATATTTTTCTCTTTTTGTACCAAAGGTTTTCCACATTCGTCTGGGCTGGCTCGAAGCTGTGCAACTTATATTTGCGACGATCGGAGCTTGCATGGCCGCTCTTGGATTTACAATTTTGTGCTTCGGTTGTTTGGCCACTGGCGCGACGAGGCACAAAGTATATCGAGCCTGGAGATCGAGAGTCGGTGGTCGTATATCTTGCGCAGCTGTAAGTTTTTTCCTAACTGAACAAAATTATTTTCCTAAAATTACGTTTGATAAAAAAAAATATATAACGTTTCTATTTGCTTTACAGTTTATTACGATCACGTACATCCTGCAACTCGCTTGGCTCTTGATATTCGCATTTCTCGTCATAACGACGCTGATATTTACCATTTTTTGGGGCCTGTGCAGTATCCCTCGTGTACAGTCGCTCGACGATTGTATCAACTTTACGCAATTCAGTGAGTCGCCATTTCTCCCTACATAAAATATATTCGATGCCCTAAAATGAAAAGAGTCCATCACCAATCTATTATTAGACATTTTTCTTGTCATCGAAATAATCGTCAAATCATCAATAAGCGTCTATCGCTAAAATTGCTTATGGAAAAAAATAATTTTTCTAATTTTTTCAGGTTTTATGTTCCCGAATAATACGAGAATCGATGACATGCAAGTTTGCGGCGCTCAGGAAGTGAAGCTTTTCTGCAAAGATTATGTGGAAAAAGCCGAGGTAATGATGATCATGGCGACAGTGGCATCGTTGCTCGTTGTCCTCAGCTTGATTCATTATCTCATGTGTCTCTCGGCAAATTATGCTCACATTTGCGATCACAAGAAATTCCAAGAACTCCAGGAGCTTCAATATCTCCAAGATCCACGCGATCCAGACTCTCCACAACCTGGAATGGGCTCTTTGGCCTCACATCATCGTAGCAAAGACAGATTCTAGGACACGGCCCGCGAGATCTTCGCCCTGACGCCCTCGTAAACTCTAAAAGTTTTTTCGCTGAGGCTGCGCGTCGCGAATCATCGCGATTATTTTTTTTTAACCAGATAACGCTCATTTTTATTCTGCGTCTATAAAAAAAAAAACGATCGCGTCCCACCCCTTCACCTCTTTCTCTCTCTCTATCAACTATCGTGTCTTTTTCGATCGATCATTTCGTCGACGCGTTAGTCTGTGGTTAAAAAAGATCTTGCGGGAAATACTTGACTCTATGCCGTCCATTCTCGGAGACTTTTCTCTACTTTTTTTTTTTTTTTTAATTTTCATTCCTTACAATTATAAAGTAAAAGTCATAACGGGATTCTTGTTGTGAGCATTCCGTTAACGCTTCCAGCGTGTCTTGTCTTCGTGCAGTAAAACCGACTCTACGGATTCTTCAGGGTCAGGTGCGGGCTAATTTTAAATTTTGGATTCTCGTTATAATCGGCCTCGTCACTATCCGCTCATCATTAGTTTGTAAGTTTTTAACTGGGACAACAAATTGGATCATCCACCGGTCTCATCGCATTTATTACAATTCGTTCATTTTTTTAAAAATATTTTTTATAATTATAAGTTCACGTTTTTTCTCGTTCTACGGGATTTTGCCGCAATTAGTGAACGTTATATTTTATTTTTTAAGTACGAAATAATATTTTTCACCCATAGTTCGTATCACTGGCAGCTCGTAAATTTTTGTGTTCTTCGAAAGTCGATTTTGTCTCGTGTACAATTATTTGTGCACAGTTTGTTTTTTTTTTTAATTTTCTTTATTTTTATGCCACACTGACCAGTTTGAGGCACTCATTTACTTCGGTGACACGAATTTGTTTCAGTTATGAGCATTTTTAAAGATTGTCCGTGCCTGTGATTCGGATGATTTCTCTGCCCTGTTGATTGGCCCAAAAATGGCTAAAATATCTCGAGTACAAATTTATCGTTGCTCTCGGTCCGATTAGGATCTGCAATATAAATATATATATATATATATATATCGATTTGCAACTATTCAATGCGACTGCTGAGACTGTACAGAAAGCCTGTACGTTTTTTTTTATCAATTTTTTTCTATACTCTATCAATAGTCATATGGGATAAAATATTTTTCAATTACTTATTCAAAAATTCGATCGTATCGATAAGTTGCGCACATATCTCGTACTGATTTACTCAATTATATAACAATTATTTTAATACTTTTTTCCAACAGCACAAAATGAGATTACTAAAGATTGCTCCAGTTATTTATAGAGCAGCGAATATGAGAATTGCTCGTATTTGGCGAATTTTAAGAGCTCAATTCTACGGAGTGCCAAAAATTCATCGTTACTTCAATGAGCTATGATAAGGTGTGAAAATCAAAGGCTCTTATCGTCTTATCAAGATTATTCAGAAAATAACGGAAAAACGAAACGAAATAACGGAAGTTGCGCACGTATCTCTTACTGATTTACTCAATTATATAACAATTATTTTAATACTATTTTCTAACAGCACAAAATGAGATTACTAAAGATTTCTCCGGTTATTCATAGAGCAGCGAATATGAGAATTGCTCGTATTTGCAAAATTTTAAGAGCTCAATTCTACGGAGTGCCAAAAATTCATCATTTTTTTACTGAGCTATGATAAGGTGTGATTACCTCTTTCATTAGATTCGGGATTCGCTCAAACTTTTCGATCGACATTTTTCGTTGATCTTTCACACATTCCAAAAAATAATTTATTTTCATATAGATCTGATCTTTATATGGCTAATTTGAATGCAGCAATTGAAGCACAAAATTTGATGTAAATTTCCGCCTTGGTGAATTGCGCCAGAGAAAAATTTATCCTCGTACAAATTTTACAGACGTATAAAAAGTATCTCGACATATCAACTCAATCGAACTGTTTGTATAAAAAAAAAAAAATTCCATCGTTTTTTTCATTCGTACTATGGCTATTTGATGTAGAAACATTTTTCTAGAACGTCAAAGTAGCATCGTTATCTATATATCACGCTGATTCAGCATCATCGGAATCTCGACATATAATTAAAGATGACGAAATGCAAAGCATAACTAGATAATTAAATAGATTGTTTAAACTAATAGGATCAACGGTCCCCTCGACATTTTTCCCAAGCTCAGCATATATAAGCAGATTATATAAAAATGATAAAAATAAATATGTCTGAAATATAAATAAAACAATATTTCCGCAACAAATCATACCAAACCGTAAATGAAAAATTACAAATAATATTAAGTGAGTACTGAGACAGAATATAAGCTAAAAAGAACCGCAAAGAAAATAGCAGTTCGATCGTTATAACAAGCAAAATAATCATAATTGCAACGATCAGTGCAACATCCGCAAGAGGAAAAAGAAAAAAAATCATTTAAAGCCTTTTCTAACAAAATATGAAAAACTAAGTCGAAAATAAATGGCACACGTGCATTTAATGCAATCTGCCTAATGGTGGAAGAAAAAAAAAATTGACAATAATTGATAAAGGAACTTTATTGGCTATGTACAATGGCAATTTTATATAGATAAGTATAATCTGTACAATGTTTAAAGTTTTTTTTCGAATCTCTTCATCTTGGTATCAGTCGTCGTCAAATTGTAGATCCAACTCGAGATCGAGAGCGTTTACCTCCTGGAGCGTGTTGATGAATGTGTAACGGGAGAAAATCATGTACAATTTTCTAAACCAAACGTATTGA
Organism: Dyspetes luteomarginatus; assembly: GCA_963669185.1. Lineage (NCBI taxonomy): Eukaryota > Metazoa > Arthropoda > Insecta > Hymenoptera > Ichneumonidae > Dyspetes > Dyspetes luteomarginatus. Next base: position 28,662,105 of record OY769903.1, on the reverse strand, counting down.
GACCGATGTGCAGCCATCGCTTTCTGAAATACGTAAATTTTCGTTAATTTCATATCAGTCAAGCGTTAATAACCTTATTTACGATTCATTGACAACCGATAGGCGGCGCTGATGGCGGTGGTACACGTGAGGCATTTTTAATTTAAATATTATTATGATTCTCTGACGGATGAATAACGAGAGCTAGTCATGATGGACAATAATTAAAAATCAACTGCGATCTCAAAGGAGTCTCACTGATAGGAATTATAAATGTAAAATTGAGTTTTGGGCTGCCACGTAACCAAACATTTCGCCATTGAGACTCCTTTGGATAGTTTGATATTTCGCCACCAGGCGGCGCATCGTTTCGCGAGCATCGCAAATTCGCTAATCAACTGACTTTGATCAATTTTCGCTGTTCATAAGTAACGAAATACCAGTAGGAAGACGACATTAGACTTATCGGAAGATCCAAAAGCTGAGCATATTTTCTTATTATATTGACGGACTCGAGGACGTAAAATTTGCAATCTGAAATAAATTCAAATCTTAATTGGAGCGTTGAAGATAAATTTCTATGAATGCAAAAGAGACGATAAAAGTAGAATGATCAACTTACAGGAAGGTATTTTTCCTTCAACGCACAAAAGAGCAATGCCATAGAAGAGAGATTTATGATTTTTGTGGCCACTCACACCATACTTGTCAAAAGTGACAACTGCATTTATCTTGTACATTTCTACATGCTGTAATATGTGCTCGGCCACTGTGTCGCTCGACCATTGTACTGTAGGATCATCAGGTAGCTCTGAATTCCTGAAAAAAGTAGTACTGGTCAGAATCGCATGGGAACCCCAATAGGAAATATAACATTTTTGTCCTATACCAACTTGGCTTACATTATGATGGTCACACTGGACTCTGGAATACCAAGAATTTTCGTGCAAGCCCATAATTCCTCTTTCCTTCTTTGATCTCCACCTACAAACACACTTTCATATACGGATCGATATGTTCTTTGAGCGAGAGAGAATCCGATATTATTTTAATACGAGACAAGAAGAGCTTTTGAATGAAAAAAATACCAATTGTGAAGCAGAGGAGATAAATCTCGGTGGCCTTGAGCCTAGTCAGAGAGTGGATCATTGGCCCAAAAAACATTATTTCGTCGTCCGGATGAGCAGTGACGAGAAGAAGTCTCGACGGTGGACCTGGCAATTGCCATGCTCGATGATTTACCCTCTTGAGTATCGCATAGATGAAAATGCATACAAACAAGTACGCTATTATCGCAAGGATCAGTTGGCAGGATATTTCTCGGATATACCACCACCACCATTCTGCAATCTCGTTCGCCTGTTGATTTATAAAATCTGCCAAGATCTCGAGATCCGGCATTCTCGTCTAGCCTCGTATATCAAATATTTCTCCCCAATGATTTTAGAGGTTAGCCGAGACGAATCATCGTTGATCCACTCGCCTCTGCTGTAACTTCTGCTCGCTTCTCACTGCTCAATCGAACGTCTGCAGACGACGCAGTGACGTCGTTGTGTGTCTGCTAATCAACGATAGTAATAAGCCAATACCGTCGGTGGTGGCAAAAAATTTGACGCACCATGTGGAAATCTCTCGTTGGATCGCATAACACGCGAGTCGTTATCACGTTTGATAATTTTCGTTTTATTATCGAGAGCAGAGATTGAAAAATTATCCATCGATTTGTTGTTTTTATTCTTTAGCAGCATGAAAATCATTTCGAATGAAATTCATAATACGCACTATATATAGCTGATGAAAATTTTAATATTTTTTCATTTTATCAACTTTTTGATTTAACAAAATAACATCGTTGTTCGAGTCAGATAAAGAGCAAGTAGTTTCGATGTTTTTTTTTTTTTAATTCATCGTACCGACTGCTGGAACATCGTAATTGGTTGACTTGAGTGCCGGTAGATGTCGCTAGTTGTTTCGAAAAACGTTCCATTTTTCGGAGTGATGCGCGTTGTTGCGCGAGGAGTGAGGACTTCGATTAATTTGAAAAAAATGTCGATTGTACCGTCAATTGGCAATAATTTTTAGGTTATGTTTCTGATATAATCGACGATAAAAAATTGACAATGGCAACGAATCAACGAGAGGTCGACCTTTATCGTGATACACCTGTCAGATACTTGGGTAATAAATGTACCATATTTTATCAACAATTATTACGAGACGCAAGGTTAAACAAGGTCAATAAACCTCCAAGTCGATGAAAGGAATAAATTTCATCGTTGATCATTGTCTGAATATGCGTCTTTTTGATCTTGATCTGGGGGTGTTTGTTACGAGTCTATGTGGCAGGTTTGGCAGTTCAATCCCATAATGATTTCAGGATACACCAACGAGGTTGGCGAGGCTTTCAGAAGTATCGTTCCAAGGTCAATTGTAAGGTTAAGTTACATCTTGGCAAGTGGTTATGTTCTCGCAGATACCATACACAAAGGAATTAAAGTGTACAAGGTGAGATGAATAATGAAAAAGCCATGAAATTTTATGAGAATTTCTATCCTGGACCCCAAAAGTTATTTGGTTGAAGATAAATATTTTTCCTGTACAAGATATTTTCGGTCTGCTGTAATAGATGGTCTATATATATATCTTTTATATAGCTAGAACATTCTTTGCCATTTATACTCTGAAAAATATTATATATAGACAGCCAAAAGTTAGTTATTTGTATATTTTTGGGGTGTACTTTGTATTTCATGACTGCATGTACAGAGTCTACAAGAGAATAATTTGTACCTCTGCCAAGTGTGTCTATAATTAGAGCCTCATTCCTCAAAAAAACATCGATAATTATTTTCTCCCTACAATACTGTATAATACTGAATCGTTTGCTCGCAGAAGGACACCGGAAATGGTCGAAATAAACGAGTTTTACTCTCAACTACGGACACTCTGCTCTGGCAGAGTTTTGCATCGGTCATCGTACCTGGAATTATTATAAATAGAATATGCGCAACGGTCACATTTATTCAGAGAAATACGAAAATTTCGAGGATGAAAAGTCCATGGATCTCTACGATAGTAGGACTCGTCTCGATTCCATTTATAATTCATCCAATAGACGATGCAATTGAGGATGTTATGGACATCTCTTACAGACAATGGACGGGCTATCATCCACACAAGGAATCATCCAAGGACCAATTAGAGTAGCTATGAACGAGTATAATTTAATAAAACAATTATTGGTACAAATTGAAGAGGAAAAAAAAAAAACGTTTAGGCATCGCACACTAGTGCACCGAGTACAAAAAAAGTATTTATGCATTCCGTGTGATATTGCACATGTAATAATAATAATAATAATAAATGTAATAATGTTGTAAATGTATAGACACTTTAGTCAACGATTTTAGATAAATAAAGCTTGTTACTGTTACTGCAAAGATTATTAAATTTTGTCCAGAATCTTTACCATCGTTACCTTTGATAATACAAAAGTGTCCATTTGTGCAAATTGAAGATGAAAATAAAATATATTTAGACATTGCCACGTGTGTGCCCAGCGCAAGAAAGTATTTATGCATTTCGTGTGATATTGCAAATGTAATAATAATAATAATAATAATAATAATAAATAATAAGGAATAATAATAATAATAAATGTATACACTATAGTCACTGATTTTAGCTAAATAAAGCTTGTTATTGTTACTGCAAAGGTTATTCAATTTTTTCGAGAATCTTTTCCATCGTTCTCTCGATAATGCGAAAGCATTTGTGCAAAATTGTCATTTTAATCTTAAACGGGATAAAACTGAGATGAAAAATCTTTGAGAATTCTGTAAAGAAATATTCCTCTGTGAGGAAATATTTTTCATCTCGTGTTATATGGGATTTGGGATGATAATTTAAGGGATTTGTCCAAATTGATTTCGGGCGGTCTGACTATATGGCCGAGTTGTTCTACTTGCTGTGGAAATTCGTAAAAAAAAAAAGTAGTAAAATTGCCAGTACGCAGACACGTGCCGATGAGCCGTTTGAAAAAGAAATTTGCGATTTTTTTTTTTTTTTTTATATTATAAAAATTGTTATTACAGTAATTGGAACTCGTAAATATTGAATTATTAAAAGTGTAGAATCACGTAATGGGCTATAGCCCATTTTATGAGAAAGCTTTTTATTTGTCTTTATAGGATCGAAAAGACGATCGTGGCTGTTGACAATAATTTGTAACGTAAGTATAAAAATTATATTATCAATATATAATAATAATAATAATAAGGTAAAAATCAGACTGGGCCAAGCACTTTTGCCAAAGGTGCATATGTGGGAATGCTTTTTATTTAAAGGTAATATAATTAGTTGGAATAATTTTTTTAAAAGACGAAACGTCTTTCTCGAGCGTTCAAATATATTACAATTATTATAATTAATTGTAATAATTTAAAAAAAGAAGAAACGTCTTTCTCCAGCGTTCAAATATATTACAATTGTTATAATTAATTGTAATAATTTTTAAAAAGAAGAAACGTCTTTCTCCACCGTTCAAATATATTACAATTTTTATAATTATTTGTAATAATTTAAAAAAGAAGAAACGTCTTTCTCGAGTGTTCAAATATATTACAATTGTTATAATTATAACAATTGTAATATATTTTCTTCTTTTTTAAATTATTACAATTAATTAATTGTAATAATTTAAAAAAAAGAAGAAATATTTCTCCAGCGTTCAAATATATTACAATTGTTATAATTAATTGTAATAATTTTAAAAAAAGAAGAAACGTCTTTCTCCAGCGTTCAAATATATTACAATTGTTATAATTAATTGTAATAATTAAAAAAAAAGAAGAAACGTCTTTCTCCAGCGTTCAAATATATTACAATTGATATAATTATTTGTAATAATTTTGAAAAAAAGAAGAAACATCTTTCTCCAGCGTTCAAATATATTACAATTGATATAATTATTTGTAATAATTAAAAAAAAAGAACAAACGTCTTTCTCCAGTGTTCAAATATATTACAATTGTTATAATTAATTGTAATAATTAAAAAAAAAGAACAAACGTCTTTCTCCAGCGTTCAAATATATTACAATTGTTATAATTAATTGGAATAATTTTAAAAAAAGAAGAAATATCTTTCTCCAGCGTTCAAATATATTACAATGGTTATAATTAATTGTAATAATTTTAAAAAAGAAGAAACGTCTTTCTCCAGCGTTCAAATATATTACAATTGTTATAATTAATTGTAATAATTTTAAAAAACGAAGAAACGTCGTTCTCCAGCGTTCAAATATATTACAATTGTTATAATTAATTGTAATAATTTTTAAAAAAGAAGAAATATCTTTCTCCAGCGTTCAAATATATTACAATTGTTATAAATAATTGGAATAATTTTTAAAAAGAAGAAACGTCTTTCTCCAGCGTTCAAATATATTACAATTGTTATAATTAATTGTAATAATTAAAAAAAAAGAAGAAATCTTTCTCCAGCGTTCAAATATACTACAATTGTTATAATTAATTGTAATAATTTTAAAAAAAGAAGAAACGTCTTTCTCCAGCGTTCAAATATATCACAATTGTTATAATTAATTGTAATAATTAAAAAAAAAGAAGAAACGTCTTTCTCCAGCGTTCAAATATATTACAATTGTTATAATTATTTGTAATAATTTAAAAAAAAGAAGAAATATCTTTCTCCAGCGTTCAAATATATTACAATTGTTATAATTAATTGTAATAATTTTTAAAAAAGAAGAAACTTTGAAGTAACTCGCGAATCGCTGCACGGTGGCTACGAAAATTCTACTTAAAAAGATATGAAAGAACTGGAGGATGTGGATTTTTTTGCTATAATGTCGAAGGAACGACAAAGTGAGAAAACTGCCAAGTCTTTCTCGAGTGTAAAAATTTTAAATAATTTATATGTAATTAATCGTAATTTGTAAAAAAAGAAAAAAATGGTCGAAGTAACTCGCGAATTTCTGCACGGTGGCTACAAATTTTATTTAAAAATGGATTTAAAAAAAAAAAAAAAAAATTGATGACAAAAAATAGAATTTTTTATTAATCATAAAAGAGCAACAAAGTATGAAAAACGGTGACAAAGTAGCGGCGTTTTTCTCGAGAATGAAAATATTAAAACTCGCATTATCGTAGTTAATTTGTGTAAAAAAAAAAAAATAAAAAAAATAAAAAACAAGAAAAAAGAAAGAAGCGCCACCAGCAATAATTGGCGAATTGACGCGCACGCGGTGGCTAAAAAATTTATTTGGAATTTGGCCGCGTCGTCGTCGTCGTCGTCGGGGAATCGATAGAGAGAGAGAGAGAGAGAGAGAGAGAGAGAGAGAGAGAGAGAGAGAGAGAGAGAGAGAGAGAGAGAGAGAGAGAGAGAGAGATGGCCAGTCACGAGGCAGCACCGTCGGGATCGGTCCGAATCGCGGACTAAAGAGACGCGAAATGCGATATCGCTCGCCATGTTAAAAGCCGCGAGCGGCTCATAACCCTTATCGCAGCCATTCCTGGAGGATTTGTATTTTCCGGAGTGGGGGAATCGAGCCACGCCCATATTTCGAGCGCCTCGTCCAATGGCATTAGCCGATGGTCGGGGAGCGAGGGCTCTGGGAGGGGGAAGTGGGCGTGGTATTGATAATGTGGGCGTGGCCAGGAAAGCCGTTGCGGCGCGGCGGGACTTTTTTTTAGGGTGGGGGCAACGCGACTGTCGCAGGTGCGCCAGTCGGCAGGCGAACCTCGTCCCGAGCGTTCGTATTAACCGGGGGATTGACGAGAACGAAAATTTACCCTCGTGGACGCGTGTGCGTGTTGTCATATTTTTTTACACATCTTCAAGATATCCTTAAAACTCAACGAGTCTTTTTCTCACCCCATTAATTTCCATTAAAAGGCCCATAACCACAACTGAAAAAAAAAAAAAAACGACCGAGGAGTCTTTTATTATTTATAAATAAATAAATAAATAGTGCCTCGCCGCCTGGAATGAGAAATTGGCTGTACAGGGAAACAAGGATTAATGCCCGGATGAAAGGCCACAAATTCGTATAGTTCGCATGCAGAAACTCCGCCCACATTCCCATCACAGTCCGCAAAATTTTTACTGTCCGTCTATTCTGGCTTTTTTTAATTTTCCAATATTTTTGGCCCTTCGCAGTGTTTTTTGTGCGCGAATAAATTTTATTTCGCGGCCAACTCTTCGCTCTATCAAAGACTCATCTGCCCCATGAAATAATATCAGCGGTGGAATTTTACGCGGGCTGTTTTTAAAATAATGCAAACGAGGGATCCTCTGGACGAGATTTGGAGCTTTTACGGCCGGCGGTTGAGTACAAACCGCAAAATCTCCGCAGCGTTATTTTAGAGTTGTAAAAAAATTGAGAGAGAGAGAGAGCAAAACAAGCGAATGGACTTTAGTTTGAGTTACGAGTGAATTTTTTTTATATATATAAAAATGATCGTTTGATGTAAGAAAAAAAATAAGTTTTGCTCAAGACGAACAGCAGTTAATAAGAAAATTAAAAGTGGAAATTTAATAAAAAATTCTAATTAAAGAATAATAATAAAATAAATAATAATGGCAAGTGGAATTTTCTATGAGGAAATAAGTTATTTTGTGAATAAAAAATTGGCAGTGTCGTGATTTAGTGAAAGTGTATAAACGCGTCTTTTGTATATATAAATCATATATAAATCGTATGTATATATATAAAAAAATCATATATAAATCGTATGTATATATATATATGAAAATCATATATAAATCGTATGTATATATATATGAAAATCATATATAAATCGTATGTATATATATATATAAATCATATATATATATATATAAATCATATATAAATCGTATGTATATATATATGAAAATCATATATAAATGGTATATATATATATATGAAAATCATATATAAATGGTATGTATATATATATGAAAATCATATATAAATGGTATATATATATATATAAATCATATATAAATGGTATATATATATATATATAAAAATCATATATAAATGGTATATATATATATAAAAATCATATATAAATCGTATGTATATATATATATGAAAATCATATATAAATGGTATGTATATATATATGAAAATCATATATAAATGGTATGTATATATATATGAAAATCATATATAAATGGTATATATATATATATAAATCATATATAAATGGTATATATATATATATAAATCATATATAAATCGTATATATATATATATATATATATATATAAATATATAAATATATAAATATAAATTAAATAGAAAGGTAATTTGTCCAGTGTCATCGGTGTTGATAAATTAAGTGAGAGGGAGAAGGAGACGTGTAAATAAATAGCTTATTGACGTAAATCTGCTGTGTAAAAGTGGGTGCACTGGGGCCCTCGGGACCGTTTGGCCGATACGGGCCCGTGCAGGAAGGTGGACCATCGAGTGGTTCCTTGGCCGGGGGAGAGAGATTGGGCCTGGGGGCGGCCGCAGCCCCCACTGGGGAGGTGGAGGGGTACGGGATCGCCGGGCCCGGGGTACCAGGGGCCCCTGGAATCGGGCCAGCCGGCAATCCCCGAATAAGGGAGGCTACCCTCGGGGCTCCCTGTTGTGCCCCGCTACCTGTCACCCAGGCTCATCACATAGGTAAGCGAGGTAATTGTAACGAGAACTTTTATCCGTTTTCTATTTATTAAAAAAAAATTCCACAATCTATAAGGTCACTTATGGTCATATAAACGCGCAATTTTTTATCACGTGATCCATTTTACCCCATACAAAAGAATATGTCAGATTTTATCTTCCATATGTATTGAAATTTTCCGTGAAACGTCTTCCTTATATATATATATATATATATATATATATATATATATATATATATATATATCGATATAGGATATATGGAATAGGATATAATATATTTCCTGGATTTACCTTTGACGATATATGTGAGTTATATATATATATAAAAAACGCAATTATTTCGACTTTTGTCCGTTTGCTATTTAACATTCATATTTTTACTGTTTAAACGTAAATGGTCATAAACGCGCAATGTTTTACCATGTGATCCATTTTACCCCATAGAAAAGAATCTATCAGATTTTATCTTGCATATGTATTGAAATTTTCCGTGAAACGTCTTCCATATATATATATATATATATCGATGTAGGATATATGGAATAGGATATAATATATTTCCTGGATTTACCTTTGACGATATATGTGAGTTATATATATATATAAATAACGCAATTATTTCGACTTTTGTCCGTTTGCTATTTAACATTCATATTTTTACTGTTTAAACGTAAATGGTCATGAACGCGCAATGTTTTATCATGTGATCCATTTTACCCCATATAAAAGAATGTCAGATTTTATCTTCTATATGTATTGAAATTTTCCGTGAAACGTCTTCCACATATATATATATATAGGATATATGGAATAGGATATGATATATTTCCTGGATTTACCTTTGACTATATATGTGAGTTATAACGGGGCCTTAAATATATCCGATATCCATGATATATTTAAAATATATAATCGATGCATAAAGTGGCGAAATAACGTAATTATTTCGACTTTTGCCCGTTTGCTATTTAACATTCATATTTTCAACATCTATAACCGTATATGGCCATAAACGCGAAATGTTTTACCATGTGATCCATTTTACCCCATAGAAAAGAATGTGTCAGATTTTATCTTGCATATGTATTGAAATTTTCCGTGAAACGTCTTCCATATAAATCCCGGATTTACCTTTGACCTCTGATACACAAAGTGGCGAAATAACGTAATTATTTCACTTTTGTCCGTTTGCTATTCAACATTCATATTTGCACCAGTAAATGGTCATAAACGCGCAATATTTTACCATATGATCCATTTTACCCCATAGAAAAAAATTTGTCAGATTTTATCTTGCATATGTATTGAAATTTTCCATAAAACGTCTTCCATATAAATCCCGGATTTACCTTTGACCTTTGATACACAAAGTGGCGAAATAACGCAATTATTTCGACTTTTGTCCGTTTGCTATTTAACATTAATTATTTTCACCATCTATAACCGTATATGGTCATAAACGCGCAATATTTTACCATATGATCCATTTTACCCCATAGAAAAGAATCTGTCAGATTTTATCTTGCATATGTATTGAAATTTTTCATGAAACGTTTTCCATATAAATCCTGGATTTACCTCTGACTATATATGTGAGTTATAACGGGGCCTTAAATATATCCAATATCCATGATATATTTAAAATATATAATCGATATACAAACTGACGAAATAACGTTTTCCATAAGACTCAATTTCCCTATCAGTATAGAAAAGAATCTGTCAGATATATTTTGTATTGAATATATATATATATTTTCAATGAAACGTTCTATATATACATATATCTTGGATTTACCTTATGATTAACGTGAGGTATAACGGGGCATAAAATATGTATATACGATATATATTTAAGATGTATCTAAAATGAATATATGTTATCGATGTATAAAGTGAGAAAAATTTATAAATTTCTGACATATATTTTTTTAATACATAATATCTCTTTTTCATGGAATATAAGAGTCCCAGACACGTGCTACAATGTTTCATAAGTGAAACATTGTAATAAGATTCACTTTGCTGCCAGTCATTACTTTTTAATATATCTCGTTAATATTAATTTAAAAAATGGATAAATTGACAGAAATTTTTATGTTTGTTTGTTTCATTGATCTTGTGGGGGATTTCGTTGCAATTTCAAATAAATCACAGGGAGGTGCGGTCTGGCGATGCTTATGTCATGCGCGGGATGCAAAAAGCCGATATTGGACAAATTTTTCTCAAAAGTGCTGGAACGCGTTTGGCACGCGGACTGTGTGAGATGTTGCGACTGCGGTATGGAATTGCAGGACAAATGTTTCTCGAGGGAATCCAAGATGTTCTGCAGAAACGACTTTTTCAGGTAGGTTATTTATTTTTTAATTGTTTTAATGTAAAGACGAATTAATTGTATCAAATATATATATATATATGTGTGTATATACTAATACAATGGAGATGGATAGAATGCCCATATATATATATATATATATATATCCAGTCTGAGTGCTTGAATGTCTGTCATTGTTTCATATATATATATATATATATATATGAAACAATGACAGACATTCAAGCACTCAGACTGGAAAAAATGTACGGTTGAATAAAAAGACTGGAAAATAATTTAGATAGACAGCCCCTGAATCTTTCTTTATCGTTATTTGCGTTTAACGAGCATTTATGTTACTCGTATAATATATATACTCGTCGTCCTTTTATATATTGGTGATTTAAAGTAGGGCTAACGCGTGTATACAAACAACGAAAAACATTAGAGAGTGTTTAACGAGCATTTATGTTACTCGTATAATATATATACTCGTCGTCCTTTTATATATTGGTGATTTAAAGTAGGGCTAACGCGTGTATACAAACAACGAAAAACATTAGAGAGTGTTTAACGAGCATTTATGTTACGCGTATAATATATATATATACTGATCTCGTCCTTTTATTAAAATGATTTAAAGTAGGGCTAACGCGTGTATACAAATAACGAAAAACATTAGAGAGTGTTTAACGAGCATTTATGTTACTCGTATAATATATATATATATATACTCATTTCGTTCTTTTATTAATGTGATGGAAAGTATAGGGCTAACTCGTATATAATAAACAAACAACGAAAAACGTTAGAGAGTGTTTAACGAGCAGCCACAAGAGGGTTATATAAACATAAATTGTATGGCCCGGTGCTCGTGCGAGTTCATCGGTATAAAAAAAAAGGAGCTTTGCCATGCACCGCTCGGCGCGGAGCTTCCGATCGTTATGAAAAAATGTCGCTCAGCGGTTAACGAATTAAGATCCGAAAAATCGAATTGAAAAAGTACAAAAAAGGAGAGAAATATAAACGCAGCTCTCAAGTCTATAATTTATAGATGAACGTGGTAAAAAGAAAGGACATGTGCCCCCGAGTTTGCATTATAATATCGGGTTAAAAGTGCAGAGAATAACCGACTGCGTACACGATCGATAATTGATCCATATACGCTGCGATCTCTGATTTTTTTGTGAGCAATCATAAATAATTCATCGATCGATGATATCGCGATATTCTTCTCCATACACTCGATTATCGCTCAATTTTATTACACACACACACACACACACATATATATATATATATACATACGCATATATACACTTAAACGAGAAGAGCTGCCTTTTACAATCGATCCGTTCTCCTGTCAAATCAAATGATGACTTTCTTCCTCTGCTTTCACTCTTTCTTCCAATTTGATCGAAACCTTTTTTATGGATGGGTGGGGTGGGGTGGGAGGGGGGGGGGCAGTGTGGCAAATGTTGGGATATTCAAATTTCATGCCGATCCGAAAATTACTAAATCAGTAATTACTAATTTTTGTAATAGTGTTCATTTTTCCAACATTTTTCTTGCCTCGAAGGAATAAAAAATGTCTGTGTTTGTATATAATTCTAATTGACGATTAAAAAAAAATTGGCATTAAATATAATATATTATAATAAAGAAAAATTGGCGTTGGCATTAAATTATTAATTTATCATTAGAGTCGCATTTTTTTTTGGCACAGCATCTTTTGCTCGCTTTGAGCAAATACGAGAGCATTACATTAGTTTATATCTATAATTATTTTCTGTCTCTTTTTTTTTGAGACAGATGAGAAAAATCTTGAAAATTTTCTTGCCTCATCGAAGGAATGAAAAATGTCTGTGTTTGTATATAATTCTAATTGACGAATAAAAAAAATTAAAGATTATTAATTTATCATTAGAGTCGCATTTTTTTTTTGCACAGCATCTCTTGCTCGCTTTGAGCAAATACGAGAGCATTAAATTAGTTCAAATCTATAATTCTTTTCTGTGTCTTTTTTTTTACTCGTTAAAGACTTTTTCACGAAACGTTACCGAATAATCATCATCATGTTCATGATGATTATTTTATGTATACATACATCGTGGATATTCTATATACATAAAACGCCTAAAGTCCGCGGTCAATTTGACATATGACGGAAGCTTTAAATAAAGCGTCGAGAGCCAATGGGTGGTCGACGAGTAAATCGTCTAGTGACCACGACGAGAAAGCAGTAGCGAAACGTATCTTTGTAGAACCAGCGTGAAGTGGTTCCCTTAACGGGCATCATGGCCCGAATTGTCGTGAGAAGTTCTATGATGCGAGGGTGTTGTAGTGGCCCCTCCGGCCCTGGCGATGGTCGCGGCGAACAGCGGCACGTTGTCTCAGCCCTCTTCGGCATCGGAGGTGAAGCTTTGTAAGCGCGCACTTGTTGATGGAGGAGCTAAGCGGAAGGCTAGCTGCCTCGTGTGGTGTAGAGGAGCAGTCAGAGGAACCGCTACCTCTTATGGTAAAGGAGCAGACCGCAAGTCCGCTACCTTTGGGTAAAGAGGAGCAGTCAGAGGAACCGCTACCTCGTGGTAGAGAGGAGCAGGCAGGAAACCGCTACCTCTTGGTAAAGAGGAGCAGGCTAAGAGCCCGCTACCTCTTGGTAAAGAGGAGCAGGCTGAGAGCCCGCTACCTCTTGTGGTAAAGGAGCAGACAGATAGTCCGCTACCTTTTGGTAAAAGGAGCAGGCAGAAAGCCCGCTACCTTGTTAGTACAAAAAACTGTGTAAGTCTTTAAGGAGGTTTTACTTTATTCCGGAGTATAGATATACTTGGGTAATAATTCCTGATCATACATCGTTTCGTTCGCAGGGATATAATCCCGTTATGGGTGTGGTACAAACGCGAAAGCAGTCGAGCGTGCGCCACACGGCGGCCGACTGAGGCACTAGCTAGTGGGTGCGCTATAGACGCGAAAGCAATCGGACGGGCGCCACACGGCGGCCGACCGAGGTACTAACTAGTGCTGTGAAGTTGCGTTAATGAATATATAGTATTTTAAGAGCTATAGATATACAGTAAGACGTATTATGTTATAACTAATGTAATATGATTATATGTGAATGCTTAATTAAATGTGTGGGGGAGATGCGAGTCAGGGGGTAATATGGGTCAATCCCTAATTATTTGTAAGACTCTTAGTTTAAAGTAGAATAAAACGGGAAAAGGGTATTGAAACTCATGAATTAAAACTGGAGCAGTGAAGCTGCGGATAACAAGTGCCCCCCCGGGTTTGATATCCTTTTAATGGTTGACTTTAAGGTGAGATTATCTCAAATTAAGTGGCTTTGGGTGTGGACGCAGAAAGTAGCGAGTTCCTTGGTGACTGGCCGTTTGGCCTATTGGACTCGTGCGTTGTCTCTGCGTGATTGCTGTACGCTCCCGACGGCTTGGCTTGCCGCCTGCCGGGCGTAACTGCTGGGCTGTTGTGGGCTTCGTTGGATCTCCCGCCATGTTTTGGAGACCTGGTGTATTCGCAGATGAGTGTACCGTAAGGTTTGGTACATTCACCTGGAATTCGTTGTTGTGTGTCGTAGGGTTTGACACACTCTGGACCAGCACTGGCTCAGCGTTATCCGTTGTAGGATTTGGCGGAATGAAATGGCACCGTAAGGGTTGGCGTTTTCGGATTCCTCGAGTACTCGCAGATGAGTCTACCGTAAGGTTTGGTTTTCTCATCTGGAGTTGTTTGTGGTCTGTCGTAGGGTTTGACAGATTGGAGAGCACCGTAAGGTTTAGTGCGTTTGGATTTGATTCAGGCAAGGCTGAGGAATAAGTGTGGGCAGGTTTCAGGAGACTGCCATGAATTTTGCAAGATTTCTCATTGCGATTGATTATGTAGATTTCCCCTCCAAGGCTACGTTCCACCGAGAATGGGCCATCCCAAGCTGGGGTGAAGCCCGCATGGAAACCTTCTGCAGCATTGGAGAGAGAGTGATTTTTTGCGTAGACCATATCACCTGGTTGAAAGCGTGGTTCAACAATATCCTTCGAGGCGTATTTCTGTTGATACTTTCGTTGACGTAGTCGTATTTTTTCGACTCTGTTAGTCCGATTATTAGTGGAGTCCTTTATTACGGGGAGCATCCATTCCCCTGGTCGACTTATTGTCTGTCCGAAGAGTACTTGACTCGGAGTAAGTCCGGTAGCTGCGTTTACTCTTGAACGGAGACTGAATAGTATCGCTGGTAAGTGAAGATCCCAATCTCGGTGCTTTCCATCGTTGATGTGAAGCCGAAGACCCTTTTTGATCTCTTGGTTTCTTCGTTCGGTAGGGTTCGCACGTGGATGATAGATGGCCGTAGTCCATTGATGGGTTTGCCATTTATCGCATGCGTCCAACCACTTTTGACTTGAAAATTGCGGTCCATTATCGGAGAGGATAGCTCGGGGATACCCCCATCTAGCGAAAACCTCTGTTTCGACAACCTTGATGATAGTAGTAGCTTCTGAGGATCCCAGAGGGAAAGCTTCGACCCATCGCGAGAACAAATCCGTGACGACGAGGATAAATCGCTTACCCCTCCCGGTGCGGGGGTATGGCCCCATCAGATCTAGTGCCACGGTATCCCATGGTTGTTGTGGTTGGTGCGGTCGTATTTGATCCGCATGTCTTGGTCGCGTGGCTTTAGTGCACGCGCACAAGTGACATTGACGTACATAGTCTCGTACATCTTTTCGGAGATGAGTCCAGGTAAAGTGGGCCTGGATCGCCCTTAAGGTTTCATCAACACCTGGGTGACCAGCCAAAATTGAATCATGGTATTCGTGTAATATTTTAGGCTTGGATGATTCAGGTACCAACATCCTCCAAGAGTCCTGGATCCTTTTCCAGAGAACCCCGTCGATCAGTTGGAACTCATAGTTGGTTTCGCTGGCCTGAAGTAGTTTTACGATTTTGCAGATCTTGGGGTCTGCTTGTTGTTCTCGACAAATTACCTCGGCCAAGCTTTCGGTAACAAGGCCAAAGACTTCGGGCATTGCTTGTTGATTAGCTTTAGATTGATATTGATCTGGTGGAGTGAGTCGATCCTGGTCGTCGAACCCTTCGTCTGCGTCGGCAGTAGGATGGCGAGACAAGTGATCTGGTAGTTGATTTTCTCTTCCTGGGACGTGCTCGATCGTAAAATTTAGTTCCTGGAGCAGGATTGCCCAGCGACTCAATTTTTGCTTTTCGTCCTTGAGACGATCGAGCCAGGTAAGAGCTTGGTTATCAGTACGCAACGTAAAATGCCGATCTTCGAGATATGGTCGGTAGCGTTTGATCGCCCAGACGACGGCCAAGCATTCTTGCTCGTTGCTGTGATATCGAGTTTGGGTGCCATCGAATTTGGCACTGGCGTAGCTGATGATACGTTTTTGACCATCAGCTTCTGATTGATAGAGAACAGCTCCCATCCCGATTTTGCTCGCATCTGTTTGGAGTACGAACGGGAGAGTGGGATCCGGTCGGCTTAATTTTAGAGGTCGTCGCATTTGAGTTTTTATTTCCTCGAATGCCACCTGAGCCGCCTCTGTCCATTTGTATGATTTTTTACCTGCTAGTAATTCTGTGAGTGGAGCCGAGGTTTCCGCAAAATGCGGTATGTACTCGCGAAGCCAGTTGCAAGTACCGAGGAATTTTTGTAGCTCTCTTTTAGTTTTAGGTGGAGGTAATTCAAGGATTACTTCGATATGCTCTGCTCGGGCCTCGTTACCATTTTCGGTGACGTTATGGCCGAGATACTCTAACCGAGTCTTCCCGAAATGGCATTTATCGATTGCACATGTTAAGCCGTGGAGGCTGAGTCTTTCAAAGACGAGCGCGAGGTGATGCAGGTGTTCCTCCCAATTCTGAGAAAAGATAATGATATCATCGAGGTACACCGTACATATCTGGTTGAGATGTCCAATGAGGACTTCTTGGCTCATGAACCTTTGAAAGGTGTTAGGTGCATTTTTTAGGCCGAACGGCATTACGCGAAACTGATATGTCCCACCATCGGGAGTTGAGAAAGCGGTGAGTGGTTTGGCAGCTGGATCCATAGGGACCTGCCAATACCCACTCTTTAGATCGATTGTCGAGAAGACGTTCGATGTTCCCAGTTCTTTTAGAGCTTCGTGTATCCGAGGCATGGGTTGAGTGGTATCCTCCGTGATCGTATTTAATTTCCTGTAATCTACGCAGAATCGTGGACGTCCGTCCTTCTTTGTGACGATTACTATTGGAGAATTATAAGGAGATGAGCAGGGTTCGATGATACCATCGGTTAGCATCATCTGAACTTGGTCACGGATGATTTCCTTTTTTGTTTCGGAGTATTTATACGCGGCCATCCGGAAAGGCCGGTCTGAAGTAAGCCGTATGACGTGCTTCGTCGTTTGTGTTTGCGAAAGGCGCCCTTGCTGTTGGAAGAGTTTACCGAATCGCTGAATAAGATCAGTGAAATCCTTCAGGAGGTGCTGAGGGAAATCCTGATGGAATTCGTTGAGGTCCATTTGGATATTTTGCGGGAGAGGCACTGGTGAGTCAAGGAGCCGTGCGGAAAACCTTTTCTCGATGCCTAGGTACATTATTCCGTTCGA
Source organism: Dyspetes luteomarginatus (assembly GCA_963669185.1). Classification (NCBI taxonomy): domain Eukaryota; kingdom Metazoa; phylum Arthropoda; class Insecta; order Hymenoptera; family Ichneumonidae; genus Dyspetes; species Dyspetes luteomarginatus. The sequence continues at coordinate 28,644,512 of OY769903.1, read as the reverse complement.
GAAATCAAAGATAGTGCGTTGGTTGACGAGCCACGGGTATCCGAGAATAAGAGGTTCTCTCGACGTGGGCGCCACCCAGGCCTGAACCTGTAGCGGATGATCTTGGATTTTTATTTGGAATTTTGCTGTACCGAGTAGAGGCATTTTAGTATTCTCTCCGGCAAGATTTGCGTTAGAGTTTATCTCTTGTATCGAGATTTCTGGAGGTAAGTATTTAGGTTGTATGAAGCAGTCGCTGGAGAAGCTGTCAATAGCAGCGTAGATCTCAACATCGTTAATGCTGATTAAGATGTGTGGCAACTTCTGCCTCTCTGTCGTGGTTTCCGTTAAACCTATTTCTGGCTGGCGACAGAGTTCGGAGCGTCTGTCGCCTTTGGCCGGTTTTCCGGAATTGTTTTTCTGTCTGCGAGCTTCTTCGCAAATACTGGGCATTCCTTGTGGAAGTGGAATTCCGGGCAATGCCAGCATTTTGGAAGGCTCTTTCCCTCAGTCGGGGGTTTGGATGATTTGTCAAATTTCGGTTCCTCTCTTCGAGGTTTTATGTTTGTTTGTTCCGATAGATCGTACTCGACTTCCAGAGCTTTTGAGAGGAGTGTGGAGAAAGTTTTCGGTTCGTAAGGACGAAGCGCCATCCTCGGTCCTGCTCGTAGTAGCTCCAGCAGCGTTGTTGTTTTTACGAGCTCCGGTTCAGTAGGGCGTATCCGTTGATACAGCAAGTATTTTTGTTGGAGGAACACTCCGATGCTCTCTTTTTCCGTCTGCCTCCGAGAGAAGAGTTGAGCATTCAATCTCGAGAGGATCGCCGGATTATCGTAGCGAGAGAGGAGTAGTTCTTTGAACTTGTCCCAGTCGAAGTCCAGGGGTTGGTAACATGACCACCATTTTTCAGCCTCGCCACTGAGTCCAGCGGTAGCTGTTCGTGTTTGTGCTGATGCGATGGTACGTGTTTCAGTAAAGAAATTTTCACATTGTAGTAAAAATCGTTTTGGATCCTCGAAGTCCAACCCAGAGTACGTCGGCAACGGTGGCCTTGGCACGCTTTGCATCGCTTGGAGTAGAGCTCCTAAGCCTTGGATTAAGTCCGGCATTTGTGGAGGTACTGGATGCGGCTGGGGAACTTCTTGAGGGAGCTGATTGATGTTTAGTTCGGGTAACACGAGATTCTCCCGGGGTAACCTTGGTTGAAGTACTTCGGCTGGAAGTCTTTCGGGCTGTGCCCCTAACTGGTTTTCCCCCAGGTCATCTGGTGCTTGGTTATCTTCATTTTCGACGTGGTCGTCCATCCCGCTTGATCGTAGATCTTCTTGCGAAGAATGTCCGTCGTCGGCTGAAGTGGATGCGTTAGAGGGCGCCACCGGATGTTTTCGCACTTCCGGAAGTGCTCGCTTCGCCTTTGGTGGTCGGCCAACCGGCCTTCGAGGAGAAGCGCTTGATTTTGGTGGAGTTCGCCGGAGTCTCATTTGTCGTAGAGCTCGTGAGTTGGTAGATCACTCCAATGTGATCTTCGGGGCCCCACGTTGGGCGCCAAATTGACATATGACGGAAGCTTTAAATAAAGCGTCGAGAGCCAATGGGTGGTCGACGAGTAAATCGTCTAGTGACCACGACGAGAAAGCAGTAGCGAAACGTATCTTTGTAGAACCAGCGTGAAGTGGTTCCCTTAACGGGCATCATGGCCCGAATTGTCGTGAGAAGTTCTATGATGCGAGGGTGTTGTAGTGGCCCCTCCGGCCCTGGCGATGGTCGCGGCGAACAGCGGCACGTTGTCTCAGCCCTCTTCGGCATCGGAGGTGAAGCTTTGTAAGCGCGCACTTGTTGATGGAGGAGCTAAGCGGAAGGCTAGCTGCCTCGTGTGGTGTAGAGGAGCAGTCAGAGGAACCGCTACCTCTTATGGTAAAGGAGCAGACCGCAAGTCCGCTACCTTTGGGTAAAGAGGAGCAGTCAGAGGAACCGCTACCTCGTGGTAGAGAGGAGCAGGCAGGAAACCGCTACCTCTTGGTAAAGAGGAGCAGGCTAAGAGCCCGCTACCTCTTGGTAAAGAGGAGCAGGCTGAGAGCCCGCTACCTCTTGTGGTAAAGGAGCAGACAGATAGTCCGCTACCTTTTGGTAAAAGGAGCAGGCAGAAAGCCCGCTACCTTGTTAGTACAAAAAACTGTGTAAGTCTTTAAGGAGGTTTTACTTTATTCCGGAGTATAGATATACTTGGGTAATAATTCCTGATCATACATCGTTTCGTTCGCAGGGATATAATCCCGTTATGGGTGTGGTACAAACGCGAAAGCAGTCGAGCGTGCGCCACACGGCGGCCGACTGAGGCACTAGCTAGTGGGTGCGCTATAGACGCGAAAGCAATCGGACGGGCGCCACACGGCGGCCGACCGAGGTACTAACTAGTGCTGTGAAGTTGCGTTAATGAATATATAGTATTTTAAGAGCTATAGATATACAGTAAGACGTATTATGTTATAACTAATGTAATATGATTATATGTGAATGCTTAATTAAATGTGTGGGGGAGATGCGAGTCAGGGGGTAATATGGGTCAATCCCTAATTATTTGTAAGACTCTTAGTTTAAAGTAGAATAAAACGGGAAAAGGGTATTGAAACTCATGAATTAAAACTGGAGCAGTGAAGCTGCGGATAACAAATTGTCTAAACTGACTTTGAACATTTGACAGATTTCGTGCATATATACAGATGAGAAAAACCTTGAAATTTTTGTGAGAGTCGGCGGCTCGTAAAAGTCCTTCGGTCGCTTTTGCGGTTTATCCTGATGATGATTGCCAGCTCGTAAAATGACGAGACAATACGACTAAATATCCAAGAACTTTGCAATTTTAACAGAGGTCGTGTTTTTTTTTTCCGTTTATGAATAAAATTGACCTGCAAGACAATCGTTTGCCAAAATTTATATATACGCAACAATTGCGCTTTTTCAAGGGTCGAAAATTCCCACGAGTTTTCATCCTCGATTGAGAAATGTCAAGGAACGCTGACGCTATATATATGTGTCAAGGAACGCTGACGCTATATATGTGTCAAGGAACGCTGACACTATATATATGTGTCAACTAACGCTGACGCTATATATATGTCAAGGAACGCTGACGCTATATATGTGTCAACTAACGCTGACTCTATATATATATGGCAAGGAACGCTGACGCTATATATATGTCAACTAACGCTGACGCTATATATGTGTCAACTAACGCTGACTCTATATATATATGGCAAGGAACGCTGACGCTATATATATGTCAACCAACGCTGACGCTATATATATGTGTCAAGGAACGCTGACGCTATATATATGTGTCAAGGAACGCTGACACTATATATATGTGTCAACTAACGCTGACGCTATATATATGTCAAGGAACGCTGACGCTATATATGTGTCAACTAACGCTGACTCTATATATATATGGCAAGGAACGCTGACGCTATATATATGTCAACTAACGCTGACGCTATATATGTGTCAACTAACGCTGACTCTATATATATATGGCAAGGAACGCTGACGCTATATATATGTCAACTAACGCTGACGCTATATATATGTGTCAAGGAACGCTGACGCTATATATGTGTCAAGGAACGCTGATGCTATATATATGTCAACTAACGCTGACGCTATATATATGTCAACCAACGCTGACGCCATATATATGTCAAGGAACGCTGACGTCATATATATATGTCAAGGAACGCTGACGCTATATACATGTCAAGGAACGCTGACGCTATATATATGTCAAGGAACGCTGACTCTATATGTATATGTCAAGGAACGCTGACGCTATATACATGTCAAGGAACGCTGACGCCATATATATGTCAATGAACGCTGACGCCTTATATATGTCAAGGAACGCTGACGTCATATATATGTGTCAAGGAACGCTGACGCTATATATATGTCAAGGAACACTGACGCTATATATATGTCAACTAACGCTGACTCTATATATATATGTCAAGGAACGCTGACGCAATATATATGTCAAGGAACGCTGACGCTATATATATATACATGTACACGTATTTATTTATTTATTTTTCTATTCACAAATTTGTTTATTTAACGTGTCATTGGCGCAGGGGTGACTCATCTCGTCATGATTTTGCCTCATTATCGCGATTCATCTCCGCGATCGTTTTATAAATCGTTCTATACTATTCTCTGCTTCCTCAGTCCCTGAGAATTGGGCAGCATATCAATTTTGATTCTCGCTTTCAAACTGCCTAGTTAAGATTTATGGTTGAATTTTCGACGGGTTTTTTTAGCTCCACTGACGTGTTTTGTTGTCAAACCCAAACCCAAAGAACGTCGGCAAGATATCCGCGTCGCCGTTGACGTTGCCGCTGCCGCCGTCGCCGTCGACGTTGCCGCTGCCGCCGTCGCCGTCGACGTTGCCGCTGCCGCCGTCGCCGTCGACGTTGCCGCTGCCGTCGCCGCTGCCACCGACGCCGCTGTCAGCTTCACGCAAAAGCATACCAACACTACGATATCCCGTATCCCTCATCGCTACTCTCGTAACGTGGACATGTAAATGTACCGTGAAGTTTCAAGCCGCGTCGTTATACCCGAACGAGCTAAAGCGTACGAAAAGCTGAGAGGGAGAGAGAGAGAGAGAGAGAGAGAGAGAGAGAGAGAGAGAGAGAGAGAGAGAGAGTTTGATGGGCGTGACGGGGTCGACTCTCTTGCTGCCAGTGCGGTCGAGCCTGTCTCGCGAGAAGAGAATTGAGAGAATCAGCTCTCATGGACCGAAGAGATTCTACGACTCTCCGACGAGACTATATACCAGAGAGGGTTTGGTACTCACGCGTCGACTTTCCTTCCAAGAAGCAAAAACGCCGCCGCGATATATTGCCGTGTATATATATATGTATATATATATATATATATATATATATATATGCCAAACGCGATAAGACCCTAATTCTGACATCGGCCTGTGTTCATCAGTCTATCCGTATATTTGTGGCAAAACGTCCCCAAAATATTTCATGGTGGCCCCCCGAAATCCATGTAAAATTATTTATCTATATATATATATATAAAAAAAAACTTGCATGGATTTCAATCGATTTCGATTTCGTGAATTTACAAAAAAAAAAAATTCTTTGGCCAGAAATATATTTTCTCCATATATATATATATAATTGGGAAATTGTTCTGCATTTCAAAGGGTTAACCCTTTGAAGACCATAGAGACACGTTGGCCAATGATTTGATGAGGTCCATAATATACGAAAGTAGCAAAGGACCAGAATGATATGCCGAAGATGAGAGAGAGTGAGAGAGAGAGAGAGACGCCGGCGTCAAGGGAGGCGCGCGAACAAGAAAATATAGGCAAGACGAATATTAATGGTTACGGTCATGGTAGACCGCGAGATTTGTCGTTGTTGTGATTTATCACCGCCGAGAATGTCTCTTGGCGAGAACCGCATCACGCTCGGTCGCACCATCATCACCAAGATCCGCTTCTCGAACTTAATTATACTATTATTGTAGAAAGAGACAGAGTCACCCCCAGCATTTTTTTTTACCCCATTGGCCAGCCAATTATGAAAAAAAAAAAAAAAAATGAATCCAACGAATTCGCGAAACGTACATCAGCGAAAATATTTTCGTAATTAGCGTTCGGGGCAACTTTTGGCCCGGACTTTGTTTGAAATTACGAATATCCATCGAAATGTAAAATTTTTGCTAATTTTAGTACATAGAAATGACAAACGCAAAGACTTAATTTTTGGTAAATTTTCATAGTCATATGAAAAAAAAAAAAACGTTGAGGATTTATTTGTCTAATTTTTATATTATTTTCTCGATTTCTCGACACTTGAGCATGTTTTAAAAAATCTATCGAAGACTCACGGACTAAATCTGCGATAATAGTAAATTACAAATGTGCGTTCAACTTTGAGCAAATGCTCACAGGCGCCGATTTTGAGAGCACATGCGAGGAGGCAAGCCAACCAGCGATATAACTTAATAGTTGATTTTTTCAAATGACATATTAATAGTTGATTTTTTCAAATGACAACTTAATAGTTGACTTTTTCAAATGACAACTTAATAGTTGATTTTTTCAAATGACAAATTAATAGTTGACTTTTTCAAACGACAACTTAATAGTTAATTTTTTCAAATGACAACTTAATAGTCGATTTTTTCAAATGACATATTAATAGTTGATTTTTTCAAATGACAACTTAATAGTTGACTTTTTCAAATGACAACTTAATAGTTGATTTTTTCAAATGACAAATTAATAGTTGACTTTTTCAAACGACAACTTAATAGTTAATTTTTTCAAATGACAACTTAATAGTCGATTTTTTCAAATGACAACTTAATAGTCGATTTTTTCAAATGACAACTTAATAGTCGATTTTTTCAAATGACAAATTAATAGTTGATTTTTTCAAATGACAAATTAATAGTTGACTTTTTTAAATGACAAATTAATAGTTGATTTTTTAAAATGACGACTTAATAGTTGATTTTTTAAAATGACAACTTAATAGTTAATTTTTTCATATGACAACTTAATAGTTCATTTTTTCAAATGACAACTTAATAGTTCATTTTTTCATATTACAATAAGTTGTAAAAAATCAACTATTAAGATTTTTTCACATGACAACTTAATTACTAGTTGCGATTACCGATAAGTGCAATACCGATATTGCACTTTACAAGTACATATGGCTCCAATTTTATATAGAAAAATTCACAAATATTCACACACACACAAACTCGTGGATACTCACACGAAGACTTGCCGCGATCTCACACAGATACTCGGACAGCCAGGTACGAATTGTGAGGGCGCGAAGCGTATATATATGTATATATAAGTATATATCCTCGGAGAGGGCAGGACCGTGATATTGCCCTCAGGGTTCGCTTGTACGAATATACCATTCTGGTATATAATCCTTCCTATTAATGATTTTTTAACGACCAGCCCCTTTTCCACGGTAGGAAGGACCTGGGTATTTCGCACGTCGGCCTCGACAATTCGAGATCCCGACAATGGAAGAGAAAGAGAGAGAGAGAGAGAAAAAGGAATGGATACGGCAGACCTTGGCTCTCTGCATGGATATTCTTCTTTTTCTCTCTCTCTCTCTCTCTCTCTCTCTCTCTCTTTCTCTTTCTTACTCCGCGAGATCGACGTCCAAGAGTTGCTCTTATGCGGGACCAACTAATTGCTATAATTAATTAAATGATTCCTGTAATTAGACGATGACCGGTTAGCAATCGCACCGAAGAACGCAGATACGCAAAAATAGAGGGGTGTGGAGACAGTTACGCCGTCACTAGTTGCTACCGTTTTGCAGCTTTCTCGAGATCACCTGCATATATATATATATATATATATATATATATGTATAGATATATAGATATATATATGTATGTATATATATATATATATATATATATATATATATATATATATATATATATACATACATATATATATATATATATTTAATCGCTATATTGGTGGTATATGTGCTCCAGGCACTTTTCTACGCTCTCGATCTCTCATCCCTTGATAACTCACTATTACATCGTATCATGTCGAAACGCTCCGATTCAGATAGTTGTCTTTTGGTTTTTTCTTTTCGTAAACTCTTCTTTTAGCTCTTTGATGACGCAATGATTAAGGGCTGCTTATTTTTTGAGCTTAAGTGGCAAGGCACGATCTTTGCCAAATAAACTTTTGTAACTCTTCGCCCAATCGTTGATCCGTTGCACGATTATCAAGCTATATATATATATATAGCAGGAAAGCGAACCAAGCTGCTTATTTTTTGCGTTCAAGTGGCAAGGCACGACTCTACGAATATACCAGAGGTCATTCCAATCACGCTCGGCGACAACATTGGAGGTCAGCTCAGCCCATGATACACTTCATATTGGAGTAAAATAAAAAAAAATAAAAAAAAAACTTATCCGATGTTTATATAAAAATTCAGATTCGATTTTTTTTTTTTTCGATATTTTAAACAATTTTTAGATTATGGAAGATCGAGAGAATCGAGGGACGATATCAAACGACACAAAAATTTGGAATTTTATGATTTTGCACACATTGATCAAAATTAAGCGATATATATATATATATATTTTTTTTTTAAATTTTAAAAATTTTTTAGATGATGGAAGATCGAGAGAATCGAGAGAGGATATCAAACGACACAAAAATTTGGAATTTTATGATTTTGCACACATTGATCAAAATTAAGCGATATATATATATATATATATATATATATATATATATATATTTTTTTGAAAGTTTAAACAATTTTTAGATTATGGAAGATCGAGAGAATCGAGGGAGGATATCAAACGACACAAAAATTTGGAAATTTATGATTTTGCACACATTGATCAAAATTAAGCGATATATATATATATATACGTATAAATAAACAAATAAATATGTATATATATATTTTTTTAAACTCATTGCGGAAGACATGTATTACCAAAAACTATTTCGCATTTACAGGCGATACAAAATTGCATATATATATATATATATATATATATATATATATATATATATATATATTTTAACTCTTTGTGGAAGACATGTATTACCAAAAACTATTTTGCATTTACAGGCGATACGGGACAAAATGCAGCGGTTGTTTTCAAGGAATAAATCCTCAGGATCTCGTGAGAAAAGCGAGAGACAAAGTTTTTCACTTGAACTGTTTCACCTGCCTGTCCTGTCGAAAGCAACTGAGCACCGGCGAGGAGCTCTACGTTCTCGATGACAACAAGTTCATCTGCAAGCAGGACTATCTATCGGGAAAGTCGCTGCAGCCGGAAACTCATCATTCTCACAGTCATCATGGTACGTAAATATAAAAAAATGTGCAACAAAATTTCATATATATATATATATATATTTATTATATTATTATTATTATATATATATTTATATATATATACTCGTTGGATTCAACAACTCGATCAATTTCTGTATGTAAATTCTGGACAAATATATATATATATATAGATATATATTTTTTCACTCGTTATATATATACATACATACTTATGTTTATATATTTGTCCAATTACGTATAGAAATCGAGTGAGTCGTTGAATCCACCCAGTGAATTGGACAACTAATAAGCATCATTTTGTTCACGTAAAAAAATCTGCAATTGTCCATATAATTTTTTACGTACGCATGGAATTTGAGTGTAAATCATTGCAGTCGGTTAATTACATCGATGGCTCTGTGATAAGTAATTGTTTTTGTATACAAAAATGAGAAAAAAAAAGCTCTAAGGTTCACAGGTATACACGCGTGCATTTAGTGCTATATACAAGAGAAAAACAGAATATCGTAATTTTCGGTGAGCATCAAAGAATCCTTCTCGTTATTTTTCTCATCTGGCTTCTCGTTTTTTTTTTTTTTTTTTTTTTTTTTTTTTTTTTTCGTTTTTTTTTTTCTCGAGGGCAAGGGGTCACGCTTTGACGCTTTGAACGAGAGAGCCGAGCATCGGAGAAATAAGAGAAAGAGAGATTTAACACGCCAAGGGAACCGGGATAGAGTCAGTTCACGAGGGTTTACGAACGGGTATATATTTCTCAGCTATATATATATATATATATATATATATATATATATATATATATACATATATATATATACATCTATATATATACATCTATGTGTATATATATATATACACACATAGATGTATATATATATATATATACATCTATATATATATGTATACATTTCCTAGTCCTTAGTTTTTCCGTCATCTCTGTCTCTCAATATCCATTGCGAAGAGGCCTTTTCGCAGCTCTCCCGTTTTGGTATTCTCTCGGCAAGCTGTGAAAACAGACGGTAGGCGCAGGGTGTGCGAGTGCGACATGAGATCTCAAAGATCTATAGAAAAAGAGAGAGAAGGAGAGAGAGAGAGAGGGAGAGAGAGAGGAAAAAGGGACCGGGCGCGCGTCGTCGCCCGCCGCTGGGGCCTCATCATCATCTTTCCTTCGCGTAGCCTTTACTTACAGCGTTCCATGCTCGTATATATGTATATATATGTATATATATACATATATACGATGGAGCATATATATATATATATGGAGCTTCACATGACAGCCTCAGGATCTTTTTTCTCCGCGCGCGCCCGTCGTCTGGCTCTCTGAGAAAAAGAGTCTAGTAGTAGGAGGAGGAGAAGAATTGGGCCCCCGTCGACAGAGAGTGAGGCCCACCGAGTGCGCGGCGCGGCGGTTTTGTAACCCGTGAAACGAATACCGAGGAGTCGTTACGTTACGCAGCGGGTCCCCTTTTGTCGCGCGCCGACACCTCTTGCTGTATTGCACTCACCCCAATAATAAAATACATAAGTATTTTTTTTTTTTTTACAGGCCCATACACACGGATGTATCGTTATGTACAATAGAATAATAACGAGTCATGCACACATATATATATATATATTTATAGTAGAGCAATATACACAAAGACCAGTCGATCTGATTTATAAAAAGATTTTCCAATAATTTTCATCGTTAATTAATTAACGCACTCAGTATATTAGTTATGGATAAAAATGGCGAAAAGGCCCGATGATTATCCGAGAGTTCTTGTCGCAGGTGCTGATTCTCTGATGGGCTCTGGATCAGAAGATGAGGATGACGAGGGCAGTGGGCATCATCATCACCATGGTGGAGTCGGTGGCTCCCATTTAGGTTCTCATGGACTAGGGTCAGGTGGTCCTGGTGACCAAGCCATCGGCCATGGTGGTGATTTACCTCTTGGAAGCGATTCTTGCAAACAAGAGGACTCGGAGGATCAAGGTGAGTCGAGCGAGTCATTTTACTCTTTTTTTTTCATATGAGAATCACGCGGTAAAATGGAAAGGGAACTGGGAGGATCAGAAGTGTAGATTTAGAGGAAACAAGTAAATTTTTCATGTACATTTATCTCTCGGGAGGAATACTTGCAAATAAGAGAGGATTTTAATCATCAAGATGAGAATCGCGTGGAAAAATGTTGCCAAAGAGGGGGTTGGGGGATGAAAAATGTAGATTTAGAGGAAACGAGTAGATTTGTCATGTAGATTTATCACTTAAAAGTGATTCTTGCGAACAAGAGTAGGCGGAGAATCATAGATGAGTCGAGCGAATCATTTTACTAATTTTTAATGAGAATCGCGTGGAAAAATGTTGCCAAGGAGGGGGTGGGGGGATGAAAAATGTAGATTTAGAGGAAACGAGTAGATTTGTCATGTAGATTTATCTCTTAAAAGTGATTCTTGCGAACAAGAGGAGGCGGAGAATCATAGATGAGTCGAGCGAATCATTTTACTAATTTTTAATGAGAATCGTGTGGAAAAATGTTGCCAAAGAGGGGGTTGGGGGATGAAAAATGTAGATTTAGAGGAAACGAGTAGATTTGTCATGTAGATTTATCACTTAAAAGTGATTCTTGCGAACAAGAGTAGGCGGAGAATCATAGATGAGTCGAGCGAATCATTTTACTAATTTTTAATGAGAATCGTGTGGAAAAATGTTGCCAAGGAGGGGGTGGGGGGATGAAAAATGTAGATTTAGAGGAAATGAGTAGATTTGTCATGTAGATTTATCTCTTAAAAGTGATTCTTGCGAACAAGAGGAGGCGGAGAATCATAGATGAGTCGAGCGAATCATTTTACTAATTTTTAATGAGAATCGTGTGGAAAAATGTTGCCAAAGAGGGGGTTGGGGGATGAAAAATGTAGATTTAGAGGAAACGAGTAGATTTGTCATGTAGATTTATCTCTTAAAAGTGATTCTTGCAAACAAGAGGAGGCGGAGAATCATAGATGAGTCGAGCGAATCATTTTACTAATTTTTAATGAGAATCGTGTGGAAAAATGTTGCCAAGGAGGGGGTGGGGGGATGAAAAATGTAGATTTAGAGGAAATGAGTAGATTTGTCATGTAGATTTATCTCTTAAAAGTGATTCTTGCAAACAAGAGGAGGCGGAGAATCATAGATGAGTCGAGCGAATCATTTTACTAATTTTTAATGAGAGTCGCGTGGAAAAATGTTGCCAAGGAGGGGGTGGGGGGATGAAAAATGTAGATTTAGAGGAAATGAGTAGATTTGTCATGTAGATTTATCTCTTAAAAGTGATTCTTGCGAACAAGAGGAGGCGGAGAATCATAGATGAGTCGAGCGAATCATTTTACTAATTTTTAATGAGAGTCGCGTGGAAAAATGTTGCCAAGGAGGGGGTGGGGGGATGAAAAATGTAGATTTAGAGGAAACGAGTAGATTTGTCATGTAGATTTATCTCTTAAAAGTGATTCTTGCGAACAAGAGGAGGCGGAGAATCATGGATGAGTCGAGCGAATCATTTTACTAATTTTCAATGAGAATCGCGTGGAAAAATGTTGCCAGGGGGTGGGGGGATGAAAAATGTAGATTTAGAGGAAACGAGTAGATTTGTCATGTAGATTTATCTCTTAAAAGTGATTCTTGCGAACAAGAGGAGGCGGAGCATCATAGATGAGTCGAGCGAATCATTTTACTAATTTTTAATGAGAATCGTGTGGAAAAATGTTGCCAAGGAGGGGGTGGGGGGATGAAAAATGTAGATTTAGAGGAAATGAGTAGATTTGTCATGTAGATTTATCTCTTAAAAGTGATTCTTGCGAACAAGAGGAGGCGGAGAATCATAGATGAGTCGAGCGAATCATTTTACTAATTTTTAATGAGAGTCGCGTGGAAAAATGTTGCCAAGGAGGGGGTGGGGGGATGAAAAATGTAGATTTAGAGGAAACGAGTAGATTTGTCATGTAGATTTATCTCTTAAAAGTGATTCTTGCGAACAAGAGGAGGCGGAGAATCATGGATGAGTCGAGCGAATCATTTTACTAATTTTCAATGAGAATCGCGTGGAAAAATGTTGCCAGGGGGTGGGGGGATGAAAAATGTAGATTTAGAGGAAACGAGTAGATTTGTCATGTAGATTAATCTCTTAAAAGTGATTCTTGCGAACAAGAGGAGGCGGAGCATCATAGATGAGTCGAGCGAATCATTTTACTAATTTTTAATGAGAATCGTGTGGAAAAATGTTGCCAAGGAGGGGGTGGGGGGATGAAAAATGTAGATTTAGAGGAAATGAGTAGATTTGTCATGTAGATTTATCTCTTAAAAGTGATTCTTGCGAACAAGAGGAGGCGGAGAATCATAGATGAGTCGAGCGAATCATTTTACTAATTTTTAATGAGAGTCGCGTGGAAAAATGTTGCCAAGGAGGGGGTGGGGGGATGAAAAATGTAGATTTAGAGGAAACGAGTAGATTTGTCATGTAGATTTATCTCTTAAAAGTGATTCTTGCAAACAAGAGGAGGCGGAGAATCATAGATGAGTCGAGCGAATCATTTTACTAATTTTTAATGAGAGTCGCGTGGAAAAATGTTGCCAAGGAGGGGGTGGGGGGATGAAAAATGTAGATTTAGAAGAAACGAGTAGATTTGTCATGTAGATTTATCTCTTAAAAGTGATTCTTGCAAACAAGAGGAGGCGGAGAATCATAGATGAGTCGAGCGAATCATTTTACTAATTTTTAATGAGAATCGTGTGGAAAAATGTTGCCAAGGAGGGGGTGGGGGGATGAAAAATGTAGATTTAGAGGAAACGAGTAGATTTGTCATGTAGATTTATCTCTTAAAAGTGATTCTTGCGAACAAGAGGAGGCGGAGAATCATTTTGCTGATTAATGAGAATCGCGCGGTAGAATATTGCCAAGGAATATTCCGCGAGGGTCAGAAATGTAGATTTAGAGGAAATTTAGAGGATCAAGATGAGTCGAGCGAGAGTCACGCTCTTCTTAATTTGTAACATTTTAACATCGCCGTCAAATATCTTTTCAAGGGGGATGCAAATTTCGAGGAAAAAATCAACTTTTGTATACTCAGCGTTATAAATATTGTAGGTTCCACTTTGTATACCTAATGCTTGCCTTGTCTCTATTATCCAATTTTTGCCTGATGGCTTTCTGCGTTCTCTTATTTTCTTGACGAAAGATATGCTGACAATGCTCCAAAGGGCTCTCTTCCTTTTTTTTCCGTATGCACCGGCCTCTCTCTCTCTCTCTCTCTCTCTCTCTCTCTCTCTCTCTCTCTCTCTCTCTCTCTCTCTCTCTCTCTCTCTCTCTCTCTCTCTCTCTCTCTCTCTCTCTCTCTCTCTCTCTCTCTCTCTCTCTCTCTCTCTCTCTCTCTTCCCCTCTCTCTCTCTCTCTCTCTCTCTCTCTCTCTCTCTCTCTCTCTCGCTGGTATACATAATTTTTCAAACAAGCAGAAGGGCTACGGAGAGAAGAGCCATGCTCGGTTTCCTCGCTCTATCTATGCGGTTGGTTACAAGGGTGTCCTCTTCGAGGGGTGCCCCGTTGTGCGGTGTGACACTGTCCAAACATTTTCTTTGTCCGGTGGTTAAGACCTCCCCGCGTGGCTTGCCTGACGCTTTGCTATATATACCGGATTATCGGAGGCCCTATACATTTCAACAGGCCAACAGCGAGAGAGAGAGAGAGAGAGAGAGGGAGAGAGAGAGAGAGAGAGAGGCGAGCACCCCCTAATAATCCTATAGGGGTTTTCGACGCTTCGGGACTTTTCTGCTCTGCTGTTACTCCACGATCCGCGTCGATGGGTCATGGATACATAACAAATATATATAGTATATACACACTCTACCATGCATCTATATGCACGATGATCCTCGAGATGAGAGAGACAAATAGGGATGAAGAGGAGAAAGAACATTTGTTGGGAGAACGATAGCGAAGAAGAAAATATTTGTAACGCAAATTATACTTAAAATTAAATTCAGGCAGTTTATAGAAATCATCCGAGCAATTTCTCGATATAAAATTAAATTCAAAACCTCGAACGATTAACTGAAAAAATGAAAAAAATCAAGTCTCATATTCGATATATAATTTCAAATCGAATTTTGCATTTTAACGATGTACGATGTTCCATTTATGATCGATCGCGAAGGTTTGCTCGAAATAGGGATGAAGAGGAGAAAGAACATTTGTTGGGAGAACGATAGCGAAGAAGAAAATATTTGTAACGCAAATTATACTTAAAATTAAATTCAGGCAGTTTATAGAAATCATCCGAGCAATTTCTCGATATAAAATTAAATTCAAAACCTCGAACGATTAATTGAAAAAATGAAAAAAATAAAGTCTCATATTCGATCTAATTTCAAATCGAATTTTGAATTTTAACGATGTACGATGTTCCATTTATGATCGATCGCGAAGGTTCGCTCGAAATAGGGATGAAGAGGAGAAAGAACATTTGTTCGGAGAACGATAGCGAAGAAGAGAATATTTGTAACGCAATTTATACTTAAAATTTAATTCAGGCAGTTTATAGAAATCATCCGAGCAATTTCTCGATATAAAATTAAATTCAAAACCTCGAACGATTAATTGAAAAAATGAAAAAAATAAAGTCTCATATTCGATCTAATTTCAAATCGAATTTTGAATTTTAACGATGTACGATGTTCCATTTATGATCGATCGCGAAGGTTCGCTCGATGGTGATCCAGAAACGAGGGACAGTCAAACCGAGAATAAGAGTCCCGATGGGGGTGCGGGGGGTGGTAGTGGGGATGGTGGAGCTGGCTCCAAAAGACGAGGTCCCAGAACGACAATTAAGGCAAAACAATTGGAAATATTGAAGACTGCTTTTTCGGCAACGCCAAAACCAACGAGACACATCAGGGAACAACTCGCCAAAGAGACTGGCTTGCCAATGAGAGTGATACAGGTAATTTTATGATTATTTTTATAGGGCTACTATAGCTATATATTATATTATTTATATACATATTATATACACATATATATATGTATATTGTTATATATATATACACATATATATATGTATATTGTTATATATATATATTATATTATATGTATGTATATTGTTATATATATATATTATTATATATATTATGTAGTACGATATATATATGCTCTTACACACATATAGCTTGTACGTAATTGGCGAGATTCTCTATTTCGTTGATTTATTCATTCTGGCAGGTCTGGTTTCAAAACAAAAGGAGCAAAGAGCGAAGATTGAAACAACTGACGTCAATGGGCAGAAGTCCATTTTTCAATGGTTCACGAAAAATGAGAGGTTTTCCGATTAATTTGAATCATGGTCCCCTCAATGGCGAAGATCTACCACCCACTGGATTTCCATACTTTGCCACAGACAAGTTTGAATTTGGCTATGGTGGTCCAGTTGCCTTTCATCACGAGTTTTTTGGTGGTCATCCACCTCCTCATCCTCATGGACCACCATTTCCCGGTCCTGGCAATCCCGGTGAGTTTATTCCTTACACATAAATTTTTTTAACTCTGCAATTCTTCATCTCGAACTTTTTTCAAATCAACGATGGACACATTTTTGATCATAAAAATCCTATATTTTATTATCATGTCGAGTGAAGAACTTTGAATTTTATTAAATTTTCCATTATTTTATCTTTCTAATAATTCTCTCATATATTCAACGTAATAAAATGAATAATAAAAATTGATAAAAATTCACTGATATGAACATTTTTTCATAAAATCAATATTTTTTCTCAAATTTTATTTGATTTTTTTTCTACGATATAATTCATTGCATAATTCACGTATAGAAAAATAATTCAACAAGAGCATGTTCGATATATAAGAATAGTGAATTTGGAAATGGCAAATGGTGAATTTTATTAAATTTTCCATTATTTTATTATTCAACGTAATAAAATGATTAATAAAAATTGATAAAAATTCACTGACATGAACATTTATTCATAAAATCAATATTTTTTCTCAAATTTTATTTGATTTTTTTCTCGATATAATTCATTGCATAATTCACGTGTTTTTTTTACACGTAAATGAGACGTTACTTTACACGCATACATGAACAGAAAAAAAAAATCAACAAGAGCATGTTCGATATATGGAACAGTAAATTGGGGAATGGCAAATGGTGAATTTTATTAAATTTTCCATTATTTTATTATTCAACGTAATAAAATGATTAATAAAAATTGATAAAAATTGACTGATGTGAACATTTTTTCATAAAATCAATATTTTTTCTCAAATTTTATTTGATTTTTTTTCTACGATATAATTCATTGCATAATTCACGTATAGAAAAAAAAATCAACAAGAGCATGTTCGATATATGGAACAGTAAATTTTGAAATGGCAAATGGTGAATTTTATTAAATTTTCCATTATTTTATTATTCAACGTAATAAAATGATTAATAAAAATTGATAAAAATTGACTGATATGAACATTTTTTCATAAAATCAATATTTTTTCTCAAATTTTATTTGATTTTTTTTCTACGATATAATTCATTGCATAATTCACGTATTTTTGTACACGCAAATGAGACGTTACTTTACACGCATACATGAATGGAAAAAAAAGTCAACAAGAGCATATTCGATATATGGAACAGTAAATTTGGAAATGGCGAATTTTATTAAATTTTCCATTATTTTATTATTCAACGTAATAAAATGACTAATAAAAATTGATAAAAATTCACTGATATGAACATTTTTTCATAAAATCAATATTTTTTCTCAAATTTTATTTGATTTTTTTTCTACGATATAATTCATTGCATAATTCACGTGTTTTCTTACACGCAAATGAGACGTTACTTTACACGCATACACGAATAGAAAAAAAAATCAACAAGAGCATGTTCGATATATGGAACAGTAAATTTTGAAATGGCAAATGGTGAATTTCATTAAATTTGCCATTATTTTATTACTAAACGTAATAAAATGACTAATAAAAATTGATAAAAATTCACTGACATGAACATTTTTTCATAAAATCAATATTTTTTCTCAAATTTTATTTGATTTTTTCTCTTACACGCAAATATGAGACGTTAATTTACACGCATACATGAACAGAAAAAAATGTTCAACAAGAGCATATGTTCGATATATATATATATATATATATATAGAACAGCAAATTCGGAGATGGCAAAATGGTACGACGTTTTCTGAAAACAGTTCAAAATTTATTCGTAACAGGCCTCGATCCGGCCAGTATAGCCGGGATGGCCGCTGCCGCTGCAGCGGTCGCAGGAGAATATCCACCCCCAGGGGCTGCTGGTGGACCCCCAGAATTTCTCACGGGTCCCCCAGGCCAGGGACCTCAGCCACCGACGGGCGGCAGTCCTGGCGAATTTCTTGCACCTTCCGGTAATTAACTAATATTTCCATCTAAATATATATATATATAAATATATATATATACATATATATACATATATATATATATTCGTATCGTAACGATTCTATGATTATTTATATCTGGCATGCCTCGTTCCAATTCATACGGAGGAGATGATACGTTGACGTTTTATATATAAATATAGCATGCACGTATTATGATGGACATGCCTGAGACGATAAAAGATTAAACCGGACGTTCTGAGCCAAGACGGGGACGACAGACGGGACGACGTATAATCCGATTGATATATACATATATAATACATACTGTATCTTATATACATATTTATATGTATATATATATATATATCTTATATACACATATATATATATATATAAAAATTCTTTATCTCATTTATTATTTATTTCTCTCATTCTTCTCTATTCGCTCTCTTCGTAGTATAGTAAATTTTTGTTTTTTTTTTGTTTTTTTTTTAATTTCATCCTTCGCGGTTCGTGTTCGTGTATTTGAAGTATGCGTATGCCGTTGTATTTCGTTCTCAGGTGGTGGACAGGGTAATCCAAGTGGTGGAGGCAACGGCGGTGGCGGTCCCGGAGGCGGAAGCGGGGGCGGTGGCTTCCCCGAGCCTCACCAGATGCAGAGCGAGGGCCTCGTATGGTAGAGAACGAGTTTACGTTTAATTAATCTCCTGGCTCTCTCTGGCAGCAATCCATCCGGACTCGATTATGCGAATAAACTGCTGGCCTCTGAGGCCGTAAGAGATAAAAAAATTAAAATAAAAAAAAATTTAATGTGTGTGTGTGTGTGAGAGAGATGAGAGGATGAGAGAGAGAGAGAGAGGATGAGAGAGCTAGACAAGAGGACGAAAGAACACTGCTGTTCTCCGTCGTTAAATATTAATACAAAAAAAAAAAAACTCAAAATTTTCTTGACGAAATTTAACCCAAACGAGTTTCACAGATACAAAATTATATCGCAGTGCCCCTTTATTTTTGACATTCGACATCCCCCCTCCACCTATCATATTCCCGTGAAATAGCGTTATTTGATCGTTATTAGACTATTAATTTTGTTATTATCGAGCAACAATATAATAATAGCAATTACTTTTTTTATTGTTTATTGCTATTTATGGGTAATAAAAATATATATATATATATTTTATTGCTAATGACGAATTATCATTATTTTCGTAAATTGGAGTCTTAATGATGCCTCGTAATATTTTAACCAATCAGCGATAATTCGTGTATGTACGAATTATCGTGAATTAATTTTTTCCAAAATGTATAAAATTCGAGATAATTCATCATTTCCGGTCTTAAATTTTTTAGCACGAAAAAATTGCTATTCTCCCTCCCCACCTGTTTGCCCCAATAATGAGAAAAATTCTGACGCTTATTTTGCCCATAAATTGTTGTAGATAAAATTTTTCCATCTGATTGAGAAATATTCGTAAATTTGGAATTTCGATCGCTTCCCCCCCAAAAACGATTTGGAATCGTCTACTCTGGTGTGTGAATAAAACATATATTTTATTAACGCACCAGAGTGTATATATATATATATATATATATACATAGAGTTGCGTCGAGAATATTATGAGGGAGCTGCGGATTTTTTTTTTTTTTTTCACACAGGTGTAACGACGAATTATTATATATATATATATATATATATATGAAATATTATCTTT
>OY769903.1:28609503-28619503 GCA_963669185.1 Dyspetes luteomarginatus | reverse complement strand
AAAAAATTAACTAATTTGTATGTATCGATGTACAAATTTTTTTTTTTAATATCTAAGCGAATTCACGATTAATTCAGAGTATAAAAGTGGAAAAAGCTCGATCAAGGTTCTTCATGCGTTTATAGCTCCCTATAAACTTCCCTGCTTTTTTAGCCGTCGATATGGATAGTACGAAACGTCCAGTACAGTACGAAAAAAAATGAGGCAAAAAAAGCAAATTTGCGTGTATCGATGTCCGCAGTTTTTTTTTTCATCCAAGCAAATTCACGATTAATTCAGAGTATAAAAGTGGAAAAAGCTCGATCAAGGTTCTTCATGCGTTTATATAGGGAGGTCTTTTTTAGCCGTCGATATGGATAGTACGAAACGTCCAGTACAGTACGAAAAAAATTGAGGCAAAAAAGCAAATCCGCAGTTTTTTTTTCATCCAAGCAAATTTACGATTAATTCAGAGTATAAAAGTGGAAAAAGCTCGATCAAGGTTCTTCATGCGTTTATATAGGGAGGTCTTTTTTAGCCGTCGATATGGATAGTACGAAACGTCCAGTACAGTACGAAAAAAATTGAGGCAAAAAAGCAAATCCGCAATTTTTTTTTCATCCAAGCAAATTCACGATTAATTCAGAGTATAAAAGTGGAAAAAGCTCGATCAAGGTTATTCATGCGTTTATATAGGGAGGTGCTTTTTAGCCGTCGATCAAGTACATGGACGACAAGGTACGCAGTACGAAAAAAAAAAAAAAAAAAAAAAAAAAAAAACACAAGCACCCCCCTGCGAGTCTAAAGGGGGATGAGGATGGGAGTGAGACCAACAGAGCGAAGGATGAGAATGCGAGCGCGGGGAGTGAAAATGTCATGGTCCGACGCGTTTGAGACTCACGTGGCGGGACACGTGTCGGGCAACGTCGCGTGGCGCCGTCCTGTTTCTCTCTTTCTCTCTCGATAGCGCAAACTCCACTATACTGCTAGCACATTCTATATATATATATATATATATATATACTACTAGCACATTCTCTATGTATATATATATACATATATGTATACTAGTAGTATAGCCAGTAGTATATATATATATATATATAAATACTACTAGCACATTCTCTATGTATATATATATATATATATATATATATAAAGTTGCTGGTAACTCGTAACTCACCGACGACCCCTTACTCGTTCGTGATAGAAGAAGAAGAAGAAGGAGAGAGAGAGAGAGAGAGAGAAATGATCGTGCGTGCGTGCGTGCGTGAGTTGAAGCCTCACGAATCACGATTCGAATCCCTAGCAAAACGTTTCGATATGCGGGACACGCGGCGACTCTTTATCTCTTTTTCTCTCCTTCTCCCTCTCTCTCTCTCTCTCCTTCTCCCTCTCTCTCTCACTTTTATACGCAAGTAGGTAAAGTACTCGCTATCGCTCCCTCTGCCACCCATCAGACCAACCGCTCGAATTACGAATGAAAATCTTTCATCAATTATTTTAGTACATACAGAGGTGAAGAATTATATCGTGAAATATCAGCGATGACTCTGACGTGACGTAGAATTATTTGGGTCGGGCATGGTCTAATCGACAATACCAAAGGGCAGGCCACAATTTTTCCTAAGGAATTTCAAGTAGAAAATTATATAAAACTTATTTACGTAACTTAAACTTGATCGTTTTCGTCAAAATAATGTGTACGAGAATTTTTTTTTTTATATATATGTTATATATTATATTATATATTATATTATATATTATATTATATATTATATTATATATTATATTATATATTATATTATATATTATATTATATATTATATTATATATTATATTATATATTATATTATATATTATATTATATATTATATTATATATTATATTATATATTATATTATATATTATATTATATATTATATTATATACATATATATAAGGTGGAAGAGTTTTCTGCTACCAGCAAAGCTTATTTAAAAGTTAATCCAAAATCCGGATTACTTCGTGCCACGGAGCGCAGCTCAAGTACCACGTTATATGGCTATGATCGAGTCTTCGTTCAATTCCAATTGACAGTTGAATAATAAAATTAATTATTATACAAATTTTCGTACATTTTTGTGACAGGCTGTGAAAATATAAAAATTTTAATAGCAATTCGCCGTATTATTTGTTTGAAAATTCTCGCACAGGTATATATACTATATTTTATTTTATTTTATTTTATACGATGTGTATTTTCACTTTATATATATATATATGTGTGTGTGTATGTATATATGTATATAGTGTCATTGTTATCTCCTCTACGCTGATCGTTCGTCATCCAAAGCCAGATAAGTATTTGCCATTTAAAATATAAGTTTAAAGTGGAGCTTCGCCCTCTGTCAACTCGACCCTCGTTTTTCTCCGCTCCGGTCCCATACAACACGCAAAACCAGCCAAGATAAACCACTGTGCGTATAAAGAGGGGTTGATTGGAATAAAGAACGATCGAGGTTTTCGTTGCACGAGTGACCTGTCTTCGTTTTCCTCTTTTGTACTTGTCAGTTATATATATATAGCCACGAACTTAATTTGTATCTTTGTGTATTTACTACTTATATTATATATATATATATATATATATATATATATATATATATATATATATATATAATATAGGAGAAAATAATGGATTGATTGAGCTGTGATTTTATATTATATAATACATTCACTGACACTGCGAGCATATTTCGTAAAAATAATGATCCATTTTACCCCACATTTTACATCGCTCCTTCTCTCCTTCACAAAATCAGCTAATGAAAAATGACCGAGTACCAAAAGTGTTCATTTTTCCTCCTCAATGCAATTTTCAAGTCCTTCTCCCACTCTCCACCTACATATCTGCTACCTGACGATTATGACAGTCAGTAAATTACTGATTGAGTGTGAACAAAGTCCATTTTACCCCATCAATTCGTGCGTAGAGCGATGCCAAATATCGGCGCTCTCTCCCTCTCGTTGGTTCGCGGGCATCACGCAGAGGTGAGCGACCAGAGGGTATAAAACAGGCCCAGCTGTGATTTTATATTATATAATACATTCGCTGACACTGCGAGAATATTTCATAAAAATAATGATCCATTTTACCCCACATTTTACATCGCTCCTTCTCTCCTTCACAAAATCAGCTAATGAAAAATGACCGAGTACCAAAAGTGTTCATTTTTCCTCCTCAATGCAATTTTCAAGTCCTTCTCCCACTCTCCACCTACATATCTGCTACCTGACGATTATGACAGTCAGTAAATTACTGATTGAGTGTGAACAAAGTCCATTTTACCCCATCAATTCGTGCGTAGAGCGATGCCAAATATCGGCGCTCTCTCCCTCTCGTTGGTTCGCGGGCATCACGCAGAGGTGAGCGACCAGAGGGTACAAAACAGGCCCAGCTGTGATTTTATTTTATATAAAACATTCACTGACACTGCGAGCATATTTCGTAAAAATAATGATCCATTTTACCCCACATTTTACATCGCTCCTTCTCTCCTTCACAAAATCAGCTAATGAAAAATGACCGAGTACCAAAAGTGTTCATTTTTCCTCCTCAATGCAATTTTCAAGTCCTTTTCCCACTCTCCACCGACATATCTGCTACCTGACGATTATGACAGTCAGTAAATTACTGATTGAGTGTGAACAAAGTCCATTTTACCCCATCAATTCGTGTGTAGAGCGATGCCAAATATCGGCGCTCTCTCCCTCTCGTTGGTTCGCGGGCATCACGCACAGGCCAGTGATCGGAGGGTACAAAATAGCCGCAAGCCCAGCTGGGGTTTATACGAACGTTACACGCGTGTGTGGCGCGAGTACGAGCGGCGGCGCGCGCGCGCGGTTCAGTTTATGGGGGTGTATCCGAGCATTGTTGTATATAAATAGGTTTCGGCGAGTTAGGGGTTGCCGAGGTACCCCAAGGGAACTGCACATGTCCAAATCGATTATACCCACGTCGCCCCTTCACCAGCATGTACACACACACACACACACACACACACACACACATATATATATATATATATATATATATATATATTATACATATATAGATAATGTACATTCCGTCTCTCCTGTGCGTATGTACCAGCCAATAACCATGTCGAGTTCACCATCTCTCCCTCCCTATCCTAATCGTATATTTATATCTATATGTATAGTATATTTTCCGTTTGTATATTATTCTTTCTCCGTTTGATCGCGGCCGATTTCGCGGACGAAAAGCGAAAGCTCGTCTTGCCTATATATATATATAGACCATGAC
This sequence comes from Dyspetes luteomarginatus, assembly GCA_963669185.1. Classification (NCBI taxonomy): domain Eukaryota; kingdom Metazoa; phylum Arthropoda; class Insecta; order Hymenoptera; family Ichneumonidae; genus Dyspetes; species Dyspetes luteomarginatus. Next base: position 28,615,215 of record OY769903.1, on the reverse strand, counting down.
GTACTTTCACTCCCTTAACTCGGGCCTCGGGGCATACGACTTGCTTTATTTTCAAGCCATTTACTTCGTAAACGGGCAGCCCAAACTCACCCCACGTCCCACCTCACGCGACGATCAACTATGTTTTCGCTCGATCGCCCACGGCTAATCTCGATCGAGGAGGGAATTCATCGAGTGTGTGCACACTTGTCATGCATCACGCATAACTCTCGCTCGCTCACTCGATCCCAAAAGTCAAGCACTCGCTTGGCGCTTGTATCAGGCCAAGAGATTGCGAGATTATAAGATTCAAACTGAAAAAAAAATATCGAAAAGCTTTGCCAAGAAGAGATTACGCGTATGCTGGCAAAAAAAAAAAAAAATACGAAAATCGATTTATTGGAATATTGATAAAATGAAAATTTATTAAAAATTTAAACGAATATTAAAAACAAATTTTTTTGTGGAACAAAAAAAGCAAAAAAAAATAATCTTTTCGTCACTCGAGAAGGGGATGAAAAGGGGCTGCTGCTTGTGTCTCTCTTTGCTACTCACGAGCTGTCGATGCACTTGCAGTTTGTATACAGAGTTAGAAAAACTCAAACGACTCGACTCAATTCACCCTTACTGCTACCCACATTAACCCTCCCCCCTCTCCTTCACCCCCTTACCCTCCCCGCCCCACCACCAATAGAGAGCTCTCACCCTCAGTCTCTACTGGCCAGGAGCCTGTTCGCATTAAAACTCGCTTTGCCATCTCCCCCTCCCCCCCCCACCCCTCATGGCTATCGTCCTATACACACACACACACGCCACTTCTTCATCCCCCCAATCTTCGTACTACCCTCTCTTGTTTTCGTCAATTCCAGATGAGACTCTCTCTCTGTTTTCGATTCGAGTTTGTCGCACTTGCCACGATGTACATAAATGTTTGTGTATACACGCACAATAATATATATATATATATATAGCATGAATTGCCATATATGCTATATATGCTATACATAATGCTATAAATGTACTAATCTTGCATTCCATTTCGAATACAAGATTTTTGTATTTATGCGTCGAAGTAGAATCGTCATATATATGGCAATTTGAGTACTTTTGCATTTTGGCCAGATAGACAACTTTTGTGATACTTTTCGTGATGATCCAAAGTATTGAGAATAAATGTTGAAGAGAAGAAAGATGCGATAGAAATCGCAATAATAATGCAATTTCGGATACGTCGAAGTAGAATCGTCATATATATGGCAATTTGAGTACTTTTGCTTTTTGGCCAGATAGACAACTTTTGAGATACTTTTCGTGATGATCCAAAGTATTGAGAATAAATGTTGAAGAGAAGAAAGATGCGATAGAAATCGCAATAATGATGCAATTTCGGATACGTCGAAGTAGAATCGTCATATATATGGCAATTTGAGTACTTTTGCATTTTGGCCAGATAGACAACTTTTGTGATACTTTTCGTGATGATCCAAAGTATTGAGAATAAATGTTGAAGAGAAGAAAGATGCGATAGAAATCGCAATAATGATGCAAATTCGGATACGTCGAAGTAGAATCGTCATATATATTGCAATTTGAGTACTTTTGCTTTTTGGCCAGATAGACAACTTTTGTGATACTTTTCGTGGTGATTCAAAGTATTGAGAATAAATTTTGAAGAGAAGAAAGATGCGATAGAAATCGCAATAATGATGCAAATTCGGATACGTCGAAGTAGAATCGTCATATATATGGCAATTTGAGTACTTTTGCATTTTGGCCAGATAGACAACTTTTGTGATACTTTTCGTGATGATTCAAAGTATTGAGAATAAATGTTGAAGAGAAGAAAGATGCGATAGAAATCGCAATAATGATGCAAATTCGGATACGTCGAAGTAGAATCGTCATATATATGGCAATTTGAGTACTTTTGCATTTTGGCCAGATAGACAACTTTTGTGATACTTTTTGTGATGATCCAAAGTATTGAGAATAAATGTTGAAGAGAAGAAAGATGCGATAGAAATCGCAATAATAATGCAATTTCGGATACGTCGAAGTAGAATCGTCATATATATGGCAATTTGAGTACTTTTGCTTTTTGGCCAGATAGACAACTTTTGAGATACTTTTCGTGATGATCCAAAGTATTGAGAATAAATGTTGAAGAGAAGAAAGATGCGATAGAAATCGCAATAATGATGCAATTTCGGATACGTCGAAGTAGAATCGTCATATATATGGCAATTTGAGTACTTTTGCATTTTGGCCAGATAGACAACTTTTGTGATACTTTTCGTGATGATCCAAAGTATTGAGAATAAATGTTGAAGAGAAGAAAGATGCGATAGAAATCGCAATAATGATGCAAATTCGGATACGTCGAAGTAGAATCGTCATATATATTGCAATTTGAGTACTTTTGCTTTTTGGCCAGATAGACAACTTTTGTGATACTTTTCGTGGTGATTCAAAGTATTGAGAATAAATTTTGAAGAGAAGAAAGATGCGATAGAAATCGCAATAATGATGCAAATTCGGATACGTCGAAGTAGAATCGTCATATATATGGCAATTTGAGTACTTTTGCTTTTTGGCCAGATAGACAACTTTTGTGATACTTTTCGTGATGATCCAAAGTATTGAGAATAAATTTTGAAGAGAAGAAAGATGCGATAGAAATCGCAATAATGATGCAAATTCGGATACGTCGAAGTAGAATCGTCATATATATGGCAATTTGAGTACTTTTGCATTTTGGCCAGATAGACAACTTTTGTGATACTTTTCGTGATGATCCAAAGTATTGAGAATAAATGTTGAAGAGAAGAAAGAGGCGTCGAGAGCCGCAACAACGTCGCTTTTGTAGCTCAGTAAGAGCCATTGAGCGGTTAAAAATATGGACGCCCACCATCTGTTCTCTCGCCCTTGACGAATAATCTCTCTTCGTGCTTCCGTAAAGTAGCCCAATTTTTTCTACTGATTGGCTCCACTTTTCGTAACGTGAAACTCACATTGTCTGTTGATATATCGAAATATTTTATGTCTAATCAATGAGTGCATGAGTGCAACGCATATTTGTCACTCTGTGTCTTTGTTGTCTGTCAAAAAATTCCTCTTCCCTTATTCCCTTATTCCCTTATTCCTCATAAGATGGTCATTACTATAATTAATCAAAAATAATCTCGAGATTTGTAGATAAATTTAATTTTTTTGGACAATCGAGGCGATCGTTGCACATTTCACATTGCATTTTTTATGTCTGTATACAGACATAAAAAATGCAATGCAACGATCGCCTCGATTGTCCACAAAAATTAAATTCATCTAAAAAATTAGATGCATTGCAAAAATTAGATGCATTGCAAAAATGCAATGCAACGATCGCCTCGATTGTCCACAAAAATTAAATTTATCTAAAAAATTAGATGCATTGCAAAAATTAGATGCATTGCATTTTTTGAGTCTGTATACAGACATAAAAAATGCAATGCAACGGGCATGAAAAAAAAAATGCAATGGAACGATCGCCTTCGATCAACCCATCGAGTACGAGCTATAGCTCGTACTCGAAGGGTTGATCTCATTGCACATTGAGCACAGAAAATTTTTCCAGTGACATCAAATAATTTACTAACATAACAAACATTTTTCCCTATAAATGCAAATAATTTTCTACCGAAAGAAAAAACTCGGGATGATTTATTGTGTCTGAAAGATTTTTCTCTCTATGATTAAGTGCACAATTTTATGGGGTTGAAAAGTTATGTCGTACAAATGCAAAAGAATAAAAGAAACAGGTGTCGCTGTCAAATGTGGGTGTGTCAGAGGCGCGACAGAAAAAAAAAAAATGAGAGCAGCACGTTATTTCCCCCTGTGCCAGTTGGGGGTGGAAGGGGGAGGGGAAATTTTGTCTCTTTTCTCTTCGTGGCTCTCTCTCTCTCTCTCTCTCTCTCATACTTGTAATAACTCGAGGGGTGAATATCATATCACCACTTGATGGTTCGTTATGGTAAGGCTACATCGTTGATGCATATATATATATATACATATACAAGGTCCATTTTCCATTCTATATATATATATATTTTATAGTTGTGTGGTGTATATACGAAGCTTATTCTAGGGCGGTGCGTTCGGGGCACGAGGGTTCAATTCGTACACACAAGAAGAGGAATAAAGCTACTTGGAAAAATTTGAGGGGATGTTGGCTGGTTTTATGGTCTTTGCTGGTTTGTCAGAAGGGGCTGCGTTTTGTCGATGGATGGTCACAGGGTGCAAAATTATACATCATCGTAACGAAAAGCTGGTGTGAAAACTTGAATTAGTTTTGACCTCACCTCACCTCTCGTACAATTTCGAGTCAAATTTCTACACATCAGCTCGATAATTATCGATCACCTGGATCAAATTGGTCAAATTTCGAGTCAAGTAACAATTAAAATCTCATCCGTTAAATTCCCAAATTCAAGAGAAATAAAATTATTTCGAAAAATTTGAGGGGTTGCTGGCTCGTTGGATGGTTTTTGCTGATACGTCAAAAAGGGGTTGTGTTTCATCGATGAATGGTCACAGGGTGCAAAATTATATATATATATATATATATATATATATATATATATATATATATATATATCATCATCGCCAAAACTTGGATCAGTCTTAAAAAATTTCACCTCTCGTACAATTTCGAGTCAAATTTCTATACACATTAGCTCTATATATACATATTTCTTGCTCAACGCGAACCAATCAGTTAATAATTAACATGTCATGCATATATTTATAGAGATGAGACCGTATATATAATATATAATAATAATAATAATAATATATATATTTATAGTATATTTACAGTATATATATATATATATAGTATATTTACATTATATATATATATATTATATATATATATATATCGCGTGACTATATCCGCGACTGAGGACGATCAGACCGGGAGAAGAGATGCATTTCGTAATGCCTATAAATAGCGAGGAATGAGAGGCAAAATACATGCACCCTCTCCTGTATTAAAAGAAGAGGAGGAGGAGGAGGAGGAGGAGGAGGGGTTTTTGTTTTTCTCGCGGGCGCAAATGGCAAACTACGTTGGGCGAAAGGAACAAGTGAAGAAGAGATGGGGTGGGGGAAGGGAGGGAGGGTGGGGGGGGGGGGTTGTCTCGGGATAGGAAGGCTGACCCCGTGGCCTGGCACGTTCAGGCCCGATGGATTCGCTTGGTTTGATGCCTATGGATACGCTGCCGGGGCCTGGGCGAGCATCAGCGATCACAAGGGAGACTGTGCACCGTGCAAAACTTTCGAGCAGATGAGGAACTCGAGTAGCCTCTTGCTGCTGCGTCTCAACATTATTTCTCTCTCTCCTTCTTTCCCTCTTTCTCTTTCTCTCTCTCTCTCTCTCTCTCTCTCTCTCTTTTGCTCTCTCTACATATATATAGATACACTTGGGTTACCTCCCTACTGATATATATATATATAGATATATAAATATCCTTTGGTTACCTCCCTGCTGCCACCTTATATATACCTTGCCGATATTACCTTCTTGGGCTACTCCCGCGGCTTGGCCAGAAGGTATATATGTCTATGAAACCCCGAGACTCGGAGCTCAGAGCGGGCCCTACGGCTATGGCCCCACCTCCTCTTTTTTAACCCTATACTTATTCTTATCCTGCCTTCTCATCAATACTACTACGATTCTCGCAAGATTCTCTCTCTCTC
>OY769903.1:28478453-28609303 GCA_963669185.1 Dyspetes luteomarginatus | reverse complement strand
ATATATATATATATATATATATATATATATATATATATATATATTATATATATATATATACATATATACATATATATACATATATATATACATATATATACATATATATATATATATATATATATATATATATATATATATATATATATATATATATATATATATATATATTATACATATATATATACGTATATATATACGTATATACAATATATATGCGTATGTGTGTGTGTGTATGTATAATTTTTATAAGCTTTACACATACAGCCTGCATACATATAGATATTAAATTATATATACGTAATAGTATACAGAGAAGAGGTGAGCGCATCAAGCCCAAAGCACGGTGCAGAGAGCCACCGCATAAAACTCGTCTTATTTTCACAATACACTATACACACGGATTTTTTTTTTTTTTTTTCTTTTTTTTTTTTTTCCATTTTTTTAGCCACTCGCCTATACGCTTTTTCCCTCCTTGTTCCTCGAATATGTCCTGTTTCTCTCCTTGAGCTTTTTTTTTTTCGCAGTCGTCTTGCGCACCGAAAAAATTTGCGAGAAAAGCTCTTATATGTATTTGGCGGTCTCTCTTGTCGAGTTGAATTCATATCGTGTATATATATATATACACATACACAAATATATATATAAATACATATATATAAATATATATATATATATAAATATAAATATATATATAAATATAAATATATATATATATATATATATATATATATATATATATATATATATATATACACACAGAGCAATCGTGACGATGCTGTCTACATTTTCTTTTCGCCTCTATGACAGATTAATTGCCGTAACGACATGTGCACAAACTTTTTTGCCTGTGTAATAATAATAAAAAAAAAAAGGGCCAAATGTGCACAGCCATTTGCCTATCTTTGAATAAAAATGGCCGAAGATGAACTGCTGTATAGCGAGTGGAGACAAGTTGGACGTGCACAGAGCTCGCAAAACGTAAAATTCATCGTGCAATTTCACTATCGCTCGGCCGGCAAGCCAATCGAGAGATAGCAAAAGCTCGTGCGCGGGAGAGCATTGGAAAAACTTTTTTAGTGAGAAAATTTATTTGTTTCGTTATCGCTGCACACGCTAAAAGTTGTCCGTTCTCTCTCTCTCTCTCTCTCTCTCTCTCTCTCTCTCTCTCTCTCTCTCTCTCTCTCTCTCTCTCTCTCTCTCTCTCTCTCTCTCTCTCTCTCTCTCTCTCTCTCTCTCTCTCTCTCTCTCTCTCTCTCTCTCGCTCTCCCCCCCCCTTTTTATTTCCATGTTATACGGATCTCTAAAATAATTCTGGAAACAGATAATAAACAGTGAGGCACCCCGTGAGAGACAAGCAAATTTTCGTCTCTCGATCCAACGAAACGAGAAAGCGAGAAGAAAATAGAACTGATTTAGATTTAAAAAACAAAAAAAAAAAGAGAAAAAAAATGAAGATATTGATAAATGAAGATAAGAGAGTCGACTCGTGTCATCGTGACGAATAGCTCGACATGTTTAATACGGGGCCCAATTAGTCCGAGAGAACGAATGATCCGAGAAATTGGACGACTTGGCGACAGGAAAGATGATTTTTTTTTTAATTTTTTTTTTCAACTTCAACCCCAAAAGAAACGAGCGATGTTGGATAGGAGAAAGAGGAGGCGGAGGAACGTTCCTCGTCGGCCATATGCGATGTGCGTTAATTGCTTTTCTCGTCGCGGGCACTCACCAGTTGGCATTTCCGTGAAATCCTTCGGTCCAGATGCCTAAACTGACTGATGGGTTCGTCCCTCCTTTCTCGTTGAATTTTTTACATTTCTCATCAATGACCTTACGCGCTCGATAGTTTTATTTTTTATTTTCGCTCCTCCTTTCTCGCTGAAATTTTTACATTTCTCATCAACGACCTTACGCGCTAGTTTTATTTTTTATTTTTTCGTCCCTTTTTTCTCGCTGAAATTTTTATATTTCTCATCAATGACCTTACGCGCCAGTTTTATTTTTTATTTTATTTTTTTGTCCCTCCGTTCTCGCTGAAATTTTTACATTTCTAATCAACGACCTTACGCGCTAGTTTTATTTTTTATTTTATTTTTTCGTCCCTTTTTTCTCGCAGAAATTTTTATATTTCTCATCAATGACCTTACGCACTCAATAGTTTTATTTTTTTGTCCCTCCGTTCTCGCTGAAATTTTTATATTTCTCATCAATGACCTTACGCGCCAGTTTTATTTTTTATTTTATTTTTTGTCCCTCCGTTCTCGCTGAAATTTTTACATTTCTAATCAATGACCTTACGCGCCAGTTTTATTTTTTATTTTATTTTTTTGTCCCTCCGTTCTCGCTGAAATTTTTACATTTCTAATCAACGACCTTACGCGCTAGTTTTATTTTTTATTTTATTTTTTCGTCCCTTTTTTCTCGCTGAAATTTTTATATTTCTCATCAATGACCTTACGCGCTCAATAGTTTTATTTTTTTGTCCCTCCGTTCTCGCTGAAATTTTTATATTTCTCATCAATGACCTTACGCGCCAGTTTTATTTTTTATTTTATTTTTTGTCCCTCCGTTCTCGCAGAAATTTTTATATTTCTCATCAATGACCTTACGCGCCAGTTTTATTTTTTATTTTATTTTTTCGCTCCTCCTTTCTCGCTGAAATTTTTACATTTCTAATCAACGACCTTACGCGCTAGTTTTATTTTTTATTTTATTTTTTCGTCCCTTTTTTCTCGCAGAAATTTTTATATTTCTCATCAATGACCTTACGCGCTCAATAGTTTTATTTTTTATTTTATTTTTTTGTCACTCCCTTCTCGCAGAAATTTTTACATTTCTTATCAATGACCTTACGCGCCAGTTTTATTTTTTATTTTATTTTTTTGTCCCTCCGTTCTCGCAGAAATTTTTACATTTCTCATCAACGACCTTACGCGCTAGTTTTATTTTTTATTTTATTTTTTCGTCCCTTTTTTTTCGCTGAAATTTTTATATTTCTCATCAATGACCTTACGCGCTCGATAGTTTTATTTTTTATTTTATTTTTTCGCTCCTCCTTTCTCGCAGAAATTTTTACATTTCTCATCAATGACCTTACGTCAAATTCATCGACAGTTCTTGTTGACCCCAAGGTGATAACAAGGTAGAGATTACGATCAATGTTTTCTTTGATCCTTGTCGATGCTTGTGCATCAGCTAATATGCTGATTGTGAGATAATAATATACGTAAATTTCTCTCGAATCGAATCGTTTTCTCTCTCTCTCTCTCTCTCTCTCCCTCTTCTGCCCTAGTCTGGCCCGCTTTTGCTTGGGCCCTAATCTCGCGAACGCTAGTCGATACAAAATTGCCAAAAACTCGTTTCAGGGAGGACGAAAAGGTGAACTCGCTTCTCAGCTGCGACCCTTCCTATATATATATATATATTTTTTTTTTTCAACATTTTATTATGAATTATCGGGGCGGTTAGCGTATCGGGAAAGACGAACTAGACAATTATAGGCGATGCAAACTTTTACATGAATATATTCACGTAAATTTTATTCGTGTATCAATTATATGGATTCGGCATCGATGAATAAATCTCACGACGATTTCTCATTCGTTCATTATATGGATACGAGATAAATATTTTACGAAATAATGTAAAAAAAATGATTATTTGTTGCTAGATTAAAGCTTTAAGCAGTATTTTTTGTACAAACTCACGAGTAAAATAAATTAAAATTTATAGACTTTATATATATATATATATATATATAGAGATATTGTAACGAATTGAGGAAGTAATGGACAGCTGTACTTTTTTTTTATATATTTTTTGTTGGAAACTTCTCGTTTCTCTTGTCACTCTTCGTCTTCTCTCCAGATAAGATTCTCTGTCAGACTCGCAAACTTTTCTTCTCTCTCTCTCTCTTTTTTTCCTATCGCTCTCTCCACTGTGTCTCCACTATTGAGCGAAAACCTTTCAAATATTTTACACTCTAATCGTTACGACATAAATTTCGTAAATTCTCGATATATCAAGCAGCGACGAAAGTTTCAATATTTCGGGCCTATTTTGGGATATACGAGAGTCACATCCGGGACGAAAATATATCATATTTATCGCGAATATATTTCAAATATATTCTCGATAAAATAAAGAGAGAACAAATTCTTCATTTCGGATATATTTTTTGATATTTCTATTGCAATAAGGAACTCGTGAATTTCTACATTTCGGGTCTATTTTGGGATATACGAGAGTCACATCCGGGCCGAAAATATATCAGAATTATCGCGAATATATTTGTAATATATTCTCGATAAAATAAAGAGAGAAAAAATTCTGCATTTCGGATATTTTTATTGCAATAATGAATTCGTGAAATTCTACATTTCGGGTCTATTTTGGGATATACGAGAGTCACATCCAAGCCGAAAATATATCAGATTTATCGCGAATATATTTCAAATATATTCTCGATAAAATAAAGAGAGAAAAAATTCTGCATTTCGGATATTTTTATTGCAATAAGGAACTCGTGAATTTCTACATTTCGGGTCTATTTTGGGATATACGAGAGTCACATCCAAGCCGAAAATATATCAGATTTATCGCGAATATATTTCAAATATATTCTCGATAAAATAAAGCGAGAAAAAATTCTTCATTTCGGATAGATTTTTTGATATTTATATTGCAATAAGGAACTCGTGAATTTCTACATTTCGGGTCTATTTTGGGATATACGAGAGTCACATCCGGGCCGAAAATATATCAGATTTATCGCGGATATATTTGTTATATATTCTCGATAAAATAAAGAGAGAAAAAATTCTGCATTTCGGATAGAGTTTTTGATATTTATATTGCAATAAGGAACTCGTGAATTTCTACATTTCGGGTCTATTTTGGGATATACGAGAGTCACATCCGGGCCGAAAATATATCAGATTTATCGCGGATATATTTGTTATATATTCTCGATAAAATAAAGAGAGAAAAAATTCTGCATTTCGGATAGATTTTTGGATATTTATATTGCAATAGGGAACTCGTGAAGGGCATTGCAGTTGAAGGAAATACTGTGTGTGTGTGTGTGTGTGTGCAATAGAGCCGGAAATATGATTTTCTATAGAATTTCTACAACTTGGACGTGTCAAAATGCATATGCACCCTCTTGTCAATTCGAGGGTGCACTATATATGTGTATATATATATATAAGTATATACATGTGTGTATACATATATATGTATATCTAATACTAATATGTACGCGTATATCTATATATATATATATATACATATATGAGATGGCTGACTGTGCGCAATGACCCGTGAAACTTGACTGCTCGCATCACAAGCTCTGCCCAGCTCACACCCGAGAGATGAGGGATGCGCATAGCCATCACGCCAGCTATGTTAATTAAACGCGTTTCGAGAGTCCCCTCGGTCAAAAAATAGGTATGCAGAGAGCGAGAGAGCGAGAGAGCGAGAGAGCGAGAGAGAGAGAGAGAGAGAGAGAGAGAGAGAGAGAGAGAGAGGGAGGGAGGGAGGGAGGGAGGGAGGGAGGGAGGGAGGGAGGGAGAGAGAGAGAGAGAGAGAGAGAGAGAGAGAGAGAGAGAGAGAGAGAGAGAGAGTGGACGGGGGGGGCGGGGGAATAGACAGAAAAGAAACAACAAAAAGAACGGAAGCTGTATAGATGAGGAACTTCTGAAAAGGGTAACGAAAAAAACACACGCCCGTTTGAGAAAGTCTCGAGATACTTGATGACTAATAAGTAATAACATGTCTTTGCCTCTTGACGGTTTTGTATGACAACAGCATACCCGCCACACGATTGTTCTTACTTAACGCTATATGTTATTATTATTATTATTGTCGTTGTTGTTGTTATTATTATTATTATATACAGCGGTACTCACGTCACGATTCTCACGCACACTGCACTTGTACACCGTTGATCGTTTTTCTGTTTTCACTTAGAAAAAAATCCCGTCAAACTATAATTTTGCCGAAGAGTTTTCGATTTTTAAAATATTTTTCACCTTACTTATTAAAAATGAGCGTTTCGATGATTTTTTTTTTGTGCGACACATCCGGGAAGATATATAAACATAAGAAACACGTTTGGGTTTGATTTTTAAGATACAAATCAATTTTACGAGGTTAATAAAATTGTGAGAAAAAATTCGTTAAAAAGTTGACAGAAAAGTAAGATTCTTAAGTTTCGATATACTTTTTTTTGTGCGAGCGATATTCTTCAAGATACGATAGTTTGAAATAAATGAGGTATCACCAAAAAGCGTGCGTTTGAAAAGTGTCGAATATTTCACAAAAAGTCCTTTTTCTTAGTGCTCGAAGCTGTCAAAGTTTTGAAAAATTGTACGGAGTCGTTGAAAAAACGTGGCTGCATTAATGGAGCTTCGTATTTAGACTCCTTCGACCGATAATATAGGCGAGGGAAGGGTCAACTGTACCAGTGGCGCCACCTCCCTCAACTCATCACAACTAAAATTATGAATCTTCATTACCGATAAATTTACCGCACGTTGATAAAGCAGAAAAGTTACTTACCAGACTGAGGTAAATTCGAAAAATAAAAAATACAATTTATCATTACTTTTAATATATTATTTGTTACAAAGCTGAAAAAGCTGACGGATCTCTTGAATCGTCATTACAACACGTTTTGTTTTCTTTTTTTTTTTCTAAGTTGTATTTTTTGATTATGATGAATATTTAATTGTGCGAACATTTCAGAGACAGCTCATGGATTTAACAATGATATAATGAGTATAGTATTAAATATCTCAAGCCTTTCGGGTAACGCGGAATATGCGTACGTAAGAAACAAAAACGAGAATAATGGATATGAAGTAAAAAAGAAAAAAAAAACAATCTGACAAGGCACAGCAATCGAACAAGCATACGATCATAGAGCGCGACAGTGACAAAGAGAAATTGCGTCTTGTGAATTAATTAGACACGTAAAAACAAATACGAGATAACTATCGGCGAGCTCGTCTCACAAATTACTAAAATATTTGATAATTTGCACAAAGCATTGGTGGTAAAAAAATTATAAAATAAAAATAATCGAATAGCATTACGAGATACAAATTATCTCTGTAGGGAATATTTTTTTTTTTTTTTTGTCATGGAACATTTATGTCAGCTCGCCTCGTTATAAAGAAATGTGCGTATATGGATTTTGCACACACTCACCGACGTGTCGATACATTATAAATATATATCTATTTTTTAATATTAAACCTAACGTTAAACAATGCAAAAAAAAGCAGTCTTTAAGGGTTTTGTTCTTTTCATGGTTAAATAATCGAGACTATTTATCTCTTTCTCTCGCTTCTATACGTGTAAACATTTCATGAGAATTAAATTTCTGCATTTTTGCATTGAAAATAATCAACGACTGGCCGATCTAACAGCGCATGAGTTATCGCCATCGCGTTCGTCATTGATATTGGTGATCTTGTCCTTGAACGAGTCAGAAATTCTCTGCTTATCCTCGACAGCGAGCGAGCGCCAATTTTCCTCGAGTTGATTCATCAAATCTTCACGTATCAGACGTGCATCCTCAAGGACAGATGTACGATCCTCGATGACCCACTTATCCCACAATACTTTGGCTTCCTCGCTAAAAAAAAAAAAAAATTATACAAAAATTCGTCCAAGTGTGATCTAAAAAATGGTATTTGATTATATTTTTATATCTTTTTTTTAATACTTTTATTTAGTTATATATTTTTTTCGAATACAATTATACTATTTTCAGTATGAATTAAAAAAAAAAAGAAGGTAAAATTAGTAATACTTAAATGAGAATGACAAGGATAAACACATGACTCTGATAATTCGCATGTTTGTTGTCATGTCTCTCTATTTACGTTATCTCGCAAAACTATACATACAACAGGCTAAAGTGTTTAGCGACACGAGAACTTTTGGCACGTCGTTTTATCCCCCCTCCACGACTCGTCTATCCAACACAGTCATCGACTACTACTGTTGCAACCTAAACTCTGAGTGAATTACGCCCGTGAATCATCAAACGCTTACGAAATGTCGAATCCTTGGCATTGCAAACTCATTTATTTAACTCATTTAGTCTCAGTGAATGTAGAGAGAGAAAAAAAATCACTCGCAACTAATTTACAGGCGATTAGAAAAATATTCTTATTCGTTATTCTCACCTGTACATGGATGAATTTGTGCAGAGTTCTTCTCGTTCCTTCAATAATTTGGCCCTGGTCTCAATTCCAGCCATTCCAAGTTTCTTCAGTTCTGGATCAAGCAGAAGATCATCCCTTCTGTACAAATTTCTCTCACGGGACAAATCCAACCGATTTCTCATATCTCGAAGACGCAAAGCTTCGTCCCATTGATGCTTCGAGGATGCTTGATTCTCGCGTTTATCCAAATCCTGAATTTGTCCTTTGAGCTCATTGTGAGACAGATAGAGAAACATTTGCTCAGAGAGATTTTTGTCACCGGGTATCATGCGTAACCAAGGTAAGCTCTTCTCGGTCTCAAAGTGACGATGATTTGAACGTCCTGCTGAAGCTTTTGCGCCTACTTCGACATCGATGTCATGCTGCTTTTCTTGCTGATCGTTTCTCTCATTTTTCAACATCATCTCAACAAATTGTTGACCCCCTTGAGTTGACCCCGATGCGTTGTCTTTCATCGATGAGGAACGAAAAAAAGGTCCTCCTGCTGCTTCTTCTTCTTCTTCTTCTTCTACTTCATCATTCTCGTTTCTTTGGCCATTATCATCAGCTTGATCCTCAGATTCTCCCTTATCCTCCCCCTCCTCCTCGAGCAGCTGCTGATCAATTTCTCGATTTACCTCGTCAAATTCTGATGAATTTTCCTCCATAGAGTGCGCCGCTGTCTCACCGACATTTGTCGCCTCGAGACTTCTGTTTGAATATCGATCGACAAACTTTGGATTTGGTTCTTTGTGAGAGCCATCTTCTTCATTAAGGCAGGTTTGATTACCAAGAAGAAAATGAGAATCATGAAGAGTTCTCGAGCGTGGACGATACTCACTTTCCATTCCCAAACCAGCTGCTGGCTTGTACTGGATCTGGGGAGGATTGTGTCTTCGTTTATCAAAATTATCCTGACCGCCATAAAGATTCGAGGCTCTTGCGCTTCGTGAATTTTCCTTGTACTCGTCCATTCTCTCGTTATAACCATCTTGGGCTTCTTCTTTATTCTGAACGTGTGACGTTATCTCATTATTCATCATTTTCTCGCAGAGTTCATCGCGTAGATTTGTCCTTTCGAGACTCATTCTCGATGCTTTTCGTCGCAGCTCGCTATTAAATTCTTTGAGAACAGGCCGAGATGATTCACGACTAGTTTGGAGCGGTCCGTAAAAATATGATTGAGTTATACGATTATCTCGTGGTCTGAAAAATTTATCCTCGGCTTCTTTCTTTCTTAATTTATCGTCGAATGATGACAGTGAAAAATGAACTCTCGGAGATTTTTTTCTCTCACAATTTTCACACTCGCGTTTGTTAATTTCTTCCTCCCTCAGCAAAAGTTCCCTCAATTTGCTCTGTCTCGTTCTGAGTAATTCGGCTTTTCGCGATAATTCCAAATATTTCGGCACTCTCGTGTTGTTTACGCTCCAAGCGTTAAATTGCTTAGCTTTGCTGCACTCGCGCTCAAAGTATCTTGCTGTCTCGCGATGATTGTCAAATTTTATGCATGCGTCGTTTCGTCTCGCGGCGGTAAGTTGATATTGTTTCTCACGGAGTCTTCCTATCCTAGAGAAAATCATTCGAAGGATTCGTCAATTAATATCACGCTGACAGAATTTTTCAAGAATTTTTGGCGATTCTAATATAGCGCGAAAAAAAAACTATTCAATAATTTTTAAAAAATGTTAGCGGTTTTATGGAACGTTCTGAAAACGATCCAAGCAATATGCCCGTTTAAAATTGCCTCGCCATTGTTGATGAAGGAGGAAATATGATTTAAAAAAATAGGAATCTTTGAGTACTTGAGAAATGTAAGGGAGAAATAAAAACTAAATTCGCGAGCGACAAAAAAAAAACGAAAAAATTCATTATTTAATCAAAAAAAGAAGAAAAAAAAAATGTTAACGGTTTTATGGAACTTTCTGAAAACGATTCAGGCAATATGCCCATTTAAAATTGCCTCGCCATTCTTGATGAAGGAGGAAATATGATTAAAAAAAATAAGAATCTTTGAGTACTTGAGAAATGTAAGGGAGAAAAAAAGGGCAATGGAGTGCAAGTTATGCGATATGTCGCAGCACACTTCATCAGTCGCTCGCTGAGGGTGTTTGTGAAGGTGTTCGTCGAGGAGAAGGTTGTGGTGGTGGTAGCGTCCTAGAAGACGCGGTTCTATTTTCATACTCGCACAGAACTCTTGACGTCGTTGGCCAAAAATATCAAGTTTTTGGGTGGCAAGAGTGAGGGAGATACACACACGCATATGAACAAGCAGTTTGTTGAGAAAGAAAAAGAGAGAAAGAGCGAGAGCGGAGGGGAAGGAGGAGGAGGACCAAGCCAGCTTACGAAGAACGTGTCTCTCTCTCCTTCTTAATTTCAGTATTTTCTCGAGACCGGGGGAAACGACGATTTCCGGAAAGGCTAAGAAAATCTAAGGAGTCAGTAAAGCTACGATAATCGTACAAGTCAAACGTTTTTCTTGCTCTTTGAGAAAATTAAATGCAAAACGGTCCGTGATCGACAAAATAGTGAAAATTTCAAATCGACCCAAATATTCAAACTGAGGAAAAAAAAAAGTTTACGAGTTTTATGCGAATAAAAGAAAATAATTAATTCACCTCAAAAAAAAAAAGAAAAAAAAAAAGATTGAGACAGTGAGAAAAGAATTCGGCAAGCTGAGCAACAAAATGCCGGGTGCCGGAGGTCAGCAACCCCAGAGGACGACTTTTAGACCACCCTGGGTCAAGGATGGACCAAATCCATTGCCCATGCCCGCAGCACCGTGGACCCTCAATTCCAGACGAGATTCGAAAACAACAGGCGACGAGCCACCAGCTTTTACTAAGGTCACATTAAAGGTCAGCGTCAAACTATTCAACATTATAAAAATAAATTATTAACATAAAAATAATTTTCACTTTTGGATTTTCAAGATCAAAGTCTCTCGGATAGAGTGATCGAATGGCATCGACTCATTGTTTACAGTTATAGGATGAGCACAAAGAATAGCGCGCGTGTTTTGGCGCGGATGTTTTTGTTAAAAATAAAAAAAAATAAAAATAAAAAAAACCGCATCCGTTGCCACACACAAATACACGCCGTTAGCGAGTGGCAAAATGCCACGTATTAATAATAGATCTAACTTTATTGTTTCATTTAATCATCACACCCTCATTTTCATCGTAAACGTCATTTATTAAAATATCATTTTACACTTTTTGAAAAGAAGATTTTTCAATTATGCGTCAGAATAGACTCGAATGGCGGATAATTTTATCGCGGTTGAGCAAGAGAGAAATTGTTAAAAATATAAAATGGTCAATTTGGACAACAAAATGAGAAATAATTTGAAAAATTAATGAAAATTTTGCAAATTTTCACCAAAGTATAGAAAATATGATAATTTATTATTATTTATTTTTTTACTGGAATTACGTGGAGAATTTCGAAAGAAAATAATCGGGGGGAGCTACAGTGAAGATACACGTCGGAAAAGTGGCTCGCATATAAGCCTTTGGGTCACGATTATTTCAAGACACCCGTCTATTTCAAATGTGTCCCGTAGGCAGCTGCGTCTTCCGTCTCTTCTCTCTCTCTCTCTCTCTCTCTCTTCCTCTCTCTTTCTCTCTCTGTCTACCGTTCGAAACTCCTTCGAGCATAACAGTCGAATGTACGTTTATAAAAATAAAATTCAAATAAACATAATATTAATAATAATTGTAAAAAAAATTTGGCAACGTAGAAATGAATACTAACGCTCGTGCGTTCGATACGAAAAATAAAATATCGATTTCGAGATGAGACGAAAAGTTGTCGAGAAACGTAAGAGGGAATAATAAAAAATATTTTTATTTTCGTAAAATAACAAACGTGTGGCGAGTCAAACGCGTACATAAACGCTTGCAGCGTTAAAAACGCATTCGAATAAAATTTTCATGATAAACGAACAAGGTTTATGCATTTTTAACGGTTCGAACGTCGTACGTCAGCAACACACGACGGTCAACGGATTCCCGTTGGGCCAAAAATAGAAACCAAATGCAAATAACGAACGAAAGAGTTTTCGTAGTGAGAGAAGTCTGAAACATTGATAATGACACGTTGAACTCCATCATCGCTCAAATGTTTTTATTAAAATTACTTCCCTCTGATATTTCGACTCTGAATGACAATTTTTTTTTGTTTTAATTGTTCGTGAAACAATTAATCAAGGCTGGTCATAATTATTAGGATTATAAATAAAAAATATCGTTTCATTCTCTCCCCTATTTGAAGATTATTTATAACGAATTGAAATAAACAATAAGGAATCACAGGACTGAAAGACAAATTACGTTTTTTTTTGTTTTTTAATTGTTCGTGAAATAATTATCGGGGCCGGCGATCTATCCCGTTTGAAAATTATTTATAACGACCTGTTGAGAGATACAATGACGAGTCAGAAGAGTGAATGGCAAATTTTTATTTTTATTTTCTTTTTTCCTTCTTTTTCCTTCTTCTTTTTCTTTTTGTTCATGAAATGATTATCGAGGGAGGTGATGATTACTAGGATTATAAATACAAAAGATCATTTGATTCCCTCCCTCTGTCTATCTTGTTTGAAGATTATTTATAACGACCAGATGAGAAAAACAATGACGAGTCACAAGACTGAATGGCAAATTTTTATTTTTATTTCCTTTTTCAATTGTTCATGAAATGATTATCGAGGGAGGTGATGATTACTAGGATTATAAATACAAAAGATCGTTTCATTCCCTCCCTCTGTCTATCTTGTTTGAAGATTATTTTTAACGACCAGTTGAGAAAAACAATGATGAGTCACAAGACTGAATGGCAAATTTTTATTTTTATTTCCTTTTTCAATTGTTCATGAAATGATTATCGAGGGAGGTGATAATTACTAGGATTATAAATACAAAAGATCGTTTGATTCTCTCTCTCTGTCTATCTTGTTTGAAGATTATTTATAACGACCAGTTGAGAGAAACAATGATGAGTCACAAGACTTGCCAAATGTCCCCTTGTCGTCACTCGTCACTGTGGTAGAAGAAACTTTCAACTTTTTTAATTAGTCTTTGATCACTCACTGAGCCAAACGGCGCGAACGTATTAGATCTCGTTAAAAAAAAAAAGAAAAAAAAAATTCGCTCGATCCTTAACGGACAGTGAAAAAAAATTTCAAATATTGATAAGAGCGAAGAATTAATATTGTCAGAGAAACGAATTTGTGATCGTGTGATCGATGAAATTCGCGACGTAGTTAGATTGCGTTATAATTCGAGGGTGGTGAAATGTAATCGGTGGCACGATTTCAATAAAATGAGTGCGATGACCTTTCAACTCTCGAGTACGAAAATGTCAAGTCAGATTGTATATTTGGTAGGTTTGAGTAGCAAATGTAACGATTAAAGGAAAATTAATCGTGTCTGAAAAATATAGTTTACAGAGCGTGCAAAAATTTCAAAAATTTGATATTTGGTAGAATCGAGTAACAAAAATTGTAGTAAAATTAATCGAGTTTGGAAAATATTTCACGAGAGGTGGAAAAATCTCAAATCAAATTTTATATTTAGTGGAATCAAGCGAAAAATTAATCGATTATGAAAAATATTCCAGAAAGGGTAAAAAAAATTCGAGTTAAATTTAATATTTGGTAAGATCGAGTAGAAAATCGTCAAATATGTAGATGAGAAATTAATCACGTATGAAAAATATTTCACAGAGTGTACCAAAGCCAACAGAAAGTGTACCAAAAGCAGCTGAGAGTACGTCACCACAATCGCCAACAGATTCACAGCCTCAGGCACGAAAGCAGAGTAAAATAACGATAATACCTTCGCAACCAAAGAGCGAAAAGATCGTAAAACCTGGCGCTTCTACGACAAGAAAACCAACAGGAGAAAATGGACGTGCCGAATCGCCCTCTCAGAAACCCCAGTTAGAGCGTCAAATTCGAGTAGAGAGGTCACGGTCACGGGGTGACAAAATGCCACAAATTTCAAAGAGCGAGAGTACAACCGGTAAGAGGAAAAATGGTCAAAATAATAACAA
The DNA here is from genome assembly GCA_963669185.1 of Dyspetes luteomarginatus. Lineage (NCBI taxonomy): Eukaryota > Metazoa > Arthropoda > Insecta > Hymenoptera > Ichneumonidae > Dyspetes > Dyspetes luteomarginatus. Next base: position 28,595,030 of record OY769903.1, on the reverse strand, counting down.
TAATATGTAGTTACTACCATCCAATAATTACGACACGAGGAAGGGGAAATCAAAAAAGAAAATCGAGGAAGATCCGAGAGAAAATTCTTTACCGACGATTGATCGATACAACCAAACGTCGATAGTTTATTTTAATCGTGTCGTGTCCCCGTTCACTAACGAACCACCAAGCTTGCGGCCTTTTTTTTTTTTGCTCAATAGATCGAGCCACGACCCTGTTGGCGGGCTCTCGAAAAAAAGTGTCGCGTGTACACATCGCTCGTGTCAACGTACGCCAATTCTTAATCATTCTGAATCGTAGGTGCACCGACACTCTCAAAGAGCTCGTCGAGGGCTGCAATTCCTCCGCCGCCACCACCGAGACCGCCACCACCACCGCCGGGCAGAACTATTATCAAGGATTTGCCACAGCTGACCGAAAAACAGGCAAAAACTCTCGACATGCTGAAATCGAGACCGAGAAAACGTCCTGACTGGGCCTGCATGATGAAGGAACTCGAGGGTGGCAAAAGACTCAAGCATGTTCAGTGCAACGACAGAAGTGCTCCGCTTATCGAAACAGTCGACAGAGTTACGGCGGATGCAGCAGGTGAGCGGCAATTAATCAAATTTCATATTTTTGACAATTTCCTTTTCTCTTGCTTTCCCATAAAACAAACAAAAAAATTCTATGTATATTTTCTCCGAGTCTCAAATGTATCAAATATGAGAAAGATAAATGAGAAATTATATAAAACTGTGTGTGTATATATATATATATATATATATATATATTTCTGTATTATATATATATATAATTTTATATAAATATAAAACGATTTTTTTTCACGTGGGAAAGCTTACCCATGTGCTTATTCGATTCTCATTTATATTCCACGAATGTTTCCACCATCAGGCAAGGCGCACTTTGTCTTCGAGTCGGAAAAGTCCAATATGCACAATCAGCTGCTGCAACAAATTCAGTCAGGTGTGAAATTGAAGACAGTAAAGACGAACGATCGTTCGAGGCCAATTCTGGCGGGTTTGAGAAAATTTAGACGACAATTGACGATTGAGGAACAGATGCAAAAAGCGGAAAAAGCACCGGTCGACGAGGCTTTACCCGATGAATTGGATGACATTGACGCGGTACGCGATGATTTACAGAGCACAAAACAAATGCTCGCTCTCGAATTGAGGAACAAGGAAGCTGTTGAGAGAGACAACAAGAGATTACAGGTGAATTTTTGTCAAATTTGCATCGAATGAAAAAAAAAAAAACAAAAAATTATTCAGACTGTTTTTTTTTCTCCGATTGCATATCGATAGGCGAGAATTTTGAATCTTGAGGTCGCGGTTGAACGAGCAAAATCACAAAAGGACGTGCAGGAGCACAAACAACAGGATGAAAAATTAACCGATTCATTGAGAAGAGAGGCGGAACAAGCGAGAAAAGATGCCGAGAGATTGGAGAAGGATTTTGCTCGTGTTGCTGACGAGAGGGATGAAACGAGAAATGAGTTGGAAGAGATGAAGAGAATGTATGCGGCTCTCGAGAGACGCATGAAGGCTGGTTAGTGTTCAGCTTAGAAGCTTTTCCCCTTTTTTTTTCTTTCTTTTAACTTAAAAATGTAAATTTGCCATTTTTCTCTCTTCTATCTCGCTCTTGCATTAAACTGCCGACAGAATACTTTGTTTACGCCTCTCGCGTTGATTATACTAACCCGTTTACAAACTTGCTCTGCTTTATTTATTTATTCAATATTTTATTAAACTGTTTTATTTATAAAAAATCGCCAGGGATTTACGCACTCTCGCGGCGCATTTACGAACTACGTTTAAACGGATGCTACAACAAACAGGGCAATAATTCATGTTCGAAATAATATATAAAAAAATATAAAATCAGCTAAAAATTGTATATTTAATTTTTTTTCAATTAAATAAGCAATTTAAAATATATATTGACCCCTCGTCAACAAGGTGTGTCTTCTAGGGCAGTTTCACCTATGTCTCAAATCAACTTACCGACGGAGGGTTAAATATATTAAATTTATTCAAGATATTTTTCTGCACATTGGGGTATTCCACGTGTAATTAAATTCCACATCTGTCTGGATGATAAATAGAAAATAAATTTTAAATGGCCGCTAAAATTGCTGAAGCTAGATAAAAAAAAGTTATTTGTTTACCAAAAGTCGCATTGCAATTTAATATATTTTTCAATGTAGCGCGTGAAAATAGTAAATACAGAAAATTGTAAAAAAGTTTTTTTTTCAGGATTTATTAATAACCGATTTGATTGATGCTTCGCTTATGCTTTTCTCTCTCTCTCTCTCTCTCTCTCTCTCTCTCTCTCTCTCTCTCTCTCTCTGCTTTTTTTTTCTCGATTAACACGCTTGCAGAATATTGGGAGAGCATAGAATGCGGCGAGCCAATAATACTTTTTCCGGACGAAAACGTGGACGCATCGTGGTACGATGTTTCAGGAATGGCACTCGCCGGTTGTCCAAGCGCCAAGGACGTGGCGCGACTTGCCACGCAAAAGAGCATGGACAAGGCCGAGAGAAATCAAAGCTCCGAAAATCCCGAGGGTCAAGATGACGAGGAGGAGGAGGAGGAGAGTAGCGAAGAGGAGGAGGAAGAGGAGGATTCAGAAGCCGCAGCTGAGAAACGTCTTGTGAGAGAATTCAAATTGCTCAAGACGAAAATCAAAAATTTCAAGTAAGTCGTGTGAAATAATTAAGAAAAAAAAAATATATACAAACTCAGCTAATGTGCAAAATTATATTCGGAAAAATATGAGATTTTGCAATGAAATATGAAGAAATATATTTGAATTATGATATTTTGCCGCCATTTATATATTTTTCAGTTATTTCGCGCGTTAATTATTTTCGTGGGGTTGTGACTTTTGTGATTAATTTATTTTTCCTTGACACAGGGACAAGGCAGTAAACGCGAAAAAAGAGAGGCACGCCCTGAGAGAACAAATAAAGCAGCAAAATAAATTGCTCAAAGAGGAGAAGAAGAAATTCAAGCATCTCCAGAAGGAAGTTGACAAAATGGCCAAACTCATGGGCGATACGGACGACGACGAGGATGAGGAGCATGACCAGGAGAACGAGGAGGAGGAGGAGGATGAGGAAGAGGAGACAGAGTCTGAGGAAGAATCGGAAACCGATGATTCTGATCTCGATGATATTTGGGATTCTGACGACGAGGATGATCCACCCGAGAAACGTCGTGGAAAATTACAGGTTTGTCGTCCATTGATGAAATATTAAAAAAAAAAAGAAGAAAATTTGAAAATGACGTTTTTTTTTTTGTTGTTTTCTTGTTCACAGGGAACGGTCAAAAAACATGAGGGACGTCTGGCCGCCCTGAAAAAAGGCAATTATTTATTGAAAGCACAAGTAGATCGACTCAAAGACGATTTGATCAAGCAGAGAGAAGAGAGTTTATCGCTTCAGGAGGATTTGGACTCGGTTCTAGCTGAGCTCGGCTAGACTAGATGGCGCCACCACCCACACACCAACAACCCCTATGACTATAGTGAAATACAAATACATTAATATACTATTCGCATATACACGTATACATTGACACGATATAATACATAAATACACGACAAACCGATTTCCATTGAAAGCAAAAGTTTATATTCGATATATAAAAAATCTCGATATATTGAATATATTTTCGACGAAAAATTTTCTATATCCCGGATAAATTTTCAGATATTACGAGATATATTTGGGGTCTAAAATTTATCAAATATATATCCAAGATATATCTTAAATATATTCTTGATAAATCGACCGAAAAGTTTAATATTTTGGATATATTTCTGGACAAATCTGTTTTGCGTTGAGAGAAATTACATGAAATGCAAAATAACTTTACGCAGCTTGGAAATAATTTTCAACTGAATGAAAAGCCTCGCTAAATTCTTGATATATTTTTTTCTCTATTCAATGGACGAGTCGGAAATTATTTGATCGAAAATTTCCTACTGACCATAATCCAAGGTTAGCCAATTCGCAAAAGTTGATTAAAAGTTTCGTTTGTTGAATTTATTTCAACTTTGATTCTTCAATTTTTATACATTGTAGTTCCAGACCATCTTATTTGCTCGTGGTGAAATTTCAAGGTCACGTAACGATCGATTTACCGCGATAATTCTTAAATATGTTCTTGATAAATCGACCGAAAGGTTTAATATTTTGGATATATTTCTGGACAAATCTGTTTTGCGTTGAGGAAATTACATGAAATGCAAAATAACTTTACACAGCTTGGAAATAATTTTCAACTGAATGAAAAGCCTCGCTAAATTCTCGATATAATTTTTTCTCTATTCAATGGACGAGTCGGAAATTATTTGATCGAAAATTTCCTACTGACCATAATCCAAGGTTAGCCAATTCGCAAAAGTTGATTAAAAGTTTCGTTTGTTGAATTTATTTCAACTTTGATTCTTCAATTTTTATACATTGTAGTTCCAGACCATCTTATTTGCTCGTGGTGAAATTTCAAGGTCACGTAACGATCGATTTACCGCGATAATTCTTAAATATGTTCTTGATAAATCGACCGAAAGGTTTAATATTTTGGATATATTTCTGGACAAATCTGTTTTGCGTTGAGGAAATTACATGAAATGCAAAATAACTTTACACAGCTTGGAAATAATTTTCAACTGAATGAAAAGCCTCGCTAAATTCTTGATATATTTTTTTCTCTATTCAATGGACGAGTCGGAAATTATTTGATCGAAAATTTCCTACTGACCATAATCCAAGGTTAGCCAATTCGCAAAAGTTGATTAAAAGTTTCTTTTGTTGAATTTGTTTCAACTTTGATTCTTCAATTTTTTACACATTCTAGTTCCAGACCATCTTATTTGCTCGTGGTGAAATTTCAAGGTCACGTAACGATCGATTTACCACGATAATTTAATACTGAATTAGGGCTGTCGTGTATGGATCCTTACGAACAACAAAAATGGCCACTTTGCGGCCGAATATCACAGGGCACTCCCGTTTACGTGCCAAGAATTAAAAAAAAAAATGTTGAGTCATTACATAACCAAAAACAATCGCGTTGTCGAATAAATGAGAAAAAAATCAACGAGAAAAGGGAAATTTCCGTGCTAGGCGCTTTTATATTTACTTTTGCGCAATTTTCGCCCCACGCTCGTGTCGCAGGCAGGAGACCGTGGGCCGCGCCTCTCAAGTGCGTCTATCCTTAAATAGTTCGATCGAGATAGTTTTTTTTTTTTGCGCAAATTAATATGTAAGATATTTTATAATAAACGCATAAATATTGGCCGTTTACTTGACGAGACCGACTTTAATCACGATGGAATTCTTGAAAAGCAATTTGCTCTCCCCAATGAACAAATTTTATGACGCGGATATGCCGAGCCAGACGCTAGGGATAAATTTCAGAAAAGCTCACACGTGAAAAAGGGATGGGGAGGCGTTCAATGCCTTATTTGACGCCCCTCTGACAGAGATTGATATTTGGCGATAATTATGGATTCAAAAGTTATCAAAAAAATGATAAAACTAATGCGGCAAAGCGAGAATCATCGATTTACAGTTTACATACCAATTCTAATGTTGCGGATACACCGATGAGGCACCAGCGTGCTCTCTTTTGGACGAAAAGTTGTTACTGATCGTAAATTTGAGGTTATCTAATTCGCAAAATCTAAGATGATTCAATTGAAAGGATTTTTTTGTTTTTGTTCTAATAAATCTGCAGAATACTGTCAACCGAAAAATTTAACGACGATTGGACCCACCCCAAGACCCAAGAGTCACTAGTGCGTAGTGTGGACTATTCGGCCGAAAATTTCCTACTGATCGTAAATTCGAAAGTTAACTAATTCACCTGATTAAGAATGATTCAATCAGGAGCGTTATTTTTTTTGCAAATTAAAGAGTATGATATTTTATAATAAATACACAATAAATATTCGCCGCTTACTTGATGAAATGAGCGATATGCGGAATTGTAGGTTAAGTTGGCGCGGCCGGCGTTTTCGCGATATATCAAACGTACTTCATTACTTATCTGGTGAAAAAGTTTCTTTACTCACATCTTATGCCAGGCACACTGCGCAGGTGCTTCCCGTATTTTGGAAATCGATGAGAGCTCAACTTGAAACGGTCATCCCTCTTTGCGAAATTGCGAATGCGAAATGATATCAAGCAGAGAAACGCGATCCTTTGTTTTTTTATCTTTGCGGCGTACGCGCGTACGTTGACACAGCTATCTAGCACACCATCAAACAAAAACTGCGCAGTATCGCGTGCGACGCCGCCTAGAGTACGTTGTTCGATTTTCAAATATCAAATATTGCCAACTACGAACGACAAACTTCCCCAAAGAATTTTTCTCCGATAGATTAACTGCGTATTCACAATTTTGTAAATTTCCATTCTCGTGCATTATATATTTAAGTACTATAATAAGAGACACGAATAAATATTTTATAAACTCAAAAAATTGCTAATATTCAGAATTAACGCGTATTTTTTAATATTGAATGATATATATATATAGATATATCGAGAGACGCGAAAGCATCTCGACGCCGAGTAATTAAACAGTTAAATTTAGCATATATACAACTTACGAAAAAGCAATTCAACGAAATTTTAAATTATATTTCGAAATAAGAATATTACTTTATATGAATTACATATAATACAATTGGAGATGTATTGTGGTTTAAAAAAAAAAAAAAACTACAAATACACATTTTTTTCCATTTTTGTCCATCATTCGTGCACCACGAAAAATTCCCTAGGAATATTTCCAATCATCAAAATTCTTTTCTAATTACTGCGAACAGTGGGATTGAGAATTGAGAAAAACGCCAATTTTCGATTGAGCACAGAAAAAAAGTTTTATGTAAAATCATTTGCAAAATATACATACAGCATTGTTTTGTTGATCACTGTAATCGATGACCGGCCTATCGCGTCGATTAGCAACTCTGAGATCTTTTGTGACACAATTACATAGCCGGATTTTTAAAAATAATTATCTCGAATTGGATGACTCTCGTCCTACTGATACGCCCAATTGGGTTTAGTGTACGTAAAAATTTTCGTAAGCTTTAAAAAAAGCAATATTGCGTATACTCGACGACTATCCATATTTTAATCGCGATCGAGGCGAGTTCGATTTATCGTAGTAAATTTCACTGCGATAAATTAATGGAACGTTTTTATTTAATTTTCTTTAATTTTTCCCAAAATTCACGGGTCTCTTCAAGAAAAAGCCAAATGCTCATTTCCACAAAGAGTCCAAAAGCGAGAATAATTTTTGTGAGAAAATTCAAACTGGAAAACGAGAATGAGGACATTAATCTGATCGCGCTCTAAGCAAAATTCTTCATTTTGACAATAAATAACGAGACGACAAACGAACAGATCCTCGACGATGATTTACAATATTAAAAATAATAATTGATAGTGCCAACAGCAGGTACAGAGATAATGGTCTCGAAGAGGCCTTGCAAAATTCTCATAATTTCACGTAACTCTGACTTCGTTTTTCGGCCTTTTTTCCTGTACGAGTTTAACGTCAGTAACATGAAGATTGTGGATACCGCGCGCAGCAAATTTAATAACACTCTGAGTTGAAACTTGAGTCGTGTGTCGAAGATCAAGTCGTTTGAGGGCTTTGCATCTGGCAAGATGATCAAGACTCGCTTCCGTGAGTAAACGACAACTGGCCAAATTGAGCGAGATGAGATTATTGACCGCGTGAGCTGGTGAGGTCGTCAGTTGAGCGACTCCAGCATCGGTCAAACGTCCACAAGATGACAAATCGAGAGATTCTATATGGGGCAAATGTTGAGTGATGTATCGTAGAGCAACATCAGTAATATCGCAGCCAGCTAATGAAAGAGTCTTGAGATATTTAAGCCTGGATGTTTTGTCAATGAGTCCTGGACGAGAATCGCTAGGTGGGCTGAGCATTTCGCGTAGGCTGAAATCGTTAAGACCCGAGACATGGCTGAGATCGAGATTAATTAGAGGTGGACAAATGCATGACCTAAGAACGCAAACGTTTGACCATGCGCAGCCTTGAAGCGAGAGACTGCGAAGTTGCGACAATCTCCCGAGTAGCCAAGCCAATTGGCGTTTGGTGACGTCAGACCAATCGAGATAGAGACTTTCCGGTTGTCTTCGAGCGATTCCCGTCAGATGAGAGGCCGTCAAGTGAACATGGGACATGTCGAGTCGTCGCCAGAGACTCGGCTCAATACTGTATTGCGCCCAGGTGCGACACACAAGGGCGCATCTCGCCAAATCTCGACGATTCAGGTAGCTGAAAATTCCGAGAATTGCACTTTTGTCATAAGCAAGCGATTGGCCGATACTGTCCGATCTCTGGATCGGTGGAAGTTGAGCTGGTCGTACAACGACGTGTGGTCGTTTAAGGGCTTTATTACTCGAGCCAATCAATTGAACGGCTAATTGACTTCTCAGGGCAGTTCTGTGCTCGCCCTCCGCTGGTTCACGCTCGTTCCACGTCTGTAATTCCAAATTATCTTTCTTCAATGGAAATACAAATTTAGCCGTTGATACGCGAGCGCGCTAAATTTGAGGTTCATTAGCCTGGATTTTTTGGACAGACCTCGTTTGGATCGGGTCTTGGCCTTTTGCTCGGTGTTGTTGCCCTCTCGGAATCTGTCGTTGGAGCTGAAGAAGCTGCGCTTGATACTGATACTTTGCGAGCTCGTGCCTTTCCGTGTCTCGAGCGCGAATCAAGATTTCTTCCTGTTTCGCAGCATTCTGGACATTCCCAACTGTTGGGCACATCCTCGCTCACTGCGAGACTCTGAGAATCCAGGCCGACGCATTCCGGATGAGCGATATCGAAACATACCGAACATTCCATCAAGCTTGACGGTGTGCTTGGAGTTGGTTTACCTACGAGACAATCATTCAATCGAATTTTTCGTTAATTTTTTTTTACGAAATTATTTTTATGATGAGTAATTTTATTTTTTTAGCAATTACACAAAATTTTAGTAATTACCCATGAGTGATGCCGGCTGCTGGCCCCAACCATCGAGTCTGCAAACTTTGCAGGCAGCTGTGACCGGCAACATGGGCCTGAGGCACTGTCTCATGAGGCAAGTTTGCTTCGCTCGACCAGTACCACCAAATTTTACCATATCCTGGCAATAAGCGCACTCACTGCAATCCGTTCTTGTGCAAGCTTCACACTTTTTACAACGCGTTCGCCTTCTTCGTGGAAAGCTCGATTTTCCATCGACCTTGTCGCTCGAATTATTAGTCCCTGATTGTGTTGCCTTTGTGTGATTCTTCTTTGTCGTTATTCTAATGCGCTCCTGCAGATCAGACCGGGAATTTCTAGTCTAATGGATCCGAATTAGACTCTCGATTAGATGAATGGATTCAAAAAAATAAATTCGAGGTTTTTCGCGAATATGTTGACCCTCGTCCATGGAAAAGAAATATATTCGAAAATATATTTTCGAGATGTAGAAAAAAATGTTCGCCCCTTCATATATTGCAAATATATTTCAAATATATCCTCGATAAATTTCTGATTTATTTAAGGCTCAAAAATATTTTTAGCTTATAACCCAAAAAATATATTCGATATATAGCGCGCATATAGTTCAAATTTTAATATATTTTAGGCTCAAGTATATCTTTTATGTATCGTGAATATATTTAAAATATATCTTGGATACATATTTCGTATATTTTTGGCCTGGGGTCTCATAAACCCCAAAATATCAGAGATATAAAATTTCTTGGCGAAAATATATTCAATTTATCGATGATATATTTTTGGTATATCTGACATGTATTTATTTCAATGCGGGACGCATGAGAGAAAAAATTGCAGACTCACCCTCTCGGCGATAGTCAGAGGTGGAGGTGGTGGTAAAATTGGCGTTCCCGTGACCGCTGCTTCCGGGCTGTCGTGTCTATGCTGCTCGACGAGACAGCGAACATCGTGAATCAACGCAACTGGATCTCTTATCAGCTCGGGAACATTCTTTTTCGTTGATGGCAACGAGTGCAGATACATTACTATCGATTTTAAGCCATGAAGCTCAAACGGTGTGAGATGAAGATGTGAATTCGTCTGTGTCTCGGGTCCCGTGTGTTGCCTCTGAGTTTCTGGTATATCCAAATGACTTCGACCCAGTAAGACGTGAACGTATCTCTCAAGAACGTACCTAATTTTAGAGAATACAAAAATTATGCCAATTACTCGTTTAATTTTTTTTTTTAATTTAAAATATTTTTACTATTTTTTATTGCTGATTATCGTTTTATAAGGCTCGCCGCGACGCACCAGAGCATCTCTGTGAAGAATGGATAACGAAATTTTTGCGGCACTTTTGTGTGTTCCTCGACCTGGGCGACTTTTAGCTGTTTCTCGATGCCAAAACTGTGAAGAAAATTTCCACCAAAAACGAGAGAATCCTGGGGTGTGTAAACCGCGTGAATCCAACCAGTTGGAATAAATAGGGTCATGCCCGCGGTCAGACTTATTCGACCGCATCGATCGACCATATCACCAAAAAAAACGTCCGATTGTTTTCCACTAAGTACCCATTCCTGATAGAGGGCAAGATTTTTTTCCGTCGGTGGTATTAGCCAAAATATTTTACCGCCCCGTAAAATATGATACCAAACGCTCGTTCCACCAAAATCAACGTGAAAATCTGTGTAACAGCCTTTAACTGACATTAGACAGTATTTTTGTACTTTTGGATACATCATGTCTTCCAAAAGATTAGTCGCCTCGACCTGAGAATCCTTAAGGTGTCTCGGCCAAACGACATCGACCCAATCGACCTGTCTCACAACTGCTGGCGATTGAACATAATTCTCAAGCTTTGTGTGACTAAATTCCAACGATATGACATTTAACAAACGATCCTTGTTAAAATCCTCGTAATATCTTTGCCATTCTTTCATGCTCATGTCCTCATTTTTTTGAGTATTCACGTCCATGACATCGAGAATTCTTTTCGATCCTGAAATATATTTTTATCGTTTGAGTGTATTTTTTTCATTTATTTTTTTCATTCTACTATTTCGATAATTAAACAGCTGGGAGACGAAAATTAAGGGGAAAAAGTTGAGATTGAACGTGATGATTTACCGACGCAAGTTCTCACGTCATTGATGCTAAAATTAGAGCTAGGAACTCGCAGACCGAGACCAGCCTTGTCCCTGAATAGCAGAGGAATTACGAGTCCGTGTTTTTGGAGATAAGCGAGACTCAGCTCGGCACCGCTCATCTCCCGAAAGAGTCCTGTAAAATTCTCGAGGTTGTATCTCTCACACTCAATTTTTTCATCAAGCTGAAAGCTTCTTCTTCCTTCAATGTCCTCATCGCCGATTGTCCAATCGTCCGTGTACAACTTTCGTGTCCGCTCGCGCTGTGGATTTTTTTTTTTCTTTAATTTTCATCATTTACTTAAATCCATAAAATAATCAAAATTCGAAATATCCACGAGTCGTTCCCTCATAGAAAATAAGTATATTTTAGACATATTTCAACATATATCAAAGATATATGTTGAATATATTTTCGACGAAACTTTTCTATATCTCGGATATATTTTAAAATACACGAAAGATATTTTTGGTCCTAAAATATAATATATCGAATATATATTCTTGATATATTATTTGATATATTGAAGATATTTTTGGCAAACATTTCTGAATCTTCGATCTATATATATGATACAACCATATAAATATATCTCAAATATATTTTAAATATATATTTTATATACATTGAGTGATGAAAAATTCTACATTTCGGATCTATATATATTTTTTTTTCTATGGGGATTTCTGAATGTGATTTTTCACTCATTCAACTACTGATGATTTTCATTCGCACTTCTCATATAAATTACACGCAGCCCCTCCCACAGATATTCCCTTACTCGCCAAACAACAAAAATACAAAACAAAAAGCTATTGAACTGTTTTATTTTAAAAAAGTGTTTATTTCGAGAATTTAAAAAGTCAAATATCGGCATATCCATTGTTGGTTTTAATGCTTTGTCAGTTTATTTTTTTTGGTAAAGAATAATCAACATCAAAGTTGTGTCTTTTTTTTGTTAATAAATAGAAAAAATATTTTTAAAATACTATAAAAATTACGAGTGCACATGAAAATTTCATTACTACAAATTTCCAATCTGCATTATATGAGATTTTTAACTATCGTCAGAATGTTAATTATCGATTTTATTAATTAAAAAGTTACGAGAATTCTTATGAAAAACAAAATTTGAAAAACGTGCATTTGTTTAACAACTCCTATGATCATATGTAATTTATCAAAGGACTTTGTTTACCAATTGACGCCTTCTGGGCACCGTGGGGGTATCATCGGCCATTGCGGACACGCTGTCAGAAACGTATCACTCTGAATTCATCGAAGACTAGTTCTTTTCAATCACGGATGATTCCCACGAGCTTGAATCACTTTTGAACCGTTTTGAATTTTCCAATGTGAAATTTTCTACCTCAACAATAACATGTTAAACGACCTCGATAATAACATGTTAAACGAGTCAATCTCGGATATATTTATAACCGAGAATTTTTATTTGATAACACTTTCGCTGCCAGACGGTGTCGCCATTTTTTTTTTTCGTCACGAGTTTAGAAAAACCTCGAGCGACAAATGTTCCCAGATAGGGATGCGTTCGAAATGTTCTAGGGAAATTAAGATGGCCGCGTTCAATGTCAATATTTTTTCATTCCAGTCAACTTTGAATTTAGAGACACGCATATTGTTCAGTTTGTGGGTAAAATATTGTAACTAAAATCAAATTTTATGTACAATATTGTACACACAAGTGAATTTGTTGGTTAATTGTACCCCCCGCGAACTCCAGTCGTTTTTTTTCTGTCTAGCCATAAAATTGGTGCCCCTATCTCTTTCATAACTGTGAGCGGCAAGTTTGATCGATAAACAAACATTTTATCCCATCATCATCGTTCTGCATTGCTTCCGGAAATGGCTCCGACGAAGAAATCAGATAATCTCGTTCATCGTTCAGTCATTACGAATAATGCACAACTAGCCTTATCTGAATATTTTCAATCAAAGTTTCAAGATCGTCGATTAAAGTAATATTAATGAAATTTATTGATAATTTCGTGTGGACGAAATTGCGGATTTACCAATTTTTTAGGAACAAATTATTAAAAAATCGTCTAATAATTTTCGTTTTATTGATCGAAAAAATGTGCAGAAAATATCCAGATCGGGACGTGGCGAGATCGGGTCCAGCTGCAGAATTGGTAAAATCTCGTCGAGAATTGAGCCATGCCGAGAACGAGCTTGAGGCGAAGAGGCACGAAGCGGAAACAAAGAGAAATAGTATGAATGAACAATGGTCTGAGCTCAGACACAAGGAGGATCTTTTGAGACAGTCGTTTATAAAATTTAATAAATTCGTCAAGGAGAATGACGAGAAGCGAGAAAGAGCCCAACATAAAATACGGGATGAAAAGGATCGTCGAGTCAAGTGCCATGAGCAAGTATGTACTTTTTTATTTTTTTTCCCATCAAAACGATCAAAAAAACTAAAAAAAAAAAATGTACTTTAAGATTGAAGAATTGGCAAAAGAATTGGAATACATAAAAACAGTACGGGAAAAGATGCAAATGCACGTTAAAGAGTACAAGATTTATCAGAATTATTTGGATTCGGTCGTGAGCGAGATGAGCGGAGAGTTTCAGAGTCTTGGCGATATTTTCAATAGATACGAGAGTCTCGTTGAGTCGAGAAATGCCCTTGCCCGCCATCAAGAGGAGAATCTTGAGGCTTTAGAGGTCACCGGAACAGAAATGGTGCAAAATCACAAATTCTTATTTACCATGTATACGTTGTATATACGTTGACTGAAGTTAGCGGTATATATGGGGAATTCCACGCGTATTGTAACGGTTTTTTCGAGCAAGGCTGAGCGATTTTGACGCTCGCCAAGAATTTATTTTCTTATCACGCAAACATCCCCCTCCGTTAACCCTTGCCATACGATGTGAAAAATGGCACCCAAAAAACATGGATCTTCCGAGTCTGATGACTTTTTTGATGAAAATGATTTTTTTTTTTTCAATATACTTTTAAGTATGTAGAACAAATCTTTGTATACTTTTTATTTTGGAAAAAAAATTAAGTGTATTATTTAATCATCGAAGAATAATGAGTAATTATGAAAACAATAATAAAAATGGACACAAAAGATCCATTTTTTTAGGGAAAAGGTTAACCTTTCGTTATACTCACGTAAAAAATAATCCGTGAAGCCTTACGTGGGGTGTACCCAACACCCCAACTTCAATTATATATTTTTCAATAACAAATTCAACTTTTCCTACAAATACGATTTTTTATTAACCTTAAGGTCAGCAGAAACATGATTTATTGGTATTTGACCCGAAAAATCAATATTTTATAAGGAAATAATTGAAAATTGTCGAGAAAAAAAAATTCTATTCGTAGTGCCAAAAATAAGAACGCTGGGGTGTGCCCGACACCCCACGTGAGTAACGGAGGCTTAATTATAGATCCTGAACATTTTAACTAGAGGATGTTCCGAGGTGGAAAAACCTTCGACTACACACGTGGCCCCATATATACATATATATTCATACGTTACAGATCAACGAATTCAGACGCCTAATATATATATATACAATTATTTTGATTTATTAGCAACTCATGACCGAGGCAAAAGGCCAAATGCTCGTTGATTTGAACAACAAATTGGCCACCCTAGAGGGTAGACACGAGCGTGCAAAAGTCCAGGCTCTCAGATGGGAGACAATAGTATCGAGAATCAAAGAAACAGCAGCGACGAAAAATCTCGAACTTACACGAGTAAAATCCTGCTGTTGGAATATGTATCAGCAACTTTGCAAGAGAAAAGGATATCCCATCGAGGTGGATCGGGACGACGTCGAGGGTCAGCTGGCGCACATAAAACGTACAATCGTCGAACTAAAGAGAATCGCCAAAACGGCGCAGAGGAAAGCTGCTAGGAGCGAAAGAGAAAGAGAGAGGGAGAGAGAAAAAGGAGCTTCGTCAATCGACGCATCATCCGAGACGCAATTATCTCTTAAATAATATTATGTGTACTTGTTCTCTAATCTGTATAATAAACGTCTACGAAGTCTGTACAAAAATAATTGATAAAAATTTTTTGAGTGGCACTTTCTCCTAGGAAGAAACAGCCGGATGGAGAAGAAGAAATATTTTTGAAAGGGATTTAGTGCGTTTTTGGGAAACAAAGATGGTGCGAGGGAAAAAGTGGCTGCGTCGATTGACGCTTCTATCTCTTGAATAATATAACGTGTACTTTTCTCTAACATATTATTTTAAATAATAAACGTCTGCGAAATCTGTCAAAAAATAATTAATAAAGATTTTTCAAGTGGCACTTTCTCCTAGGAAGAAATAGCCGGATGGAGAAGAAGAAATATTTTTTGAAAAGGATTTATTGCGTTTTTGGAAAAACAAAGATGGCGTGCAGAGTTCATACTTTTCGTAGCAATTTTGTTCTCTCTCACTGATATCGTTTTTGCATGATTTTTCGAGCAGCAGGCAAATGACAACCGGAAACGTTGTGAACGAGCTCGGAATAATCGTCGGCGAGTCGTATTTCCAATTTTTCCGTGGCTTCTGCCCTCGTCAATGGTGCATCGAGGCCTTCGGACACGTATTGCATTTCTTCTTTCTCGACGCACCTTAATATTCGATTATTTCATTATAATAATAATCACAATAAATCACGCAGAAGGTTAATAATGAAATTGGAAGGATTTTTCCGTGCGAGGAAAACTCACAGGGAACAAGGTTGACTAGGAACAATTTGAGGAATGGCAGGAATAATTAATTGTGGCTTTTTCTCTTCATCCAGGCGTATAGTTTCGCTCTTTGTTGCTTTGTCGATCCAATGAACCTTGTTAAACATATCGGTAATTCTTTTCTCGATTATACCGAGATAGAGCATGACATTGTTCATCGTAACGTTTGTGTTGTCGCCGAGTAAAACGAGAATTGGCGAATTGTCACATCGAACAGCTCTGAACAGTGTGTCGATGCCTCTTAAAAGTTTCTCGACAATATCATTGCACTGAAATCAACGAAATAAAATTTCTCATACAGTTTTTTTTATCGCAAAAAAAAATCATCTAGACAAGAATGAAAAAAAAAAAAAAAACAAATGAAATGAAAAAAAAAAAACAGACTCGAGTATTTTTTATACCTCGGCGAGGCTCTCCTCGGCTGTGCTCGCGAGTAAAGTTTCTTCCTCGAGCTGTTTCCCTATTCTCTCGAGTGTCTCAGCCTGCTGATTTCCTCTGTGAACGTTCAGTGCTCGAGCCTCGTCAATTCCTGTTCTCAGCTGCGCCACGCGAGACTGCAAACCTTCGAGTTCGTCATTTAGCTCATTCACGTAACTAAACAGAGCAAAATTTTCTTCCTCTTGCTTGATAAAGTGCGATGTCAGCTTGTCGATTTCTCCCTCACCTGTTGACCAAATTCAAATATCATTTATTCATCAATAATCGATAATTCTCAATAATAAAATATATATATATATATTTTTTTTTCGACATTCTTGATTTTTTTCATACCAGTAAATTCTTTCACGTGGCTCAATATATTCGTGTAAATGGCAATTTTGTTACGCATCTCTTCCCTCTTTGTCTCACGTTCGGCTTCTTTTTTTGCATTGAGATCGGCCATTTCACGATACTGACCCTTCACACCGAGAAATTCTTGAAGTTTTAATTCATTGTCGAGGGTCCTCTGTAATTCACACATCTCGGAGGTGTGACCTTTGAGATCTCTCGCTCCTCTGAAAAAAAATTATTAATTTCGTGTATTTTTCTTTTTTGAAACTAATTTTTTTTTTTTAACTTAATTAAAAAAAAAAAAAAAACAGTAAAATTCATACTCGAGAAATTAACAATAAAGAATGTGTAATTGTTTTTTTTTCCTCATTCCTTTGAGCGAATAAAAAAAAATCGTATAACTAAAATAAATAACGATCGATAAATTTAAAAAAAAAAAAATTAGAGAAAAAACCTTTCACGAAGTGCGTGTATTTTGTTGAGTTCCTCGTCCCTTTGATTGAATGTAATGGTAGCTTGCTCGATAAGATCGTTAATAATCATTTTACCAGTATTGAGCTGACCAATCATTTTTGCCCAGAGAAAATTAAATCGTCCACGTTCCTTAAGATGACTGTCAATTTTTTCCCTCAATTGCCTATTGTCAGCAACCACAAGGTTGAATCTCTTTGTTGCAACCTCGAGGCGATTTTCGAGAATTGAAACGAATCGAAGTTGTTTCGCTATTATTTCTCTTGATTGTGAATCAGTTCGAATTTTCATCTTGAGTGCCGTGACCTCTCTTGAGACCTGTTGGAAAATTATGCGTTAAAAAATTTCATAATTCAATAAATTTTTCTATCATGGCTTTGCTGCGGGCATTTTGAGATAATCTGCGAACCCTGCTTAAAAGATCTCATTGAAGTCGATAAAAAAAAAATAATAATTGGCAATAATTCTCATTAATTGGCAATAATTCTCATTAATTGGCAACAATTCTCATTAATTAACAATAATTGTAATTAATCGGCAATAGTTCTCATAATTGCCAATAATTCTCATTCATTGGCAACAGTTTTCATTAATTGGTAAGAGTTCTTATAACTGACAATAGTTCTCATTAATTGGCAATAGATCTCATTAAGTGGGAATAATTCTCATTAATTGGCAATGGGAAAATCAATCGCGCTCATCCAGAACTAATTTATTCCGATTTCAATTCAACTGGTGTGCAGTTGGTTCGAATGGGTCTTTATCCGATATTTTCAGCTGGTATGTACCTTGACGATTTGCTCCTGCAACTCATTTATCTGTTGTCTCTCTGTCTTAATCATGTCAATATATTTCGTTCGTTTGGCAAGCATACACTTGAGCGTCTCGTCCATCGCCACGTCCTTTCGCGTGTTTGAATCAGATTTTGCTGTTCGAATTGCCAGCACGAGATCAGCCTTCTCCAATTCGAGGCGAACAATCATATTCTGCTGATTACGAAGCTGCAATCT
Organism: Dyspetes luteomarginatus; assembly: GCA_963669185.1. Classification (NCBI taxonomy): domain Eukaryota; kingdom Metazoa; phylum Arthropoda; class Insecta; order Hymenoptera; family Ichneumonidae; genus Dyspetes; species Dyspetes luteomarginatus. The sequence goes on along the minus strand of OY769903.1, from coordinate 28,576,872 downwards.
AGCATCCTCGGCATAAGCCACTCTGTCATTTTCCATTATTCTATATTGTCTTTTGAGCCTCGATAATTCGGCCTCTGCCATTGTTTCGAGCTCAAGCTCATCCTGAACTGGCTGTGCTTGTCTGTACGCCATTTTCTTTCTCTCTCAGATCTAAAATATTGTTTTTATTTTTTTCGAGGTTTTAGCCATTTTTTTTTTTTTTTTTTTACAAATATTGAAACATTTTTTTTTAATATTCCTCAAACATTTGAAATATTATTAAAATATTTCAAATATCTTCAACATATTTGTGTGCTGTATCAAAATAAAAATACTCATCAATATACAAGGCGTCGTTTGATAACACGTTCAGCTTATTTATAAAATTCGTGTACCTGGACCGTGCCAATCTCCAATCTTCTTAAAACTTCGAGAGAGACGCTGTCTTTCCTCGTCTTTCCGGTCTCAGCTGTTTCTTTATTTCCGATCTTCAATAAAGTTTTTTATATTTCCGCAGTAATGAATAAATAAGTTTCCGCTGCGATGATTGTGTATCGTTCGTTGCCCGGGACAACAACCCTCTCTCTTTCACTCTTCTTCTTCTTCACTCTCTCTCTCTCTGTCTCGTCGAACAAATTTCAGTCGTCAATCGTAAGTCGCTTGATGCATCGACTCGTCGTCAACAAGACAAATAAAGCAGACAAAAAAGTAGCGAACAAACTATAGCTCAAAGTGATCGGTGTAAGAAAAGTTACCGTAAAAGAAAAAAAAAAATTAAACAGACCAAAAAGGATTGTGTGCACAAAAAAAAATGGAAAAATTGTCGATTAAAATATCCGCATTAGTTCGCAGAACGTTCATACTCGATGTATATAGTGCGCCACACGTGTCGTACAGCCAACATAAAAATTATTACGAGTTTGAGGCTATGCAGTCATGCGTTTGCTTGACGTAGCATCGTTGCTAGACTTCTCATCGGACGAGGAGTAGGGAAGAGTGAAAATAAAGAAGGAATACAGAACGTGCGAAATACAGAAAAGTTTCAACGATGGGAAAAGGGGTGAGGGGGTAGGGGCGAGAGGTAAGATACCAAAGTATGGCCGCCATTCTTTACCTGACAGCCAACGCGGGCCATCGTACTTCAGTCACTGCGCAGTGTTTTTTTTTTCCTCACATTTTGTCTACAAAAATGAGGAGAACTTCGATGATTCCAGTGAGAAAAGTCAACGATAAAGGAAAAAGGCAATATTAACGATTCTCGTACAGGTGCAAGTGTGGGAAATTATCCGGAGATTCGAAGGTTTATAGGTATAGTAGATGGTAGAGGATGTAGTTAGTAGCAATGCTGATAGAGGTCGTATGTAGTCGCGCTGTCTGCCAGGTAAAACTCACTGAACTATATATAGTATATGTAGTTCACTCAGCTGTAAAACTTTGATAGTATGCAGCTGTTTTTCTCGTATGTACAATCTGCCTAATACCAACTCGCTTATAACGTACCATATGCATATATATATATATATATGCATATATGTATATATGTATATTTTACAATGCGAGAGTCCGCAGTGGTGGTGGTAAAAACGTCTCACGAATGGTGGGAGTTGGTCGTTCCGGGAGCAGGGCACGCCGTGCTATTCCGTAATATTTATTTTCCACCACACTCGAACTCATCGAGTTCTGAGTCACTACCTGGCCGCAAACAGTTCTCGTCTCGGGCCCGCGCGCGCGCGTCCTCTCGTTATTTCTTTCGTATCTCTTCAAAGTTTTTTGTGTAACGTACAATAAACTCGCATTATCATTATTTATTTTCCACATTATTGTTGCTTCGCTTTTTTTTTTTTGTGTCTTTGTACGTTTATACATTAATTGTTCATCTCATGGCAATTGTCATATCGCAATTACGTGTTAAAAAGTGCCCGGGCATTGGCGTGATAATGGAATCTTTGTGTAATCGGCGAGATAGCAACAGTGAAATCAAAAGGATAAACAGAGTAATCGTGCGTGATTGTCGTCGATTAGTTTAGCGAGTTAAGAAAATAACGCGAGACTTTTTGAAAACGAATCGCTCTTGTCTAGAAGAGATAAAATTACTTTTTGGGGCAATTACGAGGAACTTGCGGTATGATTATTCTCTTCGAACAAAAGTGAAGGTAGAAACAATAATAATAATAATAATAATAATAATAATAATAAGAGCTATCAACTGATTTATTACGAGAAAGGGAAAATCGGTAATGATATGTACAAAGAGAGGGAGCAGAGCAGCGAAGCATAGTAAAAGTATTGAAAGAACAAGGAGAACAAACCGGATATACTTGGCGCACACAGAAAGGCGAAACAGCGTACGATGGAAAAATCGATATTACATAAATCTCGAGTGGTGTGAACGAATCGATCAACGCGGCGGTTCAGGTTCGATGGTGAATTCGATATAATCGATCACAACCAGTTGAAGAAGAAAGAAAAAAAAACCTTTCCACGGACTTGCCAAAAAGTCTGCGTGGGTCTCTTATCGCTTTAAATGATCGCTTCAGGGTACGAGCAAGTGTATTTAGCAAAAAATAAAATTAAAATACAGACGCACGTAATAAAGAGGACAATACGAAGGAGTTTCGTTGAACGTGAAAAATAATAAAACAACCGATGTTTCTGCCGAGTAGTCCGGCGCGCACGTTGCTTTACCCGAGTTCGCAAACTACCCGTGACTTCCGGTCTCGTTATTTTATTCGTTCTTTCTTTCTCTTTTGTCGTCGTTCTTTTTTCTTCCTAGCTTCAATTCTAAACGAACAGAGCGAGACCGTGACCAGCTGCGGGGCCTCTCATACTTCATATACATAACACACACGGATATATATATATATATTTTTTTCTCGCGACTAAACAACGCTTTATGCATAATTTACATATACGGTAGAATATGGTTGATCGATTATCGCAGCAAATATACGAGGGTTGCACTACAAACGAAGTTTTGTCTCTGTAGCAGGAAGAAAACGAAAAAGATTCGACAGATCAGCTGTTATGTACAAAAGAGTTACGACAACGACGTCACCGCCGCCGACGGTGTATAAAAGAGTCAACCTTCTATTGTCAATAATACGACCACGCTACATTTTCTTCGAGATTCTTTGACAGAGATTGAAAATTCTACACAACTCTGATCGATCCGAAAGAGTTTAAAATAAAAAGGACGATTTTTCAAACCACAAATAATTCATCAACGTTGCCGAAAGTTCGTGTCTGCTGCCCTCTCGCGGCAATTTGAAGAAAACCCTCGCGGGCTTTTACGATAAAATGTTTATTGCCCGTGTACAAGACATTGGTTTAATAGTCAATAAAAAAAGACGCGTCTGCTACCGGTGTGAGATAAACGAGAACGTTGGATTACAGCAGCAACGTCGCGTTGCGCGTCACCGGCGAGTTTTTACGGTGTAAAATAATCTCGACTGTTTGCTTTTTCGTTCTGACACGTCCTCCTACACTTGCGCGACTGCGGCATTATTCGATATTAAATTAACGGACACGAAAAAAGAGTTAGCTGCTTGCGGTTCATTTTTTTTTTTTTGCCGTGACGCGCGCGCGCTATAAATTCTCGCACAGTGTGTCGGTACACGAGCGATCGTTCGACATTATTGACAAAAAAAAAACAATCGTCGATATTTTTTTTTTCTTTTTTTTTCATCGAATCGTACAATATTGACGAGGATGCTACCGAGAAAAGAAAATAACGTTGAGCCTTATGCTCTCGAAGACATGATATCGGATCTTCAAGCACGCAGAAATTCACTCGATCATGAGGAGAACGCTGGCGATCCTATTGAGCAACTCAAACAACGCGAGAGAGATCTCGTGCTTGCCGCCGAACTCGGCAAAGCGCTTCTCGAGAGGAATCAAGAATTAACCAGACAGGGCGAACTTCTCGCTGAGGAATACGCTGCCAAACTCGAGGTCAGTTTACATACAACAAAAAATAAAATATTTCTACTCCCCCAATTAAACTCAAAATTTTACCGATTATTCGCCAAATTTATTTATTTTTTGCTCCAACGAAATTTCTCCTGCTTGTAATTATTATTTTGGAGGGAGAACAACAAAAACTGGATACATCGAGCTAGATTTCATTTTAAACGGTTTGACCTCTACGGTCCAAAAAAAAATCGAGATTTTCGATCATTTCGTTATACGCTTCGAGTGATAATTATTGCTCCTCGCTATTCGGGATATCATTAATATACAATTGTTTGTTTTTTTAGTTTTTTCATAGCGGCAATAAATTTCTCCGTACTTGGCAATTTCAACGTGACTTTCGAATCGTTCGAGTTTTTATTTCTCCATAAAATTATTTTTTTTTGATAAATATGCATAAAGGATCGTAATTTTTAAAAAGAGATAGAAAAGAGGCTGAAGTTTTGCTCGAGCTCGCGTTTGATGATTATTCGGAATTCTTATAAAAATTTTTTTTACGATACAGCACAGAAATTCTTCTTTCCCGAGTCTCGTATTCCCACAGGAAGTCACTAAAAGCCTGTAGCAAAATTCTCAAACTGACCATCGATGATTTTCGGTAAATTTAGCGAGAAATGGCCTATGAGAGTTTTGCCTTTCTCCATAATTATCTCTGCATCTCTGTTGTTAATTAACGACAGCGACAATTGTCGCTAACTTGAAAATCCCGCTAGGTAGAAAAATTAGCTCCGCTCAGCATTTCGACGCGTCAGGGGACGCGCGCGATTGAGCGGTCACCGATCCGAGTAGTGAACGCGCCCGATACTGCTTATTTTACGTAAAAATAAATACTTTCGTTACTATTTGAATTATTCCAACGTATATTTTTCATTTTTTTTCACGAAATTCTCAAACTGACTATCGATGATTTTCGGTAAATTTAGCGAGAAATGGCCTATGAGAGTTTTGCCTTTCTCCAGAATTATCTCTGCATCTCTGTTGTTAATTAACGACAGCGACAATTTTCGCTAACTTGAAAATCCCGCTAGGTAGAAAAATTAGCTCCGCTCAGCATTTCGACGCGTCAGGGGACGCGCGCGATTGAGCGGTCACCGATCCGAGTAGTGAACGCGCCCGATACTGCTTATTTTACGTAAAAATAAATACTTTCGTTACTATTTGAATTATTCCAACGTATATTTTTCATTTTTTTTTACGAAATTCTCAAACTGACTATCGATGATTTTCGGTAAATTTAGCGAGAAATGGCCTATGAGAGTTTCGCCTTTCTCCATAATTATCTCTGCATCTCTGTTGTTAATTAACGACAGCGACAATTTTCGCTAACTTGAAAATCCCGCTAGGTAGAAAAATTAGCTCCGCTCAGCATTTCGACGCGTCAGGGGACGCGCGCGATTGAGCGGTCACCGATCCGAGTAGTGAACGCGCCCGATACTGCTTATTTTACGTAAAAATAAATACTTTCGTTACTATTTGAATTATTCCAACGTATATTTTTCATTTTTTTTTACGAAATTCTCAAACTGACTATCGATGATTTTCGGTAAATTTAGCGAGAAATGGCCTATGAGAGTTTCGCCTTTCTCCATAATTATCTCTGCATCTCTGTTGTTAATTAACGACAGCGACAATTGTAGCTAACTTAAAAATCCCGCTAGGTAGAAAAATTAGCTCCGCTCAGCATTTCGACGCGTCAGGGGACGCGCGCGATTGAGCGGTCACCGATCCGAGTAGTGAACGCGCCCGATACTGCTTACCGGCAGCATCAGAGTGAGCGCTAAAGCTGCGCGCGCCTGCCACGCACTTATCGTTGCCGGTCCGTTTGTTACTATTAACTCTTTGCCTACAATTGCAGGCCTTTCGTGTCCGGTCGATACAATTTATCTATCAATTATTGATTATTCTTCGATAATTAAATGATACTAAACTTCATTTTTTTTTTCTCAAAATGAAGTAAAGGTAATTTATTCTACAAAGTTCAAAGTATATTGACAAATTTTTTTATGAATTTTTACAATTACTTTGATTGGGGAAAAAAAATCGTCAAACTCGAAAGACTCGAAAGTTTGTATGGACCAGGTGCAGTTTTTCATACGGTATGGAAAGGGTTAAATCTTGAAATTTTTCGTACTTATAATTATGATTTGGAGGTAACAAAAAAATTACCGAATATTCTACAATGAGAGCTCCGACCTCGGCGATCGAAAAAAAAATCACAATTTTCGATTCTTTTTTGTTTTCTACGCTTCGAGTGATAATTATTGTCCATATATCATCGCGATGTAGGATATCATTATTAATAATATATTTTTTTTATTTCCATTGCGTCAATTCTTTCTACTAAAATTGCCAATTTCAAGATGATTCTCCAATCGTTCGACTTTTATTTCCCAATAAATAAAACTAAACAAAAAATGATAATTGCAAGAAATATTCACAAAATATTGTATTTTCCGCCATTATGAAATTCAAACAAGAATATTTCCTCAGTATTCAGTGTGTTGACCCTAATTCTGAGTTTGTGTCGAAGTTTAGCACATACAAAATCTTTCCAATTCCTTTGACATTGGCGAATAATGAAATTATAAATAATAATAATAATAATAATAATAATAACAATAGAATTTCATCCAGACTCGCGTATACAGAACGAGAGAATGCCAGAGTTAGCGATATGCACGCATTTGGTACAGAATTGTCGGCGAATCGTTTGCCAAGAATATCGCACGTTCCACATACTAATAACAATTATATTAGGCCTAATTGTGTTAAAGAGTAAAAAAAAAAAAAAAAGAGGGACGAGCGAGCATGGAGCGTGGAGTAGAGTAAATACGTGAAAAAATAAACGCCTGAAGACTTGAAAAGTTTTACGCCAGAGAGGCACACAAACTGTTCTTTATGCAGGATTGATACGCCCTTTTAATTTTACGCAATCGGCATCAGTGTGTTTGCGATAATACGCGCATTCAACGTGTGTATACAAAATAATGAGATTCTGGAATACGATGAGTTTCATCTTGCATATATGTGTGTGTATATATATATGTCTGTACACGTAGTAATACGTACTATGTAGGAGTAAATTGGTGTCTATGCTACAGTCTACTTGATTTATGTAGTTAAAACTGTATATATATTTTTCTAAATTTATTCCTATATATATAAATTTATACATACATATATATATATATATATATATATATATATATATATATATATATATATATATATATATATATATATATATGTATGTGTGTGAATAACAACAAAGAGGATCAGGACCGAGAGCGCACAGAGCGTTTTACAGAAAGCCACGAAAGCGTGGAAACAAGCAAACCCGCCACTTGGGCAATACACACAAGGCACTACAGTATATATGAGATAGTTGAGAACGCTCCAGAGAGAAAGAAAAAGAGAGAAAGACAATGCCCGGCATCACGGTCTGCCTGCCTTTCCGTGTTTGTACCTGTCAACCTTATATTTGACCCCGGCCTACACTCCAATATTTATGTACATACTCGTATATACTATATATTAATATATAACCCATATTATAATATATATGTATATAGTCGCTGTCCTCGCAATCTATTGTCCCCCTTTATCGACTATATATATATATATATAATTAGTACACGGTAGTAAAATATTTATCGTCTGTATTTGCGGAGATGAAAAAATCTTATGAAAATTCGAATGGGAGAAATCGGGCTAGTCTGTACAGCGCGATACAATCGAATAATAATAATAATGATAAGAAAAACAATCGTAGACAAGCCAGAAGTTTACTACTTAACATCGCAACTGTTACGTATATATATATAGACAATGCAAAATGGAGTATGCAGATCTTAGCATTGTCTCGAGAAGACGCGCGTGTCCGTCTTCCGTGAAATGGTGGACAATGGCAAACGTTGCTCGCATTTCCGTCAATATACATACTTTACTTCCTCACTGCTTGTTTTGTTCAGGAAAAATGCTCTGCTTTATTATCTTTCTTTCGTTTATTTCTTTATTTTTTTTATTTTTTTTCTCATTTCAAATAAAATGCGACGCACTTTGAACAGTACAAAGCAGAATTTTATTGAGACTGGGTTGAAGTGAAATTTTGAGCAGCGATATAATACGATGATGAAAAGTAAAGCGGCGAAAGCTGTCAAAAGAGGCCGCCAATTATTACAACAAGAAAATACAGGCAAACACACACAGTTATATATATATATATATATGTGTGTATATAGTGAGAAGAAAAGTTTTGCGATCGCGTGCATTCGTGATGTCCATATGTCGCTATAATCCACGTGCGAGGCCGGAAGTCTCGGGGGGGTGGGAGGAGAGGATTACCAATCGACTTCCGGGAGGTGTAAGAGTTTTAAAAATTATTTCTTATTATTGTACGTGACGATATAGTAAAATCGATATCGGTTAATTTTGTTTATTTTATGCAGTGGATTTGATTACGGAAATTTGGAGATTCAATAATTTTAATATTGTAGATAATAAATGAGTCAAATGATGACAAGGTAATCAATGAGTCAAATATAGTATAAAAAACTAGAAAATATTGCAAATGAAATAATTTAAAAGAAATTTCTTTATTTAATTGATAAATATTATTCCGGAAATTATTAAATTATTTTCGTGCATAGAAAGTGTATTTTGTGATTGTTACGTAGAGATAATAGGTAAAATTATTTACTAATTTCTGCAATAATTTTTATGATCGATCGTGTACTTGAATTTTTTTTTCGCTCTCCCTCGCGTCAAATGATGATCAATAACAAGATAATCAATGAGTCAAATATAGTATAAAAAACTAGAAAATATTGCAAATGAAATAATTTAAAAGAAATTTCTTTATTTAATTGATAAATATTATTCCGGAAATTATTAAATTATTTTCGTGCATAGAAAGTGTATTTTGTGATTGTTACGTAGAGACAATGTAATAGGTGAAATTATTTACTAATTTCTGCAATAATTTTTATGATCGATCGTATACTTGAATTTTTTTTTCGCGCTCCCTCGCTTTGGATGGATCGAAGCGACGGCTGTTGGAAATTTTCCTGCGATACGAGGAATACGTATAACGGATATTGAATGACAATGGGCTGTTTTTTTTTTCTCTTCTTTACGTTTGTAACGAGAGACGCGGTCGGCCGAGCGAATCACAAATTGGATTGTGAAAATAAAAGCAGCGGCGAGTTGGCCGTTGGCGCGAGTCCATCGACTCGGAGGTGGCGGGGGGGTCATTCCCTCATCAACAGACCACAATCCACTGATATTTCGACCTTTGCTCATTGCCGATCTTGATGGTGCAACACACAAGGACGGTTATCCTTGGACACAATTTCGTCCAAAATTCTCCCTTGCCAGTCGAACGAAATATATTCGCAGCCTCGTATCCTTCAATCGAGAAAAAGTATATTTTTAGCTTCGATAAAAGCCTTTTTTTTTTAGTTTTTTAGTGTCTTTCAAAGATTTTCGATAAAAAATATCAAGTTTAGTAACGAAAAATAATAATTTCATGTTGACAAATTTTCAATTTCCTTTAATGTAAATTTAATGATTTTTACACAGCAAAAGCCATAAATTTTAGTAGCCGCAACAATTCTCAACTGACGAAACTATTTTTACAGTCAAAAGTTGGCCTTCCAGCTATAATAATCCTTTCATAAACTATTAATTTCAAGTTTTCACTCAACAGTCGATTTTCCTATAAATTTATCAATTCATTCAACTATTTTATAACAAAAAGTATAAACTTTCTTGTTTTTTGTATTTTTTTGCTATTAGATAATTGCATAAACTATAAATTTGTAGTACAATCAATTATTATAAAAATTAACCATATATAGTAAAAAGTAAATCGCCAACTTTTTGCTATAAAAAATTGTTGCAAAATTTTTAAATTTGTCGTCATAATTTCATCGTTTATTGTAGTAAAAATTTTTTTTTTTGTCTTTCGTCTGCATAACTCGACAATCGTAATGCGTAGAGTTTGTCGAAAGACTTTAATCTGTTGGACGAAGCGAAATGTAGATATATTTTGTTTATGTTCAGTTGAGATATGTAAATATATATATGTATATATGTATATATATAAATATATGTATAAGAGACCAGAGCACATACAGACAAGTCGTGAGCTCCGGTCGCCTTTTACTTTCTATCCTGATTGTTGGTCATCGCATCGGTAGGTAGAAATAGGTAACTATGATAGATAATATCAGCTGTGCGTTATATATATAGATATATATATATATGCAATAATGTACCCGTCGTATACATACGATGCAAGGTGGTCAGTTTTGCTTATCCTCGTGTATACACATTATTGTAGATATATGTATATAGTTCCGCTCGCAGAATGAAAAATCGATGATTCATATTTCTCTCGAACAATCTATAGATCAGACAGGATACTTATAAACCTCTCTCGAGTATCCATTAGAGTTTACAAGATACTCATCAAGAGAGGCGAGAGCGTCTCGACGCCGAGTAATATTAGTACAAGTACCCTGTCTAATCTAAGTGGCATTCTACTCTTACTGACATTTTAGTCTAACTAGCATTTTATTCTTACAGACATTCTACTGTAACCGATATTCTACTCTAACCAATATTCTACTCTAATCGATATTCTACTCTTCTACTCTAACCGATATTTTACTCTAACCAATATTCTACTCTTACTGACATTCTGCTGTAATCAATATTCTACTTTTACCGATGTTCTACTGTAACTAATATTCTACTCGAATCGATGTTCTACTCTAACCAATATTTTACTTTAACCAATATTCTGCTCTTACTGACATTCTACTGTAATCGATATTCTACTCTAATCGATATTCTACTTTTACCGATGTTCTACTCTAACCAATATTCTACTCTAATCGATATTCTACTCTAACCAATATTCTACTCTAATCGATATTCTACTCTAATCGACATTCTACTCTAACCGATATTCTACTCTAATCAATATTCTACTCTAACCAATATTCTACTCTAACCAATATTCTACTCTAACCAATATTCTACTCTAACCAATATTCTACTCTAACCAATATTCTACTCTAACCGATATTCTACTCTAATCAATATTCTTACTTTAACCGATATTCTACTCTAATGGACATTCTACTCTAACCAATATTTTACTTTAACCGATTTTCTACTCTAATACAAACGTAATACTGACAAAAATGAGATTACTCAATTTAAGGCATCGTCGAGCGATTTGGCTCTTTATGGCATTGATGACGAAGACGACGATAGTAATGATGATGATGATGTTGATGATAATGATGATGTGGGATTTCCTAATAATCGCATCGAGCCAAGAGTCTAGCAGGCTTGGATTGACAGGGACAGAAGTCTTGTGGCAACTTTCGAAACTTGCCAGCCGAATCGCGTACCGAATTTGCCGGAACAAATGTACAAGTAAATATATCTCGGAGGGAATATTGCGAGTATTTATTATCTATATATATATATAAATAAAATCGCAGCGGCGTGTCTTTTTCTCGTCAGTTGCAATAGCAATAGCAGGGAAAGTCTAAAACGTTAAATTTAGCAAAGTCTTACCTGTTAGTGTTTAGACTCTCTTTATCTATATATACTGATTTAATAGACTATATATCGTAGTACTACGAGGATAATAATAGAAAATTTATACGTTTTCCCTACCATCTTTATCGGGATTCCCCCTCGTCGTTTATATATTGCATCGTACTATTCTATATAATATATATATGTATATATATATATAACATTTTCGTTCATGCAGTCTCTGCTTTACTTTGCCCTTTTTTTATATATAATATTTCTGCCTCATTTTTACCTATGAATTTTATGTATCTTTTTGTGCATGCGAGTGCCATAAAGTCAAAATAAATAACAATAATAATTATTATTATTATTATTTTGGGCCCGAAATGATACATATATATTGTCCAGGGTCAATTTATTTTTTTCTAACCCGCATGTGTTATCAGCGCGATGCCTTCTCTCCATATGTTGCCTCCACTTCTTTCACTGTCACTGTCAGATTATAGCATAGGCATGGACATATGACGTCAGTCAAAGCGAAGCTCACGACCAGATGGACTGTATATAGAGAATCTGGGTCACTGTCACTGCAACGCGAGTCTAGCTAGTCGCACACCCTACGGCTTATCATATATATATATATATATATATATATATATATATATATATAATATATATGTATATATATGTATGTATATATATAATGCCTCGTTCAATTATTGTAAAAAGCTGCGTGCCAGGCATCGCCCCAGTCCACGAGTTTTCCGAGGATCAAAGGCTGGGGCCGTCCGTTGACTATATATATATATATATATGTATATGTATATAATGCGCCTGGGCAATATTAATGGAAAATTTAAAAAAAAAAAAAAAATGTGTCCGGAATCAAAGAGATTTTGTCAAAAATATAAATTTTTCAAGATATTTCTTTGATTAATTTTACATTATATTTTCTATGGTGACACACAAAATGATAATATTCATATTACGTGAATATTTGCGGCGTCGTCGGCAACAGTGTAGTGAGACAGAGTGAAAGTCATATAATTTGCGACCTTTTAGTGACTCTAAAATTCACAGGAACTACCGAGCAATTTAAAATTAAATATCAATTATTTACAAGTTCATAACTCACGATAATTCGCTACAAATTGAGTGCAGCGATAAATATTTGGATAATGTAGATTTCATTTCTCCGATAATGTTATAATTAAATATAATTATTAATATAATTACAATATTACAGTTGAACGATCTATCGTAAAAGGTCAATGGAACGATCTATATATATATCGATAATAAACGTAAATTATTATTTCCTTATTAAACGTTGAATTTTTATTATTTACGCGGAGAATAAAAAAGGTCAATGAGACTTTTTTAAAAATATATAAAAAAATAATAATTTATTGCCTTATACGATTGTTTTTTTTTAAGTCTCTATATCGTAATACAGATAGAACGCAGTATTGACCCTCATCTCGTTTTAGCTTTTTCACTTCGATAATATAGATTTCATTTCTCCAATAATGTTATAATTACATTTTTTATAATTAAATATAATTACAATATTACAGTTGAACGATCTATCGTAAAAGTTCAATGCAACTCTATATATATATATCGATAATAAACGTAAATTATTATTTCCTTATTAAACGTTGAATTTTTATTATTTACGCGGAAAATAAAAAAGGCCAATGAGACTTTTTTAAAAATATATAAAAAAATTATAATTTATTGCCTTATTCAATCGTGATTTTTTTTCAGTCTCTATATCGTAATACAGATAGAACGCAGTATTGACCCTCATCTCGTTTTAGCTGTTTCACTTGGACAATATAGATTTCATTTCTCCAATAATGTTATACATTATTGGATTATAATTACATTTTTTATAATTAAATATAATTACAATATTACAGTTGAACGATCTATCGTAAAAGGTCAATGGTACTCTAAATATATTTTGATAATAAACGTAAATTATTATTTCCTTATTAAACGTTGAATTTTTCTCAGTGTTTAGTTTAAAAAAAAAAAGGATGATATAAATTTTGAATACTCATTTGGTTTTTTTTTTCCCCTCTCGACGATAGTATAGATTTTACACAACTTTCACGATCTTGTATTTTATATTCGATGGGAGGGGGAGGGGCAGGGGGGGGGGGAGATCGGCGCAGCCAACAACAGGTAAATGACGCAATTGGTCGATGAGTAACCACGGGATACCAAGGCCATGCGAGTCACCTCGTGGCTTGAACAAACTCGAAAGTTTCGCACGCACCCGTCACCCACCACTGATACTTTTATATATATATATATATATATATATATATATATATATATATACATATATATAATGTACGATTTTTTTACATTATGTGCAATAATAATACTCGCAAGTTATCCATAGAACTTGGCCTGCTCTGAGTTGCCTAAAAAACGGCTGACCCCAATTCAATCCTAAAACTTATTTGCACAATTTTATCAATTTGTCTTCATGTATACTCGATGTACCTCATATCGTTCCGAAAATTTTATCGTAATTCATCGTATAAATATTTTATAATGGGAAATTAGCAGGACGAAAGAATATAAAAATAAAATATCGAAAAATTTAATTACAATTAATTAAATTAAATATCATTATTAATTACTCTAAAAATTTAATTAAAAATAATCAACTTTTGGCCGAAAATTCTCAAAAATATATGTTTCATATTGTCCGGTGTACATTCGGCAAAGTTTATTCTATATATATATGAACTCGAGAGTACTTTTAGCTGGAATATTGGAATATATTTTGTATATAAAATTAATATCTTTTGTATTTAAATCGTATAAATATTATAGTGCAAAGTCAGCAGGACAGAAATGCTACAGATAATTTTTTCTTGACGGTCCAACTTCTCTCATAATCGCAAAAGTTGCTTACCGTCTGAAAAATATCATTTTGTTCATGTGATTTTATCAACAACCAACGACAAATAATGTGAAAGTAAAAATATATACAGATATACATAAACAACTGTCAGCAATATTAGCGAGGACCATTGCGAAATTTTTCCTTAATTACATTATCAAATATTATTAATAATTTCTTTTATTCTTCTCTTAGCTTGTTTTATTTTTCACTTCCGTTTAATGTTCATCGGTAAAAATAAAACGTCACGTCGTTTAAAGTCTTCAATTTAATTCAAATCTCACTCTTCGTACGATTTTATCTCAAAGTACGATGCTCGTGACCTCGGACTTTATTTCACAGTCGTATCATAACCCGCGAATTAGTGAGCGAGTTGAAAATTTTGCAAACAAAGGGAAAAGTCAGATTGAGAGAGCCACAGGGTAATAAAAGAACGGTTGATGCAATAATAAGAATCGAGAGAGAGAGAGAGAGAGAGAGGGAGGAAAAAAAGACTCGTAACGTTCGCACTGCTCACCTCTTTTGTAATAAAAGTTTGCATTGTTTATTCGGTCGAGTTGTGAAACGGCTAACGAACCGGAGGTGAAAACAACTGAGTAAACATACACGAGTCGAGTATGCACCTATCGAGTCTATCCTGAGCCAGCTCCTCCTCTAATGTGCATGCTTGAGAGATTTTATTTTATTTACTCTCACGATTACCTTTAAAAAAAGAATATAATTTTAAATATATCAAAAATATATCTCAGATATATTAAAAATATATTTTTAACAAAAACTTGTTAGATGTTAAATTTATCTTAGAATATTATGAGAGACCCAGAAAAAAAAACACACCGTCAATACAAAGAATAAGTGTACGTTAATTTTGAAATTTGGCCAATTAATTTTCATTTTAAAAAATGCCTCAAATTAATCGATAGCTCGATTCGGACAATCGGAATTAATTTACGACGAGACAGATGAGAGATTGGAAAATATCGCAGTATTTAAATTTTGCGGATTAGACGAGAATTCGGATAGTGAGATCATCATCGTGTAAAATGCCTTCGGGCCTTTATACATATATAACTCGCTACTCGCTATATATGTACATGAGACTGAATATTGATGAATCATACGAAATATTTTAATGCTAGCTCGATCTTTCATTTTTTTTACCAATTCTTTTTATACGAAACTTTTTCTTTTTTTCTTTTTTTTTTTTTTTTAGGAAATGAACTTATTTTCAATTAAAATAACATGTGGCTGTCGATATTGCAGAGTCTCGAGCAAGAGAGGCACTTGCTGAGACGTCGATTGGAGGAGGCAAGAGGCGAGAGCGAGGCGCGTGCATTGGAGCTTCAGGGTGACGTTGCGAGCCTGAGGTCACAGCTCGAGGAGCAAAGCGAACGAGCAAGAAGAGCAGAAAGAGATCAGGCGAGTCTCGTTGCCGAGCTGACCGCTCAAAATACTCGATTGGCCGATCAATTGAGAGAGGCAGCCAAACAGGAGGAACAATTGTTACTTGAGCTCAAAGTATTGAGAGACAAGTGCGCTCATCGAAGTACGACCCTTCAGGATCACGTTAGCAGTCTTGAAATTCTCAGGGATGAGGTAATTCTACATATAATACTAAAAATTTCAATAATACAAATTGTAATACTAAAAATTGTAATATTAATAATTGCAATAATACAAATTGTAATACTAAAAATTGCAATAATACAAATTGTAATACTAAAAATGGCAATAATACAAATTCAAATAATAAAAAGGGCCAATAATACCTATTGTAATACTAAAAATTGCAATAGTAAAAATTGCAATACAACCCTTGGTATTTAGTATGAGAAAAATTGTGGGTAAATTTTCTTACTGATTCTTTGTGATTCAGGTTCAACTTGTTTCCGCTCAAAGGACCGAACTCGAGAGGAGATCTCTCGAATTACGGGAAGAACGCTCTCGGGCAGTCGCTGCACTTGAGGAGGCTGAAGAGAGAGCAGCTGCTCTCGAGAGATTGAGTCACGAGGCTGATCACCGTGCGAGAGCTGCTGAACAGGAAAGGTAACACATTTTATTCTGCTAAATATATATATATATATATATGCGTGGTGATTTTGGACATAATTGTGGGTAAAATGAGAATAAATGGTTATTCGTCAACGTTAAATTAGTATTTTGTTTTATCGAGATGGGGCGGAATGATTATTGATCTACGGATCGATCAACCGTCGAATTTATTCCCATAGTCGTTTTTCTTATATACGAAAAAATTAGTCCGTTAACAGCAACGAGAAATTATCGAATAAAAAAAATACTTATTCGAAATGAAAAAAATCTACGATAAAAGATAATTGCCTTAATGATATCACTTTAAGGCAGTGTGCTACTCCGACCAATGATAAGAAATCGCCTTTCCTACTTTTTCCGAGATCGTTGATATTCTCGACAAAAGGAAACGGATTTTCCTTTTGTCCAAAATATCAACAGTCCCGAAGAAAGTAGGGAAGGCAATTTGTTACCCCGTCAGAGTACGTCGTGGATATCGGAAATCGCCATAAAGCGAATGAAAATACTAACAAAAAAAATCTAAGATGCAGACAAATTTTTAAACACACATAAAAAAAAAATGGAAAATATTCGTCAAAAGAAAAATAAAAACTAGTAAAAAGTAAAAAATTCCGACAACAAAATAATCATGACGTTTTAGCAAACCTGCAGTGATAAAATATAAATTTCAAGGTTATCCTAAGCTATCCTTGTGATTTGATGAATTATATTCGAATGAATTTTTCCTGTTCAAATAGGGATGAACTCTCAGCGGCATTAGCAGCGATCGAGGCAGAGCGACGAGGGAGATCAGGCTCGATACAAAAACCACCCAGGTCGTTGCAAGCGGAAATGGAATGCGAGGTGAGTGGAAGTTCCCTCGGGGAACCCGAGGACTTGAGAGCGGAAGTAGTCAGGGCGTGTAAGCGTTTACGTGAATTGTGTTCGCACCTGAGACGCGGCGAGGATGATTCGGGACTCCAGAGCGACTGTGACGAGTCGATGCTTCTCATAGTTAACGGTGGAGAGACTGACCAGGTCGGTGAAGTACCTCATTTATTTTTTTCTTCATCATTAATTTTTTTTCCAAATTTTCTTGTCGAATCGTCAATGTAATTTTGTTTCTTCTTTCTTCTTTTTTTTTTTAATCAGGGAAATTGTCCCCCTGGTGCACTCTCGGAACTCGTGGAAGAAGTTTTCGGTCTAGCCCTGTCTGGACGAGGAGCACCAAGCGAGCTTGGTCTTGCTGTCGAGCTTCATCGAGTAACCGAAGAATTGGACAGCTCTAAGCAACAATTGAAACAAATACAAGAGGAGCTCAAACGCCGAGGTGAGGCTCTTCTGGACACGACGAGCAAGCTAAGCGTTTGCGAGGCCGAACTTCGTGGAGTTAGAGAGGAACGCGATCGAGCAAGAGGAGACATTGAGGATTCAGAGCTGACCAAGGACGAGATTTTGGCTCAAGCTTACAACGTTCGAGATCAGGCAGTGGCGAGAAAAAATCGCACAGAAATCGAACTTGCGAGAACGAGGATTGACGTTCTCCAGGCAAATAGTCAATTGATGGAAGCGATACAGCAAAAAATTGAACTTAGCCAACAGCTCGAACAGTGGCAAATGGACATGCAGGCTTTGCTCGATGAGCACGTTAGAAGCAAATTGACCCCTGCTAATGTCTCAGCCGGATCACTGAACTCCGATAATGGCGATGTCACGGCACCGGCGAGAAAAAAGAGAAGTACTGGCTCGTCAAAAAAAATGTTTGGCCTCTTCTGATGGCGCCGATAGAGACTTATTTAGACTCATCTTATTTCGGTGTATTTGTGTGCGTGCGCGCGCGTGTGTGTGTGTAAATAGTTTAAACAAAATGGCATAGCCAAAATTACAAATGATTGACCAACCATCATCGATCTCTCCCCTTCTTTTTTCCTCATATTGGCAGGAGAATCGATCGATAGAAAAAAATAGTGCCTTCGAACGATAAACGAAAGCTCCGATAATGTACATAATTTATACGATAGTTTGTTATGTACTTAAAAAAGAGAGAGAGAGAGAGAGAGAGAAAGTGAAACGAGAAAAATTACGTTATAAGCAGCGATAACATCGATAATTACCATTTTATCGTTGTACGACTGTTGTTAGAGTGATAAGCCGTGTTGGTTTTTAAAAAATTCCTGCGAAATATTTACACTCGCTAAAATTTTACACTTTTAACAAAAAACAAAAAAAAACAAAAAAACTTTCAAGTCCGTCCATCCGTCCGTCCGACTAATTTTTCCCAGTCGAGAGTGACGAAAGTCAGTTAAAATATTTCCCTCTGTACATATTAGACGCCAGGCTGAATTACACTCAATCATTGAGATATGAAATTTTGTTAAATTCACGTGCAAAGTATCATATATTTGTCCTTTGCGCTGCGTAATTATACGCAATAAAACTACGGAAAATTGACTCTGTGCAATAAATCCGCACAGGACACAACATATATTTTTTTTTTATATTTTATAAATATAAAAATATTTTGACAATATTGTTAAAAATATTATCAAAATATTTGAAAAAAAAAAAATGTTGTGCTCTACGGGAATTCGAACGTGTGCGAGAAATATTTTTGAACGTTGAACTTTGAATTACTGGCAACGAAAACTCGATGCGATCTGAAAAACAAATGAAAATTAAAAAATTGCATAGTTTCCTGACTGTGTTGGATTTTTCGTGTTACTGTCAGAGAATGTACTTGTTGTGTATATTAGCATAATCTAGTTAAAATATTATTTAGTGTAACGTGTGGGACGACCATATACGTTTATCTACATGGCTCGTCAAACTACGTCGCGATCTCGACACTCACTGTGACACATATTTATTGAATAAAAAAAAAACGCAGCCTTGCAAACTCATTCAAATGAAAATTTACCTCTTTGTGAATTATTATCGATCATCGCATCTCTCCCTCGAGGTAGAAATTCTTTCCTAAATAGTATGAAATATTTTTTCTATATTTTATGCATATTTATAAATATTTTTGGAATATTTTAAAAATTTTACTGCTCTTTGAGTGGTAGACGACGTCACTTCCGGCGACTTCCGGCAGAAACTTCAATTCTTGGCCAATGCAAAAAAAAACCGAATAACGAACGACTACACTGTGAATAATTCGGTTCTGAAACAAATTCTGCTGAAGCTGTTGAAGTCACATCGCAAAATGGTATATATATATACAGGATGATCAAAAAAGGTGTTAAAAATTTAAGTGACACGGGTCGGTTATCGCTGAATCGATTTTATATTGAAATTTGATAAGTCCAGGACATGAGGGGTTTTTCAAATTTTTATCTCTGTACTGTCTTGTGAAAAAAAAAGGTTAAGTTAAAGCGTTCAGTAAACGGAGAAGAGCGCATTAATTTTTAATATCTATTTTTTTACCACCATTTATATAAATCAACACAGAATGTGTTAATGCGCGGTGGGACAAAAACAGTGCAAAAGCGAAATTTCCCATAAAATTCCAAAAGAGTAAATGAATCCTCGCGAAAATTGCACGAATAAAAATTGAATGACATAATTATTTTCGTACAAAAGTTGAGCCTGATTGATCGAACGATTCCGAAGTTATAGCAATTTGATTTTTTTTTCAACCAGGCACGAGGCTGGAAAAGAACTACTCGTAGCTATCTAGCCGGCAAGATCAAATAATGTGAATTTCAATTGCCAAAATTTTTGAAAAATATCGTTTATTCATTAATTAATCGTTTAATTGGCCATAATGTTATTTCGTAGTCTGAGAAAGAGCTCTAAAATACTTTTGAGCCAAAATTTTAAAAGCAAAAAAGGCCTCTCTGCGAAAAGAGGATCTCTACACAATTTTTCCGTCATATTATATTTAAATAAAAAGAGTAATACATTTCTCAGTTTGAAAAAGGAAATAAAAAATCTTTTCATTGCTCCCTTATCATACACTATTGTTGGGTAAAAAATAAGAAAAAACCAAACGTATTTATGATGATGGTATTTAATCTCGAATTTGAACAAAATTATACAATTTTCTTACAAGTGAATAAACTAAATGCAGGGAAGAAGGAATCCTATTGTAGTGCTAAAGTAGTTTTCAACGAGGTTTCTTTCGTTCCTGGCCAATTTGATTCTTCTTGACATCTTTTAAATTCGAGCTGTATATTCATTATCGTCTCAGCCACTCTCTTGCGTTCTCTCGCGCTCTCTCTTGCGCTTCCTATGTTTCTCTCTGGCTCGCTTTCTCTCTTACGAAGAATTTTTTAAGTTCTCAATTTCAACCTGCAAAAAAATGTATTGATGTTTGTCACTTATTTTTATGACATTTCAATCATATAATTTCGTATATACGACAGCACGTACCCATTCACCGGTGTAGTGATCATGACACTCCGTGCTTTGCTTGGGGCGCTGATTGTTGCCCGCCAAAGGCTCACTCGAGTATTTTTTGGGTTTCGTCAAATGGTCTGGGGACGCTGGCTTCGGCTGTAAAGAATTTCCCCCAAATTTTTCTCACATTCTCGAATAACTTTGGTAACACTATTTTTTTTATTTGCTTCGTCCCCACGAAGGACGCTTTGTGATAGTGAAATTGTTTATTTCTAAGTTTTTCGTAAAATAGACCAATCTCTCTCTTTCTTTTATGTTATTTTCATTAAAATAAACGGAAATCATAAGCCGATTTAATTTTTTTTTTCACAAATGTCAGAAAACGCTTGAGTAATCTTCGAGCAGTTTTGTGCGCTCGGCATGAAAATGAATTCTCTTTAAACAACGTTTTCATATTGAGTTTAATAAGAACCGATAAAGGGATGATAGGAATAAGATGATATAAAAGTTTAAATTTTCAAAAAAATGTTAAGTAGATAAAAAAAAAAAAAAAAGATAATACTGCAGATTGGAAATTTGTACATTGCTTCATCGTTATTTTGCCTGTTTCACAATGCCTATGTGGAATTCGAGGTATATAATTAAAAACAATAATAAAAATTCTCCCAGACGGAAGAGAGCATTGCAAATGAGGGAAAATAATGTCTAATTAAATATTCCTAACTTCCAAATGTTTTTTTTCTTGCTAACAACTCACCGCCACCGTTACATGATTGCATATGACCGTCTGTATCGGACCGGATTCACAGGAATTGATGATCAAGACAGCGAGAAGAAGCCCAATGGCTAAAGACCGGTGACCAATCATCGTTAATTATTCGGCAGAGTGTCCGCTACAAAAGTAATGTAGAAAGTGTGACTCCAGACTGGAAGTTGCTTCACCGTTTACCCGGGTTTTATAGTCGATCCATTCTCAGCCCTCTGTTTGACTTAACTTTTTTGTATTATTCAAATTCTCGAATTTTCCATTCGACACGCTTTTTTATACTTAGTCTTGAGAGATAAATTTAAAATTAATCGAAAATATTTGGGAACGATAGATTATGATCGATAAGCACAAGTGTCATACAAGGCCTTTTGGCGTCGAAAAGTAAACATAGGGAGGTACTACGAGTGAGGGTAATCGTCTGCAATTCGAACCTCTTTAGCAAAAAGCCTACATATTCCATCCATGGTAAATATGTTCGACTTGTCATGTGATGTTAGTTCTGAATGTCATACAATATTCGTATCAATATCTACGACGCATTTTTTTTTTATGTTTACCAATTTCGAGGGCGGAATGTATTAATCAAATATTAACGTACATATATGTGTCAAACGACTGAAAAAAAAGATAATAATACAATCAATCTATAATATATTCTTCTATATTTATCACTTGGAAAATTATCCTCGTGTCAAATTTGTCAAAAAATATATATATTTTTTTTCATTTAAATTATTGAAAATAATTCACATGGGTGTTGATGGCAAAATTTAGCTGATATACATGTGAGAATAATATTTAATGCTTTTGCCAATAAAAATAAGTAATCTCTATATCTCTAAGTAACTAAAATCTATACTTTAGATCTCCATGTTTTATTTATTTCCATGTCGAAGTTAAAATAGAAAAAAGACAGAAAAACCAAAATATTTGGCAGCCATCCAAACATGCTAGCATCGAACCTACTGGACAGAAGAACAATATCAAAAAGGTTAAAAAGATTTAAGCCATTTGACCTGCGGGAGCGTTTCTATGGCAAAGTTCAAATAGAAAAAAGACAGAAAAACCAAAATCGAACATCAAAGTGCAATAATCAAAAGTAGAACAGCGTGAATCACTGGATGCAAACTTCTACATCCACATAATTGCTATTCCTCCGTCGACATAAAAATTATTTATCATATTACATAACAGATTATAGTTGCACGTATAAAGGTCACAAAAAAAAAAAACATATGTCAGCTACATTGCGCCATAAACACCCATGTGAATTATTTTGTTAAAATTTTAAACGAAAAAAAAAAAATATTTTTCAACATATTTTACAATATAAAAATTTTCCACAGATGTTAAATATCAGAAAAAATATGTTTTAGCTTAAGAGTTGGTGGATTATTTTATTACTTCCGCGTGGTACGGCGCAAATGTACGTTAATATTTAATATATAATAATTTGTCGCATTGAAATTGAAAAATACTAAATAAATTCGACGCTGGCGTATCGATAATGGAAATTGAAATGAATATCTTTACATAACTATCATCACATGAGAAGTCGAAAATATTTACCATGGATGGAATATGTAGGCATTTTAGCTAAAGAAGAGGTTCGGATAGCAGACGATACCGTCACTCATAGTACCCTATGTTTACTTTTCAACGCCAAAAGGCCTTCTACGACACTTGTGTTTATCGATCTGCCGTTTCTAAATGTTTTCGATTAAATTTTATTCTAGAGGATGTAAAAAAGCTCGTTGAATCGGAAATTCGAGAATTCGAATTATGCAAATTAATGAAATAAAATAGAGAGAGCGAAATATGGATCGACTATATAAAACCCGAACAAAAACTACAGCAGTTTATTATACAGTCCAGAGTCATACTTTCTACATTACTTTTGTACTAAAGACTCCGCCTAATAATTAACGATGATTAGTCACCGCTCTTTTGCCATTGGACTTCTCCTCGCAGTTGTGATCATCAATTTCTGTGAATCATATTCCAAAGAAAATATATATCATGTCAGATGCGTGGGTGGTTCATCGGGTACAGTGGTGAGTTTTTTATAAAAAATAACATTGTTGCAACTTAAGAATAATATAATTCGTTATTATTTTCTCTCGTTTGTAAACCTCTTCCTCTACCTCTACCTCTTCCTCCGCGAGGAAGCGTTTTTTAAATTTTTAATACAAACTTGAACTTAAAATATGCACAAATTTTTTAACTGCAGGATTATTTTTTTTGTCACCTGCTACTCCAGAATTTTTGAAAATTTCAAATCTTATATTATTTTAAAATCCCTTTATCGATATTTATCAGACTCAATATCAAAACGTTGTTTAATGGCAAGTCATTTTCGTGCCAAATTTTACTCAGCTCAACAGCTCGAAGATTATCCGAATTTTTGCAGACAGTTGTTAGAGAAATAAAAACGATTAAACGTGCATTATTTCCTTCCACTTTAATGAAAATAACATGAAACAAAAAGTGCATATTAGTTTATTTGTCGAAAAACTGAGAAATAAAAAAATTTCACTATCACAAAACGTCGTCTGTGGGGAAGGAAATAAAATAAAATAGTATTATCAAATTTACTCGAGAATGTAAGAAAAATTTGGGGTACATTTTTTACAGAAAGCGTTTAGAACTGATGTCAGGCCGATAACCAAACACTTTTTGAATACCGTTGGTGAGGAAACGGACGAGGACTGGACATGTACGCTCGAGGGTACCGATACAAAAGTACGCGATACCGTATAAAGGAAAATATTTGGTCGAAATTCCATGAGAATAAGTGAAAAGTATCGGTAAATTTTATTTTCAGGTGGAAGTTGTCGACGTTGCAGATGATTCGAATGCGAAAGTTGTCAACTTTGCAGACGATTCGGATTCGGAAGATGTCGAGGAGAATTGATGGTCAGGAATGGAAGAGATCATATACCAAAGACTATTGTCGAAATATTCATAGACGATTTCTTGCCTGTACTCACTCATCAGATGATTGTCTAATTTTCTTCAAACTCGAGATTATCACGTTAAGCGCGTCATTGATCCCTGCTCTGTGTAAAAGATCCCATTGAAATCAATAATAAAAAAAAATTAATCGGAACGGATGAGTTTTTTCTGTTCAGGATATTTCCTATTGACAGCATTCTTTGAATAGAAGGATAACCATTGAAAATACTTTTTTATCATCCCATAACAATATAA
The DNA here is from genome assembly GCA_963669185.1 of Dyspetes luteomarginatus. Taxonomy (NCBI): domain Eukaryota; kingdom Metazoa; phylum Arthropoda; class Insecta; order Hymenoptera; family Ichneumonidae; genus Dyspetes; species Dyspetes luteomarginatus. Next base: position 28,552,090 of record OY769903.1, on the reverse strand, counting down.
TCCTATTTTTTAAGATGCAGGTTCAATCCAATTTTCTTTCTCATTCATTGGCAATAAGAAGGTCAATCGCGCTCTCGTACATCCAGTTTATTCCGATTAAAATTCAATTGGTGTGCAATTGTTTGAGTAGGCGGTATCTATGGGATATTTTAAGCAGCCCTGTGTAAAAGATCCCATTGAAATCAATTTAAAAAAAAATTATATGGAACGGATGAGTTTTTTCTGTTCAGGATATTTCCTATTGACAGCATTCTTTGAATAGAAGGATAACCATTGAAAATGCTTTTTTATCATCCCATAACAATATAATCCTATTTTTTAAGATGCAGGTTCAATCCAATTTTCTTTCTCATTCAGTGGCAATAAGAAGGTCAATCGCGCTCTCGTACATCCAGTTTATTCCGATTCAAATTCAATTGGTCAATTGGTGTGCAACGGTTTGAGACTGTATCTATGTGGGATATTTTAAGCAGGATATTTTACAAATACTATTAGAGGATTCCCCCCTTCATTTTACTCGCCCATGAGACGATTGTATAATTTTCTTCGATTTCGAGATTATCACGTTAAGCGCGTCGTCGATTCCTCGGGGAACCGACAATGCACTTGAACGGGAAGCACGGAAAAATCGGCTCCTGTCTTCATAAATATAAAAGAATCTTCTCACACCGATACAATTTACCGCCGTTGGACCGTTTTTACAGTGTACTTCACTTTTCGGAGGCGAATGGCAGGGAAATAGATGGAGAGGCTATTTTTCAAATATAAAATACAATCTTTGATTTAAATATATTTGTATTTTTTTTTGTTTTTTTTTTTTGGCTGAATAATATCATTCTTTTTTGTGTCACAATAAATGAAACGTGTAAATAGAACCGCAACGTTGGTTAACCATGATGACGGTGTATAGTTTTTGTTATTGTTTGTTCTTGTCTGTTATAAATAAATACGTACGCGAGTAATGAACGTGTCTGTTCATAGACACCTCCGCAACGATATAACGACCTCTTTCGTCCTGTATACGCATTAATAATTTTCTCGTATTGTAAACTCAACAATTTGCTCTCTCTCTCTCTCTGTTACGGCTATATTTGGAAACTTTGCATGTTTTCTGTGCATTCATGAACTTTGGTTATGAATTTATAGATTCGAAGATCGTTTATTGCTTCTGTATACATTTATTTGCATGTATATGCACTTAAATGCATATAGAATCCACGAAGCCACCTCTACGTTGACAGAAACAATGCGCTTTTTTTATAGGTTATGGAAAGTTTCCAGAATTGGCCTCGAAGCGGCGCTAGTTGTCATGGCATGCGCAGCTCAACTGCATTGCAACGTTGCCGCGCCGAATTTGGCACCGCCATTAACGCGAGAGATATAATAAGAATAACATATTCACGTTGCTAGTTTCATCAGTTCGTTTTTTGTTTTCAATTTCTCTTTGTTAATATTATCTCAATGTCCATGCGGCATAACTGAATTTGTCATATATTACAATTAGTTATGGCACAAAAAATACCTCGATGATGAGTAAAATGAGTGTAGTGTGACAAAGAGAGCCGAATCGCTTTTGGATATCTCACACGCGATCGTATATTCAAACAAAGAATATCAACTTCAACTCAATGGCTGATGGTGAGTTTTCGTGATTTACATTTGTCAATTTTATATTACTTTTATGATACATATTATCGTGGCGGTACACTCGAAAATGATCGTAATATTATAGTATAGGAAAGGCCTGATGACGAGGATAACATACGATTCCCAATAGATTATTACTCCCGTGCGTGCTTATATATATATATATTTTTTTTTTTTCTTTCAATCATCTCTTCCATTTCTCATTTTTTCATTTTCACCGTCGTCCTATCTAAGATATACATAAATTTAATCGCATCATGTCCCAATGTACAGAGTGGTATGTTAATGTGCCCGTATCATATCACAGAGAGGCGTAACAAAAATATAAAAAAATTTAAACATTATAGTATCTCTGTCTGTCTGTCTCTCTCTCTCTCGCTCGCTCGCTCTCTTTCGCTCTCGCTCTCTTAATTTTTTGTCTGTCGTTCATCAATCATGCACTCGTGCGACAGCTATGTGCTGCGACTCGTTCCACCATTACAATAACGAAGCCCCATTATTACCACGATTGCTGATTGTCATTTAAATCCAAAAATAAACATTAAACCCGGCAATTCTATGATAAAACAAAAAATGCAGCGCTCATGCTCGTCCTATATAATGGCGAAGGATCAATGTTGAATTTGGGACAAGCAGAAAAATAGTTATCGTACGAATATATTATGAAAGTGTACTGTGTGGAACGGGTCGCTTCGCTCTATTATTGTCATCACTCTTTCTTTCTTTCTTTCTTTCTTTCTTTCTCTCTCTCTCTCTCTCTCTATCTTGCTGCCTCATCTTTCTATTATTTCAAATTCTCGCTAATCGATCCTTCGTCTCCGGAGCTCTCGAGCTGCTGTTCATCCTCTTTTGGCAACAGCGGAAAAAAAAAACATGTACAGAAGCGATGTGGAAAGATTAATCGAGAAGTGAATCTTGTTTGGGTTTGGTTGTTTTTTCTCATTGGCGGTTTGCCATTGTTTTCATGGACTTTTCTACTCTTTAAACAAAAGAAAAAAATCTTCTCGATCCTCGTCAACGTAATTATACGCTTCTGCATGACAAAAAATGCATACGAAATGTATACTCTGTTTTATGAACTCAAAATTCCATAGAATTCTACATTATAATGGATCTTGGTTTTTTGTTTTTTTAATTTTTTTTTTCACATCTGTTCCATCTCTTTATTACGCATTCCCTATATCCATTTCGATAAATTTTTGCCGAGGCAAAATTTTATCTCATTGAATGTTTTAGATCTTATCCCATTTGTTTCTTCAACTGGGATATCATGTAGCTCGCGACAATGACTCGATATGCAATAAGAGAGTTAATTCATTCATAATGATAGAGATAAAAAATTATTTTTCTATCTCTTTGTTCTTATTTTACCAATAATTTCATTTCTGTTTTTTTTTTCTTTCTTACTTTGTGTCATTCAAAACTTTTTCAATTATTCATTCAATAATGCTTATAAGTATTATATTCATTTCAATGTTTATAGTAGAATCGAGTGAGATTATTTCAGCGATATTAGTCCCATAGTAGTTGGCGATAGAAAAAATCTGATAAATATTATTAAGTATTTCAATATATACGGATGTCAAAGTTTTTGTCAATGGAAAAAATGTATAGTAGCATGTAAAATTTGTTCGTAATATATATAATATGTATAATATGTATGCCGTACATAATCTTGCGATATATCAATTTTGCATTTATATGTTTGTGTATATATATATATATATATATATATATATATATATATATATGCGTAGGTTTAATTTGCAGTTAATGATGTATGAAGAGGTACAAAAGTTACAGTGTAGTATAGAAGTAGGCTATGAGGTTTTGCAAGGCTATCTAGCTCGATTTCAATTTTCCATCTCCGATTTCACCATCAAATCGATAATAAAGATGAACAAGTTCAAATTCATTATATATCTCTCGACTAAATATAATTCATCGGGACAATCATTCAAAACGTTGCTCGACTCTCAGTGGTTGGAAAAAAAATGAAGGATCAAAAATTCTGTCGACTGTCGATCAGTATAATTATTCATTGATAAGCACATGAGGACTTGGAATTTTTTTTTGTTTTGTTTTGTTTTTTTTTTTTGTAGAATGGAAAAAAGCGCCGTGTTACTCGATTTCGCTCTACTCTCTCACATCACACTCTCGAATAAACACGCACAAACACACTCTCTCGATTACGAAAGTTATAATGATCCGAGGTTCAACGACCATAATTAGAAAACATTTTGCACGGTCGAATGCGTTAGCTAATAAACTCTGTACAAACGTTAACATTCCATTGGAAACAACAACATTAAATTCTAAATTCTAGCAAATACCAAACAGGGAAATACGCCCTCTCTCATATCTCTCGTTCGTGCCTCTTCGAATTTTGTGTTTCCGGTAGTCGGGACTCGAGTTTGGCAAAATTAATGGCAATTCATTCGAGAGAAAGTCAACGATAGTAAAATCTTTAACGACAAATTAAATTAATATCTCGCGTCGGCACACATTTAGCATTTTAAATAAAAAAAAAAGGTTGGGAGGGGAAGGAATACGCGAGAAAATTAAGGAAAATGAAATGTATGAATTCGAATATTTTAAGCTTTGACCTTTCGTACTCGCGAAAAATCGTTATTATGAACAAAATCTATTATATACAGATTGTAATATTTGATCAATGTGTCTATATATATATATATGAAATAAGAAAAAAATAATATCGGATGAGGAAATGGCGATTTTTGGGGCATGAAACTGTAATACGTAACGAGATTCTACCTCGTTGAGTTTCATCTTTGTGCCCTCATCTGATCTTCATTCTTTCGTTCTCTATTTGATTCAAAAATAATGAAAAAAAAATTAAAAAAAAAACTAATTTCAGTGAGAAAAATGATGATTTCATTCATCAATTCGATAAACATACTTGTTGGTTTTTGAGCACGTGTTAGAGTTTGTGGGCGGCGAGGACTGATGATTGAACATTATATAATAAATATATAATATTTTGCGCATGATAAAATTCATGGTATGACGTACTGCGATGTTATGATGAGATAATGAGCACAATGATGAATACGTCGAGAGCTTTCTCGGTTTAGTAAAATTTTCCGGCAAGCTGCGAGACTCATTTTCTCAATGGATGCCACATCGCTACTGGACGTCTCAGTGCCGTTAGCATGTGTCTCCAGTGTGCGAGAGATTTTCCTGCTGCCGTTGAGCCGACAATTATATGACCGACCGAAAAAGCCTTGGAATTTGTGCCTGGATCGTTTTCAGCGACTGTCAACCTCAGCTGAATTGTCTGTGGAAATAAATAAATTGATAAATAAATAAATCAATCAATCAATAAAGTAGCAATAATATAAATTGTTTAAAAATGAGTCAATTGCATAGTCACATAAGCTGTACGTACTTGCAAGGCATGAGGAGGAACACTGAAAATTATCGCCTCGTTGAATATCGGACTTTTCTCGCCTCTCTTTGCCGAAGTCTTCTTCTTGTGCATTTTTTTACCCTGCTGAAGGAGATATACCTTGACGAAAAAATCACCCGGCACAGGGGGATTCGCCCCACAAAGATTTCGGGCTTTTACAACGACGAGAGTCAGTCTCTCGGCGGTTGGGAGATAACTCAGTGAAAACATTAATTCTCCGAGATGTGGTAATGGTAATGCGGGACTGACGAGCGGTAGCCACGTTGTCGCTGGTGGTCGTGCAGCTGGTCCAAGCTTAAGACTTGCCTCACCTAGCTGAGTTGCTCCACCACCTATGCTCACTTCTATGGAAAATATCTGCAACGTCAAAGTACGATACGTGAAGAAAAAAAAATTAATTAAATAATAGTTTTTATTATTTTTATTATTATTATTATTATTAATGATGTTACCTCAACGAGAAGAGTCCTTCCTATGGGGCCACCGTCAATGGGAAATAAAAATTTCTCCTGATAACTTGGAGATGGTGAGCCTCGATAAAGCCTCGTTTGTACGTGAGTTTGCCGGTCAGGTAAGAGGCATACTCTGTTTTTTTTTTTTTTTTTCCACCAAAAAGAAATAAAAGTGTTAATATAATATAAAATTCAAAAGAAAAAAATATCGAGCTGTTGTTTTATCCGTGAATAAGAGATATATGAAAAAATATATTCGAAATATAGAATTTTTCGTTGCGCTGTACGTGAAGAATATACTTGAGATATATTTTGAGACTCAGAATCTTTAGTATGCAGGCCCAGGATATTTAGTATATAGGCCCAGGATATTTAGTATCTAGGCCTAGTATCTTTAGTATACAGATATTTAGTATACAGGCCCAGGATATTTAGTATCTAGGCCCAGGATATTTAGTATCTAGGCCCAGTATCTTTAGTATACATGCCCAGGATATTTAGTATACCGATATTTAGTATATTGGCCCAGGATCTTTAGTATACAGATATTTAGTATATAGGCCCAGGATCTCTAGTATATATCTTTGATATGTTTGACATCAAAATTTTTTCAATGAGAAAATAATTACCTGGCAAGAGTATCCTGAGCCGGACGTCCATCAGGTGCAACGAGATCACGTGCCTCGAGAACACTGACCGCAAGGTCACCTTCACAGTCTGCACCACGTCCACCCCAGCGCTCGTGCTCGAGACCAACGCACACGTGACCGACCACCATCACATCCTCCAAATCCCCGAGATTAACGCTCGTGTCCGAGCAAACGCTCTCGCAGCTCACAGCCCTCTTGAGATTTGTCTCGTCAGGTGGAGGTTCCGGTTCCGGTCCCTGAGAGCCTCGTCGATTAATCGGACTCGCATTCTCCCCGAACTCGAGACCACCAATCCAACCACCATACGACTCTTCCACGTTCTGAAATACAAAAACATTCTTCTAAAAAACACTTGGATTATTTTTTTTCCACGTTTGCATCGTTCCACGTGTATCATGAATAATCGTCGATAAGTTATCACCTGAGAGAGTCTTCTCTTTAGCTGCACTTCCTCCAATGCCGCGTACAAATCTTGACTGCTTTTTCTTCTGTCCAAAAAAAATTCAAGTATACAATAATTTAATCGAATTGTATCATTTAATTCGTTGATTTATTTTTTTCTTCTTTATCGTTCACACACTCATAATTTACCTTGTGCTGTCTGGTGCTTCCATTTCAGTATAAGCTTCGTGAAGTCCATTGAGCCTCTCCATGCTTTTTCTTCTTTGCTCGATACTGTTGAAAATGTCCTGTTGAAGGCGAAACGTTAATGACTGTTTTTCGTTTTTTTTTCTTCGAACTTTTAATTTTTGCCTGTAATGAATTATAGGATCATACTTCGGAGGTTCTCGTGAAACTCGGATCCGACATGTAAGGATATGGCTCTTGACTGAGATCCCTGAGAAGCAATGGCGATGCCGGTGGATCCTGCAGGCTGTTGTACACCTGCGAGTCCCGAATTTTCATTCCTGAGTTTTTATCTCATGTTTGAGCTTACATTCTAATCCTAATAACCCTAATAACGTAGATCTGAGTTCAATCTAATCTTTATGAAGATTTAAATTTCACTTTGAGTTAGATTGCACGTGAAAAAATATTTGTCAGTGAAGATTTTTCATGGTTTTTTTTTTTCACCTCTTGAGCTGTACGATGAGCTTCGAGATTTAACTCCGGACTGTACAAATCGGATGCTCGTCTTGCCCCATCAGGACCGATTGCCGAGTCAGGATCAACCTCCGAATAAAAGTTCACCGTAACGTCATCATCTTGCAGATGTTCACTCTCGGGCTCCAAAGACAGAGATGATCTCGTTATTGTAGGAAATGCAAAACGAGGCACTTGCTGTTGTGCCGAGGAACGTAAAGAGCTACAAAAAGGGACAAAAAGAAAACAAATTTTTCCATCACTCGAAAATTATCCTGCACTGTTACACACGATCATTCACGAGATTGTTAAAACAAAATGGCGTATTTTACTTGTAAAATTCCGAAGCATCGATGTAACTCTGCGAAGTGACGGATCTCAGTGCACTGAATATTCTCTCACCGGTAGTTGGAGCGTTATTTTGCCTGACAAGATCATCAGAAAGATCAGGTGGAGCAGGTGGAGGAGGAACAGGACTATTTGCGATAATTTGTCCCATTCTTCGATCGATATTCTCATCTTGATGATCTTCGATCATTCGATCATCGATAGAACGAAAAATCGTCTCTTCCTCGTCCTGTCTACTGATCGTCGACACCTGAACGTCCTCGTCAGCCTGAATGCTTTCGGCATAAACGTTAGACGGTAAATCCGGCAAGCTCTCAATATATTGCGAGACTCGCTGAAGAGCTTTTGTCGAATTGCCACAAGGCATTCTCCCACCTGACTCATTCTCACTGAAACTGTTCGATTTTTTCATATAAGACGTCATCTCGATATTCTGTGACGAATCATGAGAATTCCATTGATTCGAAGCTCCATCGTTTGGCCAATTTTGCGAATTTTGATGAATAAACTGCCTGTTGATCATTGCCTGAGGCCCATAAATTGATTCCATAATTGTTCTATGAGCAGTTGAGTTTCCGCCATTGTGAAGATCGTAGCCAGCCTGCTGCTGATTTCCACGAGAATCTTTTCTCGGTGTAATCTGATGACGCAAATTATTCATCTCATCGAGATCGCGAGTTGATGAATCGAGCGTCGTGTCACGATCGATATCATCTGTTCGCGTCATCCCATATCTCATACCCATCAAATCTTGTCCCATAATTTCGTATTGTCTGTAAACAGCGCCATCTCTGATCTTTCGCGTTCCAGAATTCGTATAAATGTCTCTTTGATCGTGCTGCTCGGTATTGTCGGTTTCGTATCTCGTTTCAAAATTAGCCGAAATTCGTGGCGTTTCATTGGACTGTTTGTTGGCAATTGCGTAACAGGTCATTTGTATACTCTCGGTGATTGATTGTGTTGTTCGTGTGTCAAAACGTTGACTGCTCGATTGCACGCTATTCTGTTTGTAGCTGCCATTGCCGTAAGACTTGACAATCGAGGCTGTATTGTCCGCAGGTGTCGCTGATAATGTTTCGTCGCTTTGCTGCTGAAAAAGAAACACGGATGTGGGCCCGGAACGGGAGGAACCGGAAGTGGGACGAGCTGCGATCGGGCCTGGATGCATACGAGGCACTGGGGGAACCGGAGGTGGCGTCAAAGGGCCTGGACCAGTTTCGTGCATCCTCAAATATTCACCGGTGGCTCCGCAAGGTGCATTCAATGGCGATGGTCTTGGACGTCCGGTTGGCCTTGGTTGTGGAGCTGGCCTCAATGGCTGAGGTGGTATAGCAATTGTATTACCGAGTGGTGGATGTAAGTCTCTGTCAACTGCCTCGAATCTATACGTGTCAGATCGTCCCGAATAGAAAAAAAAACAACATATTTTAGATATAACAGAAATATATTTAGATATACCAGAAATATATTTTTCATATATATTGAATATATTTTTAACGATAATTTCGATATATGAGATATATCTGGGACGAAAATATATCAGATATCGATCAAAAAAAAATTGAAATATATTCTCGATCTATGAAGGGACGAAAAATTATATTTTTCCGAAATATCACATTTTGTTCTCAGAGTTTATGAATTGATAATAGAATTTAGTCAAATGCAAATTAGAGGGAAAGAGCTCAAAAGACATGTATATATAATTTTACCTTGTAAAAGCGCCTTGTGCGTCCAATCTTAGGTCACTGTCGCTGTGAAGAAGATTCTGTGAGGCATTTCCGGTCTGTCGATAGAGACCCGGAACGGTCTGGGCCGTTGGATGTTGAGCTTTTACGAGACCAACCTGATAATCGCGATAACAAAGTAAATAAAAAAAATATACGCGCTACCATTATAAAATTTTATCTGAATTTTTGAGCTCACTTTCTCTTCCCTCGGTGCCCAAAGCCAGGATAATCTTTGACGCCATTCTTCGCATATACTCCAGATATTTCTTCTGCCCCATTGCCAATCGAAACGTCTGAATGATAATTTTTTCAAAATTATTACTTCATCAATCGTTCGATATCCATTCAAATGTAACAATAAATATCGATACACAAAATGAAGAAAACTTATGGGAGATGTAAAAAAATTTATGAACCTTCGACAGAGCGTAAAAATTGCTCCAGCAACGATAATCGCCAATGCTATAACAAGTGCGGCAATCGCCCATCCTCCATATTGTGGTTTAAGCCCCATCGTACATCAGTCGAGGCTTATGGAATGACCTTGAAAATCGGCAGTTGATTTTCCCAGTTCCTTTCTTATCATCGGCTCACTGATTAACAAAAATAGTTTTTAAAAAATAACGTTACTCGATCGATAAATTAAAATAAAATGAAATAAAATAAAATTAGCATAGCAAATTGAACAAAATGGCTCCGTGCCAAAATTTACTACTTTTTATGACCTATTCTTTTTGTCCTAACGATAATTTTTGTGCTCGGCGAATAGTTCAAAAATTCACCACCAGGGCTAAAAATTAGGGCACAAAAGTACAAAATTATGTTTCATTTGGGTAGTTTTGCAGAGGTCGCCAGGGATAAAAGAGAGCTAGAAATAGTTGAAAATTCGAGATTAGAGCGAGGAAGAGGATTAGCAATGAGTAAATGCCGGATATTCCAAGATACTTGTCGGTTGCTACCTACGATGCAAGTGGGTCAGCTCTTGCTGTTCGGCCAACTCGAGGGCCATCATCCCTCGTCGGGCATTCGTTCTACTGGGTCAAGGTCAACTCGGGTAAGAGAAAAGTAACCGAACTCTAAAAACAATAGCGCTCTCGCTCTCTCTCTCTCTCTCTCTTTCTCCTCTTTCCATGTTTTCTCTCTTCTTCTCTTCCTTTCTTCTTTACACACACACACACTGAAGTGGCTCATCACGTTTCATATCGCTCTCACGCTTCAAATATACTCAAACAAAAACTTTCCCAGAATTATTCCAACTATAACGTTTGCCAAAAAAAATTGAATGAGAATATAATTCCATTTCATCTTTCCGAATCAATTGGAACATTCGTCAAATGTCTTTTATCCTCATCAGTATACAAAGTTAATAATTTCATGAGCAAATATTTTTTATTTTCAAATGAGGACATACGAGAGTTTAAGAAGTCCATTCAGGAATGTTTATCATCCATTAAAACTCGATTAGAAAAATGTAATTTTTCTTTTTGCTTCTTTAAATCAAAATTTGTTCAAAAATCATAAATATTCTCGCACCCAATTTGTGTTTTTTTTCATCTCTATTTTTCGATCGATCCAGGAGCGCTCTCTCTCTCTCTCTCTCTCTCTCTCTCTCTCTCTCTCTCTCTCTCTCTCTTTCTCCTCTTTCCTTTTTTTTCTCTCTTCTTCTCTTCCTTTCTTCTTTACACACACACACACTGAAGTGGCTCATCACGTTTCATATCGCTCTCACGCTTCAAATATACTCAAACAAAAACTTTCCCAGAATTATTCCAACTATAACGTTTGCCAAAAAAAATTGAATGAGAATATAATTCCATTTCATCTTTCCGAATCAATTGGAACATTCGTCAAATGTCTTTTATCCTCATCAGTATACAAAGTTAATAATTTCATGAGCAAATATTTTTTATTTTCAAATGAGGACATACGAGAGTTTAAGAAGTCCATTCAGGAATGTTTATCATCCATTAAAACTCGATTAGAAAAATGTAATTTTTCTTTTTGCTTCTTTAAAATGAACATTTGCTCAAAAATCATAAATATTCTCGCCCCCAATTTATGTTTTTTTTTCATCTCTATTTTTCGATCGATCCAAGAGTCATTTTTTTTTTGCGTTGCACAGAAACAAGCGTTTGTGGTATAGACGATAAAAAAAAAACATTAAAAAGAAAGGAAATAATAAATTGATGTGAGAAGCTTGACAAATGTCAGGGGGTGCACTGTGTGGCTTTGTGTGTGCTGCTAAATTATGTGTCTCGTTGATAATTTATACACGAAAATGGTAAATTGCGATGGAATAAAGCAGAGTCGCGAGGCCAATCGAGCTCTGTGTGTGTGTGTTGCTCGAGGCTGCGGGCGTTTCGCCGGTATCATCGATCCGTGCGGCTCCCCCGCGTGCGTATCTTGCGATATCCTCGAGCATTTTATGTATGGGGTTTGCACGCGCCTTTGTTGCCTCTCTAACTCCATACTCTCGTTCGCCCACGTTTTAAATATATACGAATTATTACAGCTCTATATACATCTCATATTATCATTTTATCTCGTCATATTTCAATTATTTTTCTTTTCCTCCTATTTCCCCGCGAACAATTTCACTTACTCTGCTTTCATTGCCGATTATTTATTACGCGTGATATTTCTGTGCTTTTTGTACTTTTTTTAAAATTTGAACCAAAACTTGCATTACTTTTTCGTATGCTCTTGAAGTGTATAATTTTTGTATCCGATTTTTGCTGGCTACAATAATAATAACAATAACAATAATAATGATAATAATAATAATAATAGTAATAATAATAATAATAATAATAATATATGTAGCCTGCATTATCCTTTCCGGTGCCCAGATACACCCCCACAATTCCATAATTCATCGCGTATCCTGATGTTTATCCATCAGCATTATCCCTTTAATTAGCAAAAGAATACGACGAAGGCAAACCACGCACAGAATATTAAAAAAAATATTTTATATTCATTAAAATATCTTCACAATGTTGTTAAAATATTATTAAAATATTTCAATAATTTAAATTTTCGTATCCTCTTGAATAAGTGGAAGGATATTCGCGCCTTTCATCGACTCTTCCCTGATCAGAAAGGTATAAAATTAGGTTGAAAATGACTGGCTGAAAAGTACAGGCTTAATCAACGTTTAGTATAAAATGGGATATAAAATGGGATATAAAATGGGATATAAAATGGGATATAAAATGGGATATAAAATGAGATATAAAATGGGATATAAAATGAGATATAAAATGGGATATAAAATGGGATATAAAAGTATATCCCATATTTATAAATATCTATACTGATGTGTTTCTCATATATGTTTGTTTCACGCCACACTCTCTAGCCGTTCTCTCTTGATTCTCTTTCCATTTCTGACGCGAACTGATCTAAAAGCTATAAAATTAGGGTGAAAATGACTGGCTGAAAAGTACAGGCTTAATCAACGTTTAGTATAAAATGGGATATAAAATGGGATATAAAAGTTTATCCCATATTTATAAATATCTATACTGATGTGTTTCTCATATCTGTTTGTTTCACGCCACACTCTCTAGCTGTTCTCTCTTGATTCTCTTTCCATTTCTGACGCGAACTATCATATCACTCGTATATTTTCTAGTTTCACGAGTCTGAGAGATGTCGATAATTGGATATCATAAAAAAAACAAAAAAACTAAACAAGAGTTTATATAATACGTGAGAGTTTATATAATACTCTCTCTCTCTTTTTCTGTCTATCCGTCTCTCTGTCGTACATATAAAAGGACCAACAAGTCCTTTTGTCCCTTTTATTTATTCTCCACCACGCTGCCCTATTTCTATATAGCTCACATAAATATAACCAGAGGATACGACACGTTCTAGTTCCACATAACCCCGCGCGTCAACACGCCACGCTCTAACATGTGGAACGTGCACTCTTGTATCCCATCGTTTTCTCTTTACCCTTTGAAAATAGGAAAGCTAAGAAGATTGTTTGTTTGATTGATTGTTTATTCTGCCCTTGTTAAACTATCGGGAGAATGAAATAATAGGGGTCAGTGGACAAGCGAACATATTTACAAAGATAAAAAAAGAGGAGATTGATTGATTGATAATTTTCATATGTCCCAGCATGCTATGGGGCAAGAAAGAATGAAAGAGAGAGAAAATTATCCATGAGACATCGGCATTATGTTTTGCCAAGTTAAAATCAGCGATCATTATCTTGCCCTTTTTTACAATTGCCTCATCTCTTTAATTAATGTTTATCATGCCCGAATAAGAATATTTCTTACGAGAGCAAAGTATATACTAATAAAATTCTAACTCTTTGATTACACAAACTTTCTCATCACTATTTTATTTTAGGGCATAAAACTGAATGGGACGAGTCCCTGATGCTCGAACACAAAACTCTTTTGTTTCTATGATAGAGCTCTTCATAATCCTCATATTGAAACCAAAACGTTCGAGAGATATATATAATATATAATATATAATATATAATATATAATATATAATATATAATATATAATATATAATATATAATATATAATATATAATATATAATATATAATATATAATATATAATATATAATATACAATATATAATATATAATATATAATATATAATATATAATATATAATATATAATATATAATATATAATATACATATACAAAAGCTGACATTACAAACCGCGCCGTCGCAGCTTGCAACGAAGGGCGGAAGGAAGGAGTATTATAACCCTCCCAACCCAATAGCACACGCACACACCGGATCCATTCACGTGATTTATTTTTTTCACGACTCTCGCAAAAAAATTCCCCGTTATATTTTCATCTTTCCATTTCCTATTTAGCGACGCTCTTTCGTACGCTCACCTCTGCGTGAAAAGGTCAAGGTGGATCCTACAAAAATAATTGTTTCTCGTCCGTTTATTTTCATTCGATTCTATGAATTTTAGCCCGGCAATGATTTTCGCTCTCATATTCCACATCGTAGATGTGGATGCATCAATGGTGTCTCTCAATTGCTATTTTGACCCGGTGTACAGCTATCGATCGACTAGCTCTTCAACCAGGGAGACTGAACGGTGGTATTTTAACTATATATATATATATGTATGTATATGCGATTTCTGTGCACATATTTAATGATGGCCGCTAAACTGGTGGAAATAAATATATATATCGAATCTAGAGTATGTTGGTGATACTAATGCATATGGATACGAAATATTTCGATTTTAACTTCCGACGGCCCATAAGGCGAAAAAACGGAAATTATTATAGCGCATATTACTCAATAATGGCCACTAAACTGGCGCAAATAAATATATGTCGGATCTAGAGTATACAAATATTTGCATTAAATATGCTAGGCATAGTGAAATATTTCACTTTTCGAACACGTACATGATGATGGCCGATAAACTAGGACAAATAAATATTGCCCATACTATCTATAGTATAAATATACAGTCCTTTGGGTTTGCCTACTTGGGCTTTTGCCTACTAAAATTTGCTAAAAGTTTATATAAGGTAGGTGGGTCCAATTACTGATAATGTACCAGTTGCTGAAAGTCTTGTGGACAAACAATAAGTGCGAGAAAAATAGGAATAAAAATTCTTATGGAGTGTCAGTAACTGGTACAGTGTCAGCAACTGGGCCCATGACCTTAGTATATACGTGATAAACTGGCACTATATAGAGTAAGAAAAAATATCAAAGGATAAACTCCAAATTATGTATGAATATTCATACATATATGTATACAAGAGAGTTAATTATCCACTCATTGAACTATCTAACATTTTTGGTAGAGGCCGAGAGACAACGGACATCTCAAATTCCTGGGGATGCTGCTTGATATCAGCTCATCTATTTTTGTTTCGTCCAAAGAATTCAGAGTGTATATGCATATATATATATGTTATATATATAATATATAATATGCATATATATGTATATGTTATATGTATGTTATATATATAATATATAATATGCATATACGTATATATATTAGGGTAGACGCCTACAAATATTATTTCTATCACGTGAACGATAATGATGAAGAAAAATATAAACAGAATATAACCACTTTTGGTAATGGATTTTCCGCGGTAAAAACGGTAAAAGTGATGATGTATGTGCACAGACAAACAGTTAATCCCTCACCGTGTTTTTATTCTATTTCCAGGGGCAACACTGCTGTATACTTTATACGTTATATACTCGCTTTTTTTTTTTTTTTTGTTATCGAGCACTTTTGGTCCTTTCAATAGAGAGATGAGGGATGAACTCGCGCGCGCAGACGCTCACGCTCTCTCTCTCTCGTTTCTTTCTCACGGTGAAGATCCAAAAAAATCTGCATTGCTGGCTTTTTCTCGTGGATCACTATTTTGCCGCGAATCTCCATTAATGTCGCGGCTCATTTTGTTTCGTGCACGAGCCCGATATGTCATTTGTGTATATATATATATATATATATATACTCTTGTACGTGTTTTTGCGTTTTTTGACGTACGTGCGTGGGCTGGCACGCGCGAGATCGCGCGAGACCCCCTCACGCCCTTTCCACCTCTCTCGCACACCGAATTGTCAATTTTGCAATATTCTCACCGACGCTCCCCGGTCTGACATTGACTGAGTGACTGCGGATTGTTACGAGCCGGGAGTAATCGAAAATATTGAGGCGCATGGTGGTTGATGTCGCTGTTTTCAGGGCTCAACGAGAGAGGCACCTCGAGCTCCGCCCGCGTATAACATAATTTTTAGACACGCTCGCCTCAACGTTATCTCGTCTACTGCTGCACCCTCGCGGTTTCTCATGCGTTTTATGGCGCTTTGCGCCTGCTCTCTTTCATCGCTTTCTCTCCCTCTTCCTCTCTCTCCCTCTCTCTTTCTCTCTCTCGCTCTCCCCTCCTTTTGGTCATCACCTACACAACTTTTATAACTTACCCCTATGTTGGGGCAGTTTTGGGGTAGTAGGCTAGTATATATATGTATCTGCATAGCTGAAGAAAGAAAAGAAACGGCGGATACGGAAATGAAACCAGCAAGACAATGCGACTGCGTTTATGCCGCGCGGCAGAGTTGCTATACACATGCATATCAATGATCTATTTTCATGAAGCATAGCACAGCTTTCTTTCCCTATATCTATAGAGATCCATCTACGATAAATCTCGCATTGAAATACAGTCGACAGTAAATAATAAGATAAGAGGAGCATGTATATATATGAGAGTAGTCCTTGTGTTCGATATATGAAGCTACGAAAGAGAAATATTCAAGCGAGTACTTGATGCACGGGTCTAGTTGAATTTTTTAAAGGCGCTCATGATATTTTCATCGTTTTATTTACAGTTTGCACTGGTGCTAAGACGTTTCTCAGCAAGTGCCTTTTCTAGCTTTGGGTCGAAACAGTGTGATATATAGATATGCATTGTCTGGCCTGGAAGTCAAGGGAAAGCAAAAAGGTCGAAACTGTGCTTTTTCTGAAAAAAGCATGTAGATGCTGTGCAATATAATTTTTGCAATTATGTTTAAGCTCTTCTTCTGCATGTCCATCGTATTATTATAGTATTCATCTTTTACACTGAAAACTGTATTGGGCAACAATGCTAGAGTACATTCGTCGTGCCTTGCTTGTTTCCTATACAATTAAAGATTCACAGTCGCGATTTGAAAAATGGAACAATGACTCGTGAGCTGAAAAAAGCATCGGTATATATTTATTATTATTGCTCTCTCTGGGTAAGAGAGCAGCGCATACCGACTCACGGTAATGCAGTTCTACATTGCCACCAGTCGATAAAGTTGGTTACTTTAAACGTGGATTATTCGCGCGTAAATGTAGATCAGCGTGCTTATCCCCGTTACAATTTTCGTGTCATTTGTTGTTTTGTTTTCACCCAGCAAAGTCCTCCGCACAGCGAGTCAGTGAGTTCACACAAAGTTTTTACGATGAACGATATTTTGAAGGAACCGGCACTTTTTGTGGGTGAAATAAATGACGATATTGATCTCAGTTTGCCTCCAACATCCGGTGAAGAGTACATCAAAAGAGTTGTGTAAGTCAAATCTTAAAATACATTTCTCTCGTAATATGTTTCGTTCATTTGTTTTGTCCCAGGAAAACAAAGCTTAAAAAAATGTTCCAATATATCGAAAAATCACATTTAGAAGAATTGTCCCTTATAGCCGCGTGTGTGTGTGTGCCAGCATGAATCAAACTATCCAATTGAAATTTTGCACACGAAATCAACAGTCATTCTCCCTTTTTCAATATAATTTTCGTAAAAATTTAGTTAAAATTATATCGTATTTTATATATTTTCTATGATTTATCTCATAGAATTGAAGCTAAGAAATGTGACAACGTCGTCGTGGCCGAAATTGACGAGTCAAGACTGAAAAAACCAACCATTACTGCCAACCCTGTAAGTCTATATGTACTCTATAAAGAATTTAAAAAACAAAAAATCACAACTTTCGATTTTCGACTTTAAGTTGTACACACAGTTGGCAGGATGCATGGAAGCACCAATCGCCATAAAGCCAACTGTAGAATGGCAACAATGTCAGATAGCTGACTTTACTGATGTTAGACTGAAGCTTGCCGGATTAAGAAGCCAAATTCAAAATAAAAATTGTCCATGGAAACGTTCAGAAATCACCTTGGTATATTTAAATCTTACCTTGGCTAATTTAGTCGGTAAATTCGTTACAAATATTAAAAATATTCCATTATTTCAGCCAGATGGAGATGATCAGACTGGCTGGATAAATTTTTGTTCAGGTTCCATATCCGATGAATCATCACCGAGTCTTCCAACTCTCGGTATAATTTTCTCCATGAGCCATCCCATGGTCGAACAAGTGTTGGAATATCTCGTACAAGACATAGAGAACGAGGGCAACATACGGCCAAATTTCGGCCAATGGATATACGCATTATTGACCGTTTTGGAATTACCTTTAAATCCAGATGCTTGCTCCTGTCTTAGAACATTGGCCCGAGCTTGCTCCATCATCCGAGCAAATACGGTAATCATCAACGATAAATATATAAAAATCCTCCGGTTCATTCTACATTAAATTTTCATTGATGCTTTCAGGATTCCATGCAGGATCACAAAATCAACACATTAAATCTTTTTATCTGCCTAGTGGCAAGATACTTCAGGCAACTGGATTTGGTGGATCGATGATACGATTGTTGGACCGAAACATTGTATAAATAACATTTGTTCTTAATTATGTCCTATTAATTACAATTTCAATGTAAAGAAAAAAAAAAAAAAAATGGCTGAACACCACGAATTACAAAGTTTGCCACATAATTTACGGAAATTGATAAGTTACAGTAGTTATGATGATTTGTAGATTTTAACACTCCATGGTTTATGGATGGAATACAATATTGTTATAGCCACGAGTAGTAGACAGTAAGAGAAAGGGGGGAAGGAGAGATTTGAGTCACTGGCAGACGCTGATCATTCCCTAAGTGGTGCTCTCTTGATCCTGCAGCAGGGCTGTTGCTAATCTTTCCAAATCATCAAAGCTCAGATTGTCTACTTTCTTTCTTAGGTCCTTTATCATCTCATTGATTATCGAGTCTGTTTCTGCTGGTGTATAATAACGTCTTAGCACTCTCGACATTTCTTCCTTGAGTAGAGCAATGCCCGACTTTTTTGGAGTACATTTTGCTTCACTTGAACTTTGCGCAAATCCCTCTTTCTTCACAACCAGATAAAGCCTGCAGCCATCTTTGATTCCTGGATAAAAGCTCAACGGATTTTCGTCTGTAACAAACACAAATTTGTGTTATTCAGTCCTAAGTACGAGTATTTAGAATTTACAAACTATATGATAATAATAATAATAACCTGAGAGAGCCTTGCCCAAGAAGATCAATTTTTGTTGCGATACATCAACCCCGAGAGATTCCTTAGTTTTATTCTTGAGTGCGAGAACAGTGTCTGTTGGAGATATCTGTACAAGAATTAATTGTCAGAATCCAAACGAATGTGAGGAAATTGTACAAATCCAGAATAAAAAATAATCATAGCACAAACCTCAACGACACATTCTTCACCCTGTAATATTTTCACTAGTACTTTCATCTTGCGAAACGATAAATAAGTTCACTCGACAGTTAACGTGTCGTTTGTGTAGGATCAAATTTTTCGATCAGGTAAATCGATAATATAAACGTAAAAATTTGAGCATTTTATGTCGCGAGGTTATGTTTGCTAGATTGACTCATATTATAATAATGAATGTTATTTACCGAGCGAGTCAAAAGCCACTAAGTCCGATGTGGTACAATGCGTGGCCGCTAGAGGCGTTAGCAGCAGCCAGTAGCTTACGATTGTCATTGTAGATATAGTTGACAAGTTCGTTACTTACCGACCGAGTCAAAAAGTCTGATATGGTACAATACATGACCGTTGATGGCGCCAGCTGTCACAACGTATATATTTCTGCTATTTTCGGAGCCGGCTGAGCACAGTGTTTTCATTGTAGGAATAGTAGAGATGTATTATACAATAATGTGGTGCAAGAACCCTGGAGAAATATGAAGTTAGAGAATCCTTAGGGGTGCTGCGCACCGTCGCGCGTTTCATTCTTATATACAACGGGGTGATAAAATGGCGGTGGCATTACGGGGGCTGGCCACCCAAGCTTCGTGGAGTGAGAAAGAGAGAGACAGAGAAAAGGGACGCTTACCCCGCTAAAAAGGGCGACAGATGTCTGTGTATGACGCATGAAATTCAGTCTTGTCTGCTCTCGGCTCAAACAGCAAATACTTTTAGTGTTATACATGTGTGCCTCTCGAGCCATCTAAATCACCGCAAAAATGGATTAAAAACGTACGGTGATAATACACGCATTTATTCCGTAGGATTTCTATAGATGCTGTAGCAAAGATCGGTCAAGGATTCATTCCGCGAAATAAAATCCACAGTGTGAATGCGCGTTCTCAACGTCTTTGTCCCGTTGTTTTCATTCTTTTAACGTTTTTCGTTTTTTTCCCCTACTTTCGAGCTACTCTATCGTTCCTACATATATATATATATATAGTTTCGATTTCACGACCGCATGTCTCGTGTTCTATTATTTTCCAATACTCGTTCGAGAACGTGTGATATAAAGTGCACGTGGAACGTTTTGTTTTGATTTTTATCATAAGCTTGCATAAATTAATTTGAAATTCTCCTAAAATCTCAAAAATACTGGCAAACCTCGCGAGCTCTAATTTGAACGAATAGTTTGAATTTTATGCAAGTAAAACATTTCATATTGATGAGAATATAATTTTTTTCATCGTCATATTCAGAGGGTCGTTTTTTCTCGTCTCATCTTTCAGGGTGGGTGGAGGAAAAAAAAAATCGATCGTACAAAGACGAGAGAGGGCGTCTTTTCAAACGTGTATAATATTTTCGTGATCTCTCTTTGGGATGTGCGAGATTGCCAAGAGCCAGAGGAGAACTCATCGTGATCAGGATCCACCGCGAATTATCGACACGTCGAGTTGTGCTCGGCGTCCAGACGGCTCTGAAGATGCCTTGGGCATCGACCGGACGACCAATGCCGATCCAGATTTCATCAGGAAAGAACGGCAGCAGCAGAAACAGCATTCACGCAGAAAAGAGCCGGCGTCGAAGACCGGCGAGGCTGAGACGACGCATCAGCGAGACTCGGCCGGCAGTCCCGGCCGGGATAATACGAGTGCCGGAGCTCTCCCTGAAACAAGCTCTCAAAATATTCGCCAGACTGACAATAATACACGAGAAACAACAGTGATAAACCAAGTGCCTTATTCGTCCTTTTTGGCTTCTGGGAAAAAAATTAAAGAGCAGGTAAGCTCCAAATCGTTAAATTATTCTTGGATTAATTATTATTATTATTGTTATTATAATATTACCATTAGACATATATTAACAAAACCACGAGACTACAATTATTCTATGGGGATTCTCTGAAAATGCATTTGGCGTTATTTTGTTCGCGCTCGTCAAAACTTCGTGCAGACCACAAATATCACGGCACACCTGCCGCTTATATTCTCTCCCTCCACTCATTCCATTGCATATATATACTACTTTTTTTTCGTCCGCGAATGCAGCATCGCTGTCTGGACCCTTTCGAGGCAGTACAGTCACGATCAAAAGTAAGATCGACCTATAAGCCCAAATATAGCGAAATTTGCAGAATTTTCTGATGCTAAAACGAGAAAAAAATGAAGATAAAAATTAGAAATGGCGCCAAATAGTATCATTTGGCACGTTGAAGAAAAGCATGTGTGGAGCACAGCGTGTTTACTCGATCGTGGTATCCTTTTCCAACTCTCTCTCTCTTATAACGTACGCGAATTCTTTTAATTTTTTATCCATCATCCCGAGCACTCTACAGTCTCAACCGATTAATTTTATGCAGTTGTGACGTTTTTCCCCCTCCCTTACCTTCTCATTCACGCGTCAGAGTTCTCTCTCTCGGATTTCGAGCTTGCAATGATGACGAGCAGTGTATTATCTCCCCGGTACAGTCACTTTTATAATACTGCACAGTGTCCATAAAGTCCGTAGCTAGTTCCTACCCGAGAGGCCTCTCTTTCCTTTTCTTAATCAATGCTATGACGCGCAGCTGTTGCTGTGCCACACGTTTTTGCCTCTTCCGTACGTATCCTCGAGCCGCATCCTTTTCCTACTTCTCATTTTAGATGAGGAGGAAAAAGAAAAAAAGAAAACAGCCGACGTTTCGCCTGCGCGACAAATACGCGAGAGGAATCGTTTTCGAGCTTATGCACGAGAGTTAAAAGATATGAAACCACCGTCGGCATGCATCATCGAATTCCTCGAATTCTTTTTGAATTTTGAGACTCCCTGTAGAGGGCTTAACCCAGAGGTATGTGGATCACCCCCTACTTTTGAGGTCTCGCAGACTTTTGAAAATACCTAACTCAAGTTTACGACTTTTTCATGATTTTCCAATAAGATTTTCCGGGTGAATCGAGCGTGTCCAGGTATAAGCGTGCTGCTATACGCTGCACATATATACGCTGCTGTTGTATATATATATATGTGTGGGGGGGGGGGGGTGAATTCCAAAGAACGACGTTACCGCGATAGGAGGTCGAGGTTGTCTTTTGTTTCAACGAAATTAGCGTCTGACTCGAGAATCGTTTTGTTCGACATTGGAACTTGACCGATTTTACTAAAAAATTTATATACAACGAAAAAAAAATTATATATATATATATTTTACAATTCATATAAATTTCTAGTAAAGTGAATTTAATGCCAATTTCGTTGTCAAAGTTCATCGATGCATCGTGGCACATTCGTCCAATCCCGATCGCAATTCCCGAATATATCCAGGAACAAGACTCGTATCGTCGCCATTACTGCTGTTGTTGTTGTTGTTGTTCTGCTCTGCTATTGGAGATAAAAAGTGAAACTGCAACACATGCAACAGCGCGGAGCGAATTTCAATGCTTGACCGTTTACATATTTCTATATACATATACACGTTGCTCTGTTACTCGATTTTTTCCACCGATCTTGTGAGAGTACGAGAGCTCATCTTTACGCAAAAGCAGCTTTACGAATGGAACTCTCTTTCTCCCCATGCTTCACGCTTTTTTTCTTCATTCAATTCATTATATATATATATATATATATATGCGTATGTGTGTGTGTCTGGTGTGATAATGTACATGAAGAATATCATATTCGCAGCATTATGTCGATGGATTAATGCCAAAAAGCCACGCAAAGCGATGCTTCTGTACATTCCATACGTTCTTTTGACTTTAAGCATTCGTATAGTATAGGATATATATATATATATATATATATATATATATATAGCATTATCTCTCTATGTATGTACCTCTACATGTATGATACATGAGTTTGTGTTTGCGTATACATGCATGAAATTTACGGCCAGTTACGCCGACCAGCCCAAAAAGTGGCGTTGATTTTGGTATACGTACACGCATATTGCACACATTTGCAACGCGTATGTATTTTAGGTTAGAGGTCTATACCGTAAACAGGTTGATCGCTTTCCTCGCTTTGCCACCACCACCACACAACGATGTTTGCACTCTCGCGCTTTACAAATTTTTCTCAAGCACGCATCACACGCGCAACAACGAAGTTACACTCTGGAATATAGAAGGCAGGCATGTCAGCTAATGCCGATGCAAGAATTGCAAGAAGGGGAATCAACGATGTATTTGTGTGTGTGTGTGTGTATTCGACGTTCATGATGATTTTTGTTCCACTGACAGTAACCCAGTTGTACTTATGACACGAGCACGTTCATTCGCTATCCCATTATCATTGTTTTTTTTTTTTTTTTTAATGGTATAAATAATTATTGTAATTGATTGATTACTCTCAGGTCACATTTTTTTCATCCGATTAAAATTTTCAGGGCAATTGATTAATCGATGAATTAAAAAATTGTCATTCAAATGATTTTAAGACGAAATTATTTTATTCGAGAGTCTCATGAAAATTATTGTTCCTCAATATACGTGTCGAGATTTGCAATGCAAATGTAAAAAATTATATCTCACTGTGCATGGTGCATGCATTATGCTTGATAGTGTGAAATCGACGAGTAGACAATGAGGACAATTGGCACGTCATACACCGGGAATTACGTAAGTGCGAAGAAAAGTGAGAATGAAATGACGAGGTCGTTTTTTTTTTAGTCTTCTAATCGATTTAGTGATGAATCACTTTTTACACGACTCGAGAATGTGCTTTGTGGATATAATTATTGGATATTATTCACGATGTGTTTTCATTTGATTCACAATGGAGAAATAATTGTCCAAAATTGTCTAAAATTGTCCAATCCAAATATGTGAAATGTATCGAAAGAGGAAATGATCGATAAATTTTCGTTGCAATGTATGCCTACGGGGAGAGAATTGGACAGAAATAGAGCATCGTCCATGAGAACAATAGAAAGCTAATGAGAAAGGATGGATCAGTGTTACTTTTTTTTTTTTATTGTTGTTTTATTTTACTCGTTTGAATGGTTCATTGAGTACGTCGACCGGTCACATAGAGCCTCGAGATCATGACTTCCCTGATGGTTTTCAATGAAACAACCGGTTGACTGTCCCAGGCTTATCCGCAGACTTGATTGCCACTCTCTAGCAACGATCTGTATTAGCTATATATATATATATAGTCGGAGAGACGATTGCGTGACTGCAACGATTGCCTCTTTTCTATCTCTACGCACATACACGCTCAAGAAGAATTTCTATGTAAATATTACTTCGTTGTACAGTCGATTCTCTCATTACAAACGCGACTTCCGGTTTGTATGAGCGCGAAATCATGAAAATATTCACGAAGATAAATCGTACGTTGAAAAAAAATTGTAAATTATTTTTATGACTGTTTTTTTTTTAATTTTTAATTTATTTTTTATTTGCCGAAGAGACGCAGCTATCTTGATCTACATATCGATGACGTTAATTTGAAAGGGTGACCTTTTTCACTCGAAAAGTTTTATATATTTATACGGTTCATTTTACTGCTCGATGCGACGCTCCGCTCAATGGGTGACTTTGTCACTGTTTCTCGTTTTCGTTATCGTCGTACGATATTATTATCTACGACGAAAAAAAAAACCTTCGTTAAAACGGCCCTCTGTGTGCGCCGAGTTGTCTGCTGTTAATTATTAAAGCAGAAACTTCCCGAGATTTCAGGGGTTATCCGAGGTCATCTATATTTCTACTTTGTACTTTATTTCTACTTGCATTTTAAAATTAATTTTGTACGTCAGTTTTTTTTTTTTTACTAAAACTCATGACGTTCATGGCTTATTTTTCTCGTGGCTGCGTTCCCTCTCTGTTTATATCGCTCCCTATCTCTCTTTATTCCACACGAGGCCGCGACAAAATCTTTCGGTAAAGCATCGTCGCACGATAAACCCATAATAGACAAAAGAATACAAAACAAACGACGCCGGTTTCACTTTCTACAGGCTCTCTTGGTGTCTGGCTTCGTCGTTTCTCTCGCTCGTTCTCACTGTGAGATTACTCGAGTTCCGCGAGACCGATCGATATTAGTATTGTTTTGCTGTACTAGACGATTTTCCGGTCTACTCGGTCGATCTCCAATAGCGTATACAGCAGCGTACACTAGATCGAGCGAGAAAAGAACTGCAGCAGCGGATAGTTCCACAATTTGCCGTTTATTATTTTCGTGATGGCAAGTGGCGCCACTTGCACCACGAGAATATGAACCGGTGAGTCGTACACACAACAAATAATACGTTTCCTACTCTCTCGTATTCTCCTTTCGCAAAGAGCAATTTATAAAACGTTTGGAAAATCACGTGCAATAAATCTTTCAACGAGACTCGAGAGAGAGACAAGTAAAAAAAAAAATGTGGCGTTCACTTTCCCTCAATTTGTTTGGTTAATCGCGATACTGCGGAAAAAAACGTTTCCGCATTAAGCACAATTGTCATAGTGGATTTATAGACCATTAGGACTTAGATGGAGCAGCCGAGCACGATTTTTTATACATTTTATTGAGACGAGGATCAACAGATCGTCAACAAAAACGGAAATGTCGAGATAAATTATTTTACTCTCGTGTTCATCCTTGCGCGACTTTTCGCAACTGCCAGGCAGATTTATGAAGCGAGATCAACAAAAGTACATCGTTGATGTCGTCAGCTGTTTCGCGATTCGGCCACCGTTCAGAGAAAGCGCTAGTTGTCAACGTGACTTTTTCTTCCTGTCGATATCGAGCCGTATCACTGACATCTCATTATAAAAAAGGCAAAGTTGATTGTCCTCTCGATTTCTTATGCTCATTGTTAGTCTCGCTAGCTTAAGTTTGGGTTTTAACTTGACTTTATCGTACTAACTGGGTGAGGGCGCGCAAAGAGCTGGAATAACGAGGACTTACTAGAATATATATATATAAGACATTCCGACGGAAGTTGACACGCAACGCGAGTGTCAACAAGAATGCTAACACGTGGACAGCATATAATTGTTCCGGTTACCGTTATTCGTAACGAATACACGAAACCGTAAGAATAAATGACTTCCAAGATTCTCTTCCACTTTAATTTCTAATTTGTATTTCATTTAATCTTCATTTTTCATTTTTTTTTTTTAATAATTTATGATTCTTTTATTACGATTATTAAACATAATTTTATAACACTCTTAGGAATATTGTTACATTGCGTTTCTTCGTCAATACGAGACGATCTATTTTTTTACTTTGCCGAATGATTACCAAGACGTAAGAGAATTAATCAAATAATCAATCAATTTAATGTCTCGTTCAAGATTTAAAAAAAAATCCATTAATTAAAAAATTAACCATCATTGCAACAATTTTTTTCAATTTCTCTGCATTGTAAAAATATTGCTATCAGATTTTGGAAGTGGGCTCTAACGCCCGTCTCCTCCGACGTTGATCGGAGTTTAAGCTCGGGTATCTCAAAACTATATAAAAAAAATTAACCAGGTTTAAACCACGTCGGAAGAATCGGGCGTACGTGATTGGAGAGTAGCGAGAATTAGGGAAAGTCGGACAAGTTTGCATGCAAAAACGTGCCAGAGAGCATAGGGTGCGGCGTATCGTGCTTTATCCTCGATGCTTGATGAATTTTAAAAAGGAAACACGTTGGTAAAGGGCGGGGCGGAAGGGAGGGAGAGAGAGAGAGAGAGAAAGAGAGCAAACGGTGCAAGTCTCTCCCGCGCGTCAGTCGGTCTGCCGGCGTCGATTGAGTCAGATCGGTGGATTACGAGCTTTGACGATAGAGTGAAAGTCCCCTCGTGTGTGGTAAAACATATCACTATATATATATATATATACATATACGTATAGGCCGAGAGCACGTTTTTCCTCAGAGAGAAGAATCAGTAGCTGACACGCTCTCGACGTGCGCGGTCCACTCGTGTTTCTTCCCGCCAGTCTGTGCTCTCTTCAACTGCACCATCGTAGTCGCTTTTCTCGACTCTTTTTTTTTTTAATTGTCATACAGCCGCCGGGAATAGTGACAGATTTTATTGTTCTTAATTTTGTTTTATTTCATTTTTCAAACATTCTTATATTTTCCATCATGAAAGTGCTCTATATCGCCATGATCTTTATTGTGCGTTGATTATACATAGTGACTAAAAAGTATCGTTGACATTCTACATGCAGGATATGCCACCATAGTCAGACTCTGGGTGAGCACACAATGTTCATACTTTGAATTCTTTTTACATTTTTGTCTACGACTCGTATATATATATATCGTTTGTAACTATTTCGATACGCACATGGAAACAAGACAAATATTTTAGGAGGAATTTTATATTATAAGGAAGAATAGAATATACTTTCTATACGAACTCGAATCCAGTTAAAGTTTTCTAAACTCCATGTATCTTTTATATACAATGTATCTACTATATTTTCCCGAATATTCTCCCGAAAATAAAAATAAAGTTTACATTTATTAGAATTTTCAGTCAAGAGTTGTATTTTTATTTACCGAATAGTAGACTTTATTTTCAATCGAGTAAAAAGCTGAGCTTTTTGTGGTTCTTTCTCGGAAGTTTTGCCCGCGAGACGCGCAAAATCCAGTGAGGCATGACGGGTAAAAAAAACGTGCACAATCGTAGGTTCTGCGAAGGTGACATCTGTGAATGTATAGCACGACTAATCTCTGCGTAATTCCATTGCAATGCGAGACCTCGCATACTAAAGTTTTGCTTCGCAATAAAAGCGAGTCATTCGGACAAAATGATTTTTTTGTTTGTTATTCTGCGTGTTATTTGTTCTTTTGGTCGTTAAATTCTGTCGAATCGTCACTATTCACCAAAGTACATATTAGGTGTATCATCATGAGAATTTCCGTCGTTCTCTACGCCACTCTACATCGGCCATATCCCCATCGCCCATATATCTTGGTAGAGTACTCAAAGCTTGTTTATTTGGGGCCAAGAGTATCATATCGATGTTCAAACACCCAAAAATGCATATTAAGCCACGTAGACACTCGATACGCATTTTCAATTTTAGGCCATTGGATATCAATATTCTAACGCCAGAAATGCATACAAAATACGATTTTTAAACTTTAGTCCATCGATATATATAGATCGTAAATGTTGTTCTACATTCTCAGTACGATTACAACATCGTCAGTAACAGTCGAACAAGATTATATAGTTATTTATCGAGTGAACGAGATTTATTTAAGCGGTATGATTGCCAAAGACTGCTGGAGTTTTTACGAGTTCTTATCTCTCTTTCTCTCTCTCTCTCTTTCTTCCCCTTTTGCGGAATCCGGCTCTCCTTCGTTTAGTGCGTCAGTCCGCGACGGAATAAAGTGACGCATTTACGAATACGCTAAATAAAATTCGAATATATATCAAGTTTGTAAAATTACTTGTGCACGAGAGTTCGTTAAAAAATATCTAATATATGTCTAATTATAGTACTCGTTGGCCCACTTCTCGGTATTTATTCTAGAGGCAAA
Organism: Dyspetes luteomarginatus; assembly: GCA_963669185.1. NCBI lineage: Eukaryota > Metazoa > Arthropoda > Insecta > Hymenoptera > Ichneumonidae > Dyspetes > Dyspetes luteomarginatus. The sequence continues at coordinate 28,523,203 of OY769903.1, read as the reverse complement.
ATATGTAGATTGCGCCAAATTGTGCAATCCTAGCGTCTCGATATAGCCCAACGATAGTCCCCGCAGATAAAAAATTATAGCACTCGTTGGCCCACTTTTGGGCATTTATTCTAGATGCACAATATAGATTATGCAATCTTAGTGTCTCGGTGTAATTACCGATCGATGGAATTTACTGATGTTTTTTTATCTTAAGGTAAAAGTACCAGTGACCGCACAGCCTATGCTTATAAATTAACGAAAAAATATACATACATATATATGTATATAGTATATACACAACGAAGGTTTACATTTTGGTATGCATTTAATTATGTGTCCGGCCATTACCTCACTACGTTGTCGCACTTTCGACTTTGGGATCACTCCAACTCGCCTCACCATGGCAATAATTAACATACACATTTATAAAATATTTCTAAAATATTTTTTTCAAATATATTCCTCTGTGAGAAAAGTGAAAAAGTAAAAGTTTCACAATCTTTCTCATGCGACAGTCCTGAAATCATTGATGAGTTAATGCTAATTTTTTTTCGTTTCGTTTATTTAGCATCGTTGGAATACCCGCCGGTTTTATTCACAGCGCCAAAGGGGCCAAATGCGGTCACCGCAACGATAGTCCCCTCAGATAAAAAATAATATTTGTATACACACATTCAACGTTACTTCCGGGCTCGCTGTTACTCGGCCGGCTCCGCAGGGGGGCGCTCATTGCCGCTTGTGTGTACAACCGACAAGCCTCGTTTTCGACCGTCGTCATTGAATTTTGTTTGACGTTTTATTTTTTATATTTTTTTTTAATCTTCTCAGCTATCTTTATTCTCTTACGCGCAATTTACGCATCATCGTCTCAAAAGTAATAGAACACTCGTTGGCATTTCCTATTCCTACAAACACGTAGACCTTTCCATATACAAATATGGATCTTTCGTATATTCAATTTATCTCACCAATTATTTATTATTATTCTTCGATAATAAAATTATACTAAAACTTCATTTTTTTCCCAATATAAATTAAAGGAATTCTACAAATTTGAAAATATATTGACATATTTTTAGGCATTTTTCGAACCATTTTCAATGGGAGAAAAAGTCGTAAAAATGGAAGGACCCATTTTTGTAGGGATCAGGTGCCATTTTTCCCATTGTATGGAAAGGGTTATATAAATATATGTATATAGGAGCCCGTAGATATGTATATATAGGAGCCCGTAGATATGTATATATAGGAGCCCATAGATATGTATATATAGGAGCTCATATGTATATATAGGAGCCCATATGTATATATAGGAGCCCGTATATATGTATATAGGAGCTAATGCCCGTTTTCTCCAATGTTGATCGGAGTTTAAACTCTTCTTGCCTAATATCAAAACAAAATTAAAAAAAAAACAAAAATAAACGAAGTTTAAGCCACGTTGGAGGAAACGAGTGTAATTGTGAGAAAAAAAAATTTGTCTCACATGTCAAGAATCTTGTGTTGACGAATCTCATCCGCCTTATCATTGTCTGAAACGTTTTCGAGCCAACGTCACGTCTCCGTACACTTTGCTCACGTGGCTGCGCTCACTGAGCGAGGGAGGCGTGTTTTATCTCGCTCATAAGCGTCTTTTGATATCGAGAGTCCCGCCGTCTCGGTGGCGTCGCCGCAGCGTCCCAATGAAATTGAAAAATACACCTTTCGATTCTTGACGTTGCTGAAAGTATTCTTCGTGGGGCGCAAAAGAAGGCGCGTAGGTATAACAACAACGTTTGGCGCTCTCTGGCAGACTTTCTTTTCTCCCGAGAGTTGCTCGAGTATATTGCCTCGAGCGCCTTTTCGTTCCTCTCTCGCGACACAATTTTTTTTCTTTTATTATTTTTTCCGTTCTTCTTTCACTCATCCATTTTTACCGAATTATTTTTTATTATTTATTTTACTCGATCACCGCGACAGCAGCGCCAAAGCGTTCGCTGGATGAAACACACGAAATATTCTCGCGTATTCGCTAAAATTTCATCCAAAAGTTGGTCGAGTTGGTACAAAATGTCCGACGGCAAATAATCTACGCGCTATTAACCCTCCGTAGTCGCACTGGGTAGAATCGACCCGTCAATTTTTTTAGTGAAAAAGTGTCTTCCTTGCGGATTGACCTCTTAATAATTTTTTTTTTCAACATGTTTCCATTTGATTTCTTATAAATTGAATTTTCGTACCTAATCTAGAATCTTCAAAGCATTTTCCACCATTTTTTCATACACATTCGACGGATAATTTTCTCACGATCATTTTTTTTTTTTCATACTGACTGGGTAGAATCGAACCAGTCTGACTATCGTGAAATTCTCCGGTGGTCTCACTACGGAGGGTTAAAAGTACGAAAAAAAATAACTTTTTCATGCCTGATAGCTCATGAATAACTTTGAGACGTACATTTGACAGTCGTTAAGAATTTTTTCGATAACTCCTTGAATCAATTGATAGCTGCGATCCGAGAAATCGCGACAACACGATGAAATCTCGAGACACCACTAGAATTCTCCACCAAATTATGATTTTTTTTTCCTTTGATAAAAATCGCATATATCGTGCCACTTATACGACGATAATATAAGTCAAAACTTTCGTTTCTCTTGTCAAATCTGTCAATTACGTAAATATATATATTCCAGCGTGAGCAAAATGAGCAAAAGAGAGAAGCATCGATTGAGCATTTATATATATATATATATATATATATATATATGTGTGTATTTATATATGTATGTATGTATATGTATTTATATATATATGTATATAGTTTTTGCTTCGCAGGTTCTCGTCGCTCACATATCGTCCATCCTCGTTCGCCTTTTCTCGATTCCAACAGAGTCGTCGAACCGTGAAGAGTTTCGACGATGCTCTGCACGTGCCTCTGTACACATTTCTGTGCATCCATCGAGTCCCCACACATATAAGTGCAATCAATTTACTTGGGTTTTGCTCGGCACGTTTTTCCTCTCGATTTCCTCTCTCTCTCTCTCTCTGTTCTCCTTCACCGTGACACGTGTACTTATCGTTCTCTTTTCTCCGTCTTTCTTGTACGCTTCGGTCGTACCCTTGACAATTACCACAGTTGTGGAAATAATACAAAAGCGCACGTGGGCGAAAAACATTTTTTTTTTCTTCGAACTTTCGTATTTTTTGACTGAAAAATCGTGGGATCTCGAAAAATAAAGACGAAGTTTGTATTCAGCGGGAAATTTGCGATTCCAAATGCACCCTTTGAACTTAATTTATAGGATTTTTTTTTTTTTTTTTTTTTTTTGCACTGGAGGCATTTTATTTCCTCAAACTAATTGTGAAAAAAAAAAAATTGTCTATGGAAATATGGATTGAGGATCCATACAATAGATCGCTCTCGATTATAGTACATATATATATATATATGTATATATATATATCATCAGTACATGTTCGATGAATCATAATAGCTTGAAATCCACTTGAACGTTTGAATCTGATCGCTCCTGCGAAACGGAGAACGGGAGATGAAGAGTCTTTTGTCTTCCGTATAGGAACAATAGAGCGTTGATATTGTATACACGTGGATATGGAAATTTTGTAATTAGAAACTGTATATGCACATGCGGAAGTCTCTACTTGAATTGTACACTCGAAAAAGTGAAGATGATCGATCTTAAATATAGCACAACATTTTTAACAATCTGCTAATAATATTTAAAAAAAAAATTATTAAAATAAAGGAAAAAAAGAAATTATTTCATCGAATTTTATAATAATTCATAATTTTGTAGAAAAATATTATTATATTATTATTGTTTTAAAAATTGGTTAAATATTTGGAAAATATCGAGAATAAATTTTACAAATTTGTATGTTAATTTTTGTAACTTTAGCAAAATGAGACAATAATACTCGCTGATATAAAGTTTTATGTGTCGTTTGTTGCAGTTGATTATTAACGGGGCCAAAAAGGACGGGGACAGCTGCGGGCTTTTGACAAACGGTGAGTCACAGGGCTTGACTATCACTATATATATATATATATACTATTTGTCGTAATAGTACTTTTGGGCTGTCTAACGAGCGTGGATCAACCTCAATGATTATACGTGCAGTACAAATAAGAATTCTTGCCGACGCCCCGTTATCGGGGCGTCGGCAAGAATTCTTTGAATTATTTCACTCAACTAAAGAGAAATAAAAAAAGAATCAATTTAGTTTGTCAGATCACTTTGAACATAACTCGTCCAATATTTCAAGCTCTATTATTATCAATTAATATTAATTAATGTAATTAATTATTAGAATAATTATTATTATTAATAATAATAATAATTCAAATAGAATTTGAGTAAATGTTTTCGAGAAGAAAAATGATAGCCAGGGCGAGAAGGCCTGTTGTCGACCAAAGCAGGACACTTACTGTGGTCAGCGAGTGGCCTCCAGCCATGACCCTCACAAGCCCCTTTTTCACGCTACTTAAAGTATCGTAAAGCTGGCGCGTCTTCACTGTCTAAAAAATAGTCTCGTTGCATATCTAGAAACGACACTTGTCGAGAAAAAAAAAAAAAGAGGATAGTATATCGTTTTTAAAGTAAAATGATTGGTGTATTTTCAATTAATTTCGATTAATGTATTTTCAAGTGTTGGTAAAAACCATCATTAAAATCTTTTAAGTAATTATTATTTAAATAAATTTTTGCTCATTAAATAATAATTTTTTACATGTAAAAATACTTACTGAAAATTAAAGTATCACCTTTTAGTAAAAAGATAAATTTTTCGTATCCAGTCGATTAAATTTCATCTCACCAACGATTGATTATTCTTCGATAATTAAATGATACTAAACTCCATTTTTTTTTTTCAAAAATAAAATAAAGGAAATTAATTCTACAAAGTTGAAAGTATATTGATAAATTTTAAGGGAATTTTCGAAAAACTTTGAATAGGGAAAAAAGTCGGCAAACTCGAAAAATCCATGTTTGTATGGATCAGGTGCGATTTTTCACCTGGTAGGGAAAGAGTTACACGTGTTTCTGGGACATGTCCCACTGGTCGCAAAAGGCGACCAGTAATCTGACACGGAAATTGCAGTCGATCGTATTCATTTGGGATGAATAAAAATTCAGCAAAATTATACTATGAATATTTTTTTTTTGTGTAAGAAAATAGACGATGGATTCATTTAGCTCGGCAATAGAGTTTCCGCGGATGTAACTTGGGTGTGAGCACCCTTTTTGAATTATGATATCTCCATTACGTCATATAACAATTGCACAGACAAGTAGCTAAGTCTATTACGTATGTATGTTATTTTCTTTATATTTATGTGCCAAGTGGGAGTACGCATTGTCGATGGTATAATGACGCAATAATAAAAAAGAGAAAAAAAAACAAAAAGGTGGATTATTCAACAGCGAGGAGGGAAATCAGAGTCATCGCGAGGGAATAAAAATATAAATGCGTGTTGGCGAATAAAATCGAGTACAAAATATATCGTAATACGAATATTTAATGAGCACAAGGTACAAGTTACGTAAATGAGTTTTTTTTTTATTTGTAATTGCAAAAGTTGTCTATTCGATGCCAACGAGTATATATTAGGAATGAAAGAGAGAGAGAGAGAGAAAGGAAGAGAGAAAGTGATTATTTAAGAGAGATGACTTTGAGAGTCGTTGAAGGAGAAGTCCTCGTCGTTCTTTCCTGTTCCTATACTTGTTGATTATTAGACGATAGACATCGCGTGAGTAACACTCGTGAAATGCACAGACACATTTCAAGTGTGGTCGTCCAAGTTTTTTACGCGAAAATACGAAAGTGTGTATATATATATGTTGTGGGCTCGAGAGAGTATAATATAGCGAATGAGTAATACATTTGCGTCAAGCAAATCTTTTTTTCACATATATTATAAAATGAAGCAACGAGCGAAGAAGAAATTAAACTGCAAGCCGGAATTGCCATAGTTGGAAAATTGCATTTACTCTCACATGTGTCAATTTTGATGAAAATAATTATCGCTGTACGAAATTTATTACGAATTTCTCTCTCTCTCTATTTTTAAATACAACGAAGATCTTGAAGCGAAAGTGCAATGAAAGGAATGAAGGCACAACGAGATGTAAATGGGATAATACACTGATAATGTATATTTATATATACGCGATATAAATTTTTCCTGGTATATCGTATAAAAATTTAATGGATCGACTCGTTTAATTATTGCTCCGTAAGAATTTCACTTTTGGCTCGTAAAACCAAATCATCCAGAGCTAAAGAGAACTGTGCACTTTTCTCTGAAAAATTCTGTCTGGTGTTGCATTTGTTATTTTTTAAATTTTTATTTACTTTTCACGAGCTACACGCACGCCACCTACATATATAAAATATGATTACGCCTCGTTCATTTTTCGTATAAATTAGTTATTTCGTTGTATGAGAAACGGCGTCACTTTGATTACCGGTGCATCCTCATTGGCCAATTTCACGTTAATATTCGCCAAAGCCAATTTTAGGAATGGTGAAACGCTCGAATCAATAATAATCGAATGATGCCAATCTTGAAGCTAGAAGAGACGATATAGCGTCGAGTTTACATCCCATGAAATGAAAGATCGATAAGCTATTTCCGTTCTGGTAGCGCAGACGAAGAGAGAGAGAGACTACCGAGTAAAGTATATTTGGAAAAAATAATTATTTTATTAACTTCCGATGAGTAAATGACAATTTCATTGATTAATTTCGTGGATCGCTATTTGATGTGAAATATTTTTCAACCCTCTGGTCTTCATCTGGCTCACCAGTGATCCGACGGCACTGTGCATTTCAACATGGCGACAGAAAATTATTTAGACCAGCCAGTTTAAATTCACTTGTCATTATTATTAATTTAGAATTATTTAATTCACTTCCGGTTAGGAGATAATAATTAAAAAATATATGGATCATGAAATTCTGTCGCGTCAATAGAAATGAAGAAATTTCCAGATGGTTATCTTTACCACGAGCAAAAAAGTCACTCATAAACATCGATGAGGTCGCTTGTAAATGTCAGACTTGACCTTGTACCTCATTAATGTACATTATCTCGCACAATTATTGGAAAATCCTTTGGCACAGATGCACGTGTCCATCGAGAGAGAGAGAGAGAGAGAGAGACTACCGAGTAAAGTATATTTGGAAAAAATAATTATTTTATTAACTTCCGATGAGTAAATGACAATTTCATTGATTAATTTCGTGGATCATAAGAGAGCGCTATTTGATGTGAAATATTTTTCAACCCTCTGGTCTTCATCTGGCTCACCAGTGATCCGACGGCACTGTGCATTTCAACATGGCGACAGAAAATTATTTAGACCAGCCAGTTTAAATTCACTTGTCATTATTATTAATTTAGAATTATTTAATTCACTTCCGGTTAGGAGATAATAATTAAAAAATATATGGATCATGAAATTCTGTCGCGTCAATAGAAATGAAGAAATTTCCAGATGGTTATCTTTACCACGAGCAAAAAAGTCACTCATAAACATCGATGAGGTCGCTTGTAAATGTCAGACTTGACCTTGTACCTCATTAATGTACATTATCTCGCACAATTATTGGAAAATCCTTTGGCACAGATGCACGTGTCCATCGAGAGAGAGAGAGAGAGAGACTACCGAGTAAAGTATATTTGGAAAAAATAATTATTTTATTAACTTCCGATGAGTAAATGACAATTTCATTGATTAATTTCGTGGATCATAAGAGAGCGCTATTTGATGTGAAATATTTTTCAACCCTCTGGTCTTCATCTGGCTCACCTGTGATCCGACGGCACTGTGCATTTCAACATGGCGACAGAAAATTATTTAGACCAGCCAGTTTAAATTCACTTGTCATTATTATTATTAATTTAGAATTATTTAATTCACTTCCGGTTAGGAGATAATAATTAAAAAATATATGGATCATGAAATTCTGTCGCGTCAATAGAAATGAAGAAATTTCCAGATGGTTATCTTTACCACGAGCAAAAAAGTCACTCATAAACATCGATGAGGTCGCTTGTAAATGTCAGACTTGACCTTGTACCTCATTAATGTACATTATCTCGCACAATTATTGGAAAATCCTTTGGCACAGATGCACGTGTCCATCGAGAGAGAGAGAGAGAGAGAGAGAGAGATGTGCCTCACGGGCAGTTTACCTTGACGTATTACCACGTATATGTGCCTCTATCCGATTAGTGTGCGAAGCCCTATGTAAAAAGTATATAGAGCTTTACTGTTTGATACTAGGCTTGGTCTGGTATGTGCCTTGGATCGCAATTTTTGTATCGGTATAAACTGCAATGTGCGCGGATCGTTCCGTCCGAGCTCGAATCGCCTTCTTAGAAGGTAAAATTGAAGCTAAAACATTAAACGATCTTTCCGGAAATTTAGATTAAAAAAAAATGTATATTTTATTGTTTATTTTTGTTTTTTGTTGTGAGAAGTGAAATTGTAATTATTGATTTGTGTATAATTACAGGTAAGGAAATGGCGCCGGTGATGGGAGTTCCACCGCCGCCTCCACCCGCTCCTCACATGGGTCCAGATGGCCTAATATTACCCAGAAAGCCTTACAATCCGTGCCTCATCTCCAACAATCACAAAGATCTTCGAAAAGAGCTTTTGTTCAATCAGAAAATGTAAGAAATTTTCTCCCATAATTATTAGCGAAATTAATATATTACATAAAAAATATAATTCGCTTGTAATTAACAAAAATTATCGAATTGGGGGATGATGTGTATTTTTTTTTCTGCAGCGGTAGAAACGTTTTGGGCCAAAAGAGTGAGCTTCAGAGAGCTTTGGAGAAACAACGTGAAACAGCGATGAGAAAAGAGGCTCAGAGAAATCGTGAAGAAACGTACAAAGATGATCCAAGGACAGCCTTGCAAAGAGCTCTGGAGCAAAGAGCAAAACACATTCAACTCACGGTGAGTTCAAATATGAGAAAATGAAATAAATTTATTTACGCCAGAACTAAATTGAGAATCGTGAATCTTCACAAAATCTTTGTACAGGGCAGCACTGATAGCGAATTAAAAAAAATATATATTCAATTTATATTACAGCCCCCTGGGGACTAATTTAAGAACTCACCCTTAGCATCGATCGCAATTTAATTAAAGACAAAAAAAAATTAATCGCTATCTCGGTGCTGCCACCTACCTAAAGTTTCACGAATCTCGATCCTTCATGTGAAATTACAATTACGAATATACTTCGATTTGTTTCATTGATAAACAGGAACAGCCTCAAATCGTCGAGCCACCAAATCCTCTGGTAACAGCAAGAGCGAAATTACGGACTCGCACCGATTCACAATAATTAAGTACCTCTCCACATACGTATAGATATAGTATAAAATCCTATTTCCAAACAGTTGTTATAAACCGCGATGCGTAAAACAGGAGAAAAAGGAGAGATTGAGAGAGAGAAAGAGAGATTTTGACCAAGTGGGTCGCGAATAGTCGTAATGATATTTGGGTAACGAAGAATTATTTTCATTTTTCTACACAAGTATCCAATAACATTCCCGACTGTGTACATAAGCATATAGATATTAGTAAAAAAAAAAGAAAAGAAAGAAATATACTGTAATCCTAACTCGAACGTTGGGTCAAGCCAATATTTAAATGGACCACACGCACCCGACTGTCATATAGAATTTATATTTACAAATCTCGTTACGATTAATTCGATTCTATTTATAGATTTTATCATCGCGTCAAATCGCGATGGCGAATATACTCGCTCGTCGAGAATATATAACTGTTCTTCGTAAAGTCACAAGAAAACCGACAAATTGATTAATCTCGGTCGGAGCGAGCTTGGAAATAGATCTTGAATTGTCCTGTTTTTTTTTTTTTTTTTCCCCCAAAGGACCCGAACCGTTGGGACCACAGACGTACATTGAAATTTATCGTACGAAAGTTATAACAGTAACAAAACAGGTCACTTTGTGAAAATCGCTTCCCCACCCTCCCTCCTCCAAGTATGAAAGCATCTGCATATTTACTATTAAAAATTACGTAATCTATAATATTTCTTTTTATGACGTGAATCGCTTCCACGTTTAGTCCATTATTTGTACCATATTAATCGAGGATTACACATTTAACTTGACACGTTAAGTTTACCGATCTGTCACCTCCTGGCATTCCTTAATTGTAAAGAAAAAAAAAAAAAAAAAAAAAATTCTACGATCTTGAAATAAATGCTGTAAAAAAAACTCACGAGAGAAATTCTGCTCCAACGAAGATTATATTCATTTAATCCTGGGAGAACGGTTTATCGCATGTATGAGAAAATAAAAATTCGAAATATATTTTATTCAACATTAATATTAGCCTTCCGGTGTTTCTCGATGATTCGGTAAGAAAAAAAAAACAACGTTTAAAAACAGACAAAAAAATTGTATGAAATTAATATGGCGAAAATGAACCAAAGCGCGAATACAAAATATATATGTTCCGCACTGGAATCCGAAATGCCGTGCCTGGGGCAGAAAAAAAGCGTTTAATGTGCGGTAAAAAAAAAAGAAAGAATTTCGCACTACCGAGAAAGTTTGCGGGAGTTACATTTTTTTCGACTCTAATGCCAGAGCGATAATTCTGGGTCGTTTGATCATCCAGCGAAAAGCGCGGTTGCGTGTCTAACGCGAGTCTCGAGTGGAGACAAAAATGGCCTCGAAGAGAAAAAATCTGGTAGCACAAAGGACAAGCCGGAAGAGACGCTTTGACAGGAGAGTCGATTTTGAAAAAGCACGGCATTATTTTTATAGGTCATTGGCTCCTTGGACCAATTTAATAATCATCTCCACGAGAGATGACTTCTTTGCAATTGGGACGTAAAACGAGGGTATGCTCGAACTGTGCGGTGTAGCATCCTTTTACATCGACCAGCGGTGGATAAGCTTCAACCGCACCCTTGTCACAAAGATCCTTCAGAGCCATCTGGTATTTGGTGCAACCAACACGGTCCAGCCAGCGTTTGCAGAAAGCCAATGTGCCTGAAAAAAGAAAAAAAATAAAATTACATTGAAATAAATGTAATGAAAAAAAATTCTCATTATTTCTCGCTCAGATATAATTCAGCAATTTTGCAAATACTCACTGAAATTCTTGTTAATTGTATTCAGCAGAGATTTGCTGCTTTGCAGCCTGAGTGGAACGTAACCAGCGTCAAAACTCTTCATGTAGTGAGAACAATCAGAGTCATCGTGAACGATCCCTTTGCCAGTTGAGCCAAAAGTCTCGATAGCGTAAAACTCATTTTCCTCCATTCTCGTTGCTTCGCCACCTCTCACGATCGGCACAGTTTTACCAGCATGAATTCGATAAGGCGATATTGAGTGACCGTTGAGATTTCTTATCGATTTTACCTGATAAGTTTTACCGTCAATTTCAACCTCGTATGACTCCATTACTTCCTGTATTGCTGCGCCAACGTCGCAAAGTTGAACGTCAATACCGGCTGCTTTGATCCCAGTATTTGTTGCATCTCGTACTGCCTCGATGAGCTTGTCATACTTTGGATTGAATGTCAGGGTGAACGCGCAATCAATTATACGTCCGTTTATGTGTGTACCAAAATCAATCTTGGTTACATCGTCGTAACACAGTACAGTCGGATCACCCGCGTTTGGTGTATAATGAGCTGCGCAATGATTACGCGAACAGCCAGTTGGAAAAGCCAAACCAGCCTTCAGACCGTCCTCCCCGATCAGTTTTCTCGCTGTATTCTCGAGCTCGTTACAAATCTCGATCATCGTCATTCCTGGTTTTACCTGATCAAATATCAATAGAATCATTCGAGATGTACATTAGTTGAATTATCTCTATGGAAAATAAATTATAATAGAATATTATAGATTTTACAGATTTTTTCACGTATATGCGCCATTTATACATTTGGCACATATTTATCAAAATGATAAAAATATTTCACATATATAAGGTATATTTTTTTCAGATATATGCGGCAAATATATTTAGCATATTTTATATATTTCTTTTCGAGTTTTTTAAATATTTTATAATATCTTTTTTTACCATATGTATTATTATATTAATTTTACATACCCAGTTCATAATGTGTTTTCTTGTCTGCCGATGAGCCTCAGCAGCGTGCCGCGCTTCGTTGTAAATATCATTTTGCATTCTGTCGAGAGCTCGTGCTTCTTCACTGGCGAATCTATCTTTGGCTGTCCTGTCGTCAACTCCAGCAGCTGAGGGATGCTCCAATATTTGACCCTCGGGGAAATTACCATCGGGAAACAATTCAGAGACAGGAATTGTCGGTGGATCCGTTTGTTGTTTACTACCCTTGCCTCGTGGCTTGCGTTTTTTCTTCTTTTTCTTAGCTTCTTCATTCTCTCCGCCATTTTCAGTCACAGTGGAAGCCCCTTCGGTCGTCGCGCCATTTTCATTTATTTTCTGATCATCTTCCTCGTCAGGAAGATTTGCGTCAGTCGCTCCTTTTATCAATGTAACGAGAATATAAATAGTGAAATGAGCGAGATAATTTTTTTATTCCTAAACAAATATAATGCAAGGAAGCCATACGCACAAGGTAATGTGCAATACCGACGCATGGCAAAAAAAAAAACTGGTGCAGATTAAAATTTTGTACATTTTTTCTTAATTTTTCTCACTCACAAAACCTCTTTATGAGAATTATCTTCTAGTTCTATCAATTTTGGGATATTATAAGAGGAAGCTTTTGAAATTGGGAAAGATTAAAGGGCAGCAATATGCAAATTTTGATTATTTATCTTTTTTCCTCCTCATTTTGACTAAATAGATAATATTCCTGGACACTATATTAATAACAAATCAAAATTCCATAAAATAACAGATCTGCAAAAAATGCATTGCAATTTTGTAACTGTTTGACATCACTTTAAGAGGTGAAAGGTCAAGAAATATTCTACAAAATTTATTTACATGTGTTAATAAAATCAAATCAACAATTTGCGTGATTGATTATAATCGATAAGCTCACTGATTCTTTTCGATAGAAACTAGCAGAATTTGAGAAAAATACATTGAAAATTTTCGTGCGACATTTCTCGCAAAAGTTCCGTCGGTATTGACGCTCCCTTCAAATTTCCGTAATTGCGATAAAAATACTACTGATGGAAAGCATAAAGTTAACGAGTGAATATGATGGAAACGAGTAGCTTATATTGGAAAATTTTTCGGTTTACATTCTTAAATGACGAAACGAATAATGTGCAAGGATTGTTGGAAATGTTGATTTTACGGAGACCGGAAAAGTGGGAAGCACGAGGAGGCTGTTGGGGCAAACTTCTCAAAAATAAAACTCGAGTAAATCACACACTCACCGGTCTTCTTTTTCTTTTTCTTTTTTTTCTTCTTCTTTGTGGCATCTGCGGGTCCGGTATCATCCTCCTCATCAAGCACTTCGTCCTTTTCTTCGTCCAAGACCTTCTCGGCGGACTTAACCACCTCATCCAGTACAGCGGCCATTTTTCGAGAGAAGAACAAACAATAATTTCTATATATGACACTGGAGATAATACTGAGACAGCCAGCTCAATGCCATGAGCAAATTTTTCGTACACCTTCGCCCTCTGTGTACTTTATGTCGTACGAGCGATCGGTAAAACTGCTCTTATCGTTAATCGGCAAAGTAGAGCGCAAACGGACCGATAGAAACAAAAAATCATTAATTTACAATAAAATGAGGCGGGAAATTTTCAAATACGTCATTCGATGATTGTATTTCATTTTATTAATAGTTTATTGACAACTTTGCCAAGTCGTACATTCGATAATGTTCACATAATAGAATACAATGATAATGATAAAAATAACTCTCGAACGAAATTGACGAAAAATCTCACAATGCAATCTGGAATATTTTTTTCCTGTGTGTTCTGTACAACTTTCTCGTATAATTGTTACATCATCTCGTTTCTAACTCCCCCGTGTAAAATGATTATCCTACAGAAGAGAGGACAAGCTCGGCAACATCAGGATCCTGTGAGCGGACTGAGAGTTGCATCGTAACTTGTCCATTGGACAGAGCAAGTCTTGCACGAGCAAAAAGCTCTTTGCCACCCCTGAATACACCATGAAGAAGAAGAACATGTCCACCGACACCAGGCTGAACTCGATCGGTTCTTTCCGCCGCTTCGAGTCCTAAAAATCCTACGAGACTCTGAACTGCGCCTTCCAAACTGGTAACAGCCGCTCCGAGTGCAAAAGTTTCTTCCATTGGTGTAAAACCGCGAGCCTCGGCAGCATCCCAAGCAGCACCGAAATCTAAGCCTCTTCCACCCGAGCCGCGCATCTGGTCAGCTAATGTTACCTCCAGATCTTCCAACTAAGAATAAAAAGCAATGACATTAAAATCTATTGAAACCCATAAGACATATGTGTAAATTGAGATTGTAAGTTTGTCATTTCGCCTTGAGACACTTACGCGTCTCTCGATGTAACGAAAAATTAGATACAAACCATGTACTCGTCATGATAGCCTTGCTCAGACTCGGGCAGGCCAGTAGCAGAATCGCAATCTCGTGCCATAAAGCGCAATGTTGTTGGTATAGTTGATACACTCGCGTGGATGTCTTCAGGATAGAGCAATACTGTATATGTTGTTCCAGGCTCGTTGTAAGCGAGTCGCTGGCACGGCACTTCGCACACTACCGTGTAACTGCAATGAAAATAAATTTTATTCCCATAACACCGGAAGTCCATTACGAAATGCTGAGCATAGGCCCGAATCACAATTCATTAAGAGAGAACGTGAATTTTATTTGTGGCCAGCTTAAGAGCGCATTTAAATTCAGATTCAAGTTTGAACTTTAGCTCGTGCTAATGATTTCGTTCCGAAAAAAAGACAGAGAAAGAGAAATTTACCCCTCGGGTGCTTCAACCGCAACTCTAACATCCTCGAGCAGCTGATCAGAAAGAGTGTTTAGACAGTCAAACTGCAACACGAGATAATCGGCAAACGAGTGCTTGACGCACTTGACATTGTACTCGGTCTCGGACTCGGTCAGTTCGAACAACGGTGATGATTTGAAGAGAGAAAACTCGTTGATGACCGATGCCAATTGAGGTACTTGAGACAATTTTTCCGCATAACTTTCCTCCCTGGTTAATCTAGGCTGTTGCGGTTTTGCCGTCAGATGTACCTCGGTCTGTATTGGTTCTTCGATCGTTTGCGCTGGTGGTACCTGCGAGAGAGAGAGAGAGTCAACATGTTATCGAGGCTCGTTATCGTACATGTTATCGAAAATTGAGAGAAAGACGTAAATTTTAGATACGTTTCCGTGCAGCAGATCCACATCACACCCGCTAACTATTCATAATGATCAGTGAATTTTGTGGAAAAAAAAAAACAATCCAATTTGTTATAAACATTTTTTCCAACTATCCCATTAAAAACTTTCAGGCTTTAATATTACTCAAAATCAATGCTCTTAGTATCTTCAATATCGTTGATTTTTTCCGATTTTTATTACGAACAAAAATGAACAATAATAATAAACGCGAAATACTCAAATTTCTCATAAAGTTTAATTGCCCACTAGAGGAGTCATCTCCTCTAGCCCATTGACTCACCTGAGAAATATCGAAGGGTTCGTCCATCGATGTTCTCACGTAACTACGAAGAGCACGCTCTAAGCTTGGAATGGACAAAAGTGGTGGCTGAACGAGTGGCAAAATCGTCGGGTCACTTTGTTGTTGCAAAATGGTGCAATAATAAGCGGCACGATCGCGTACCTCATCGTCAGAATCGAGCTGACAACGAGACAGAAGGACAAGAACGTTCGGCAACAAATCCGGACATGCTGCTGCAAAACGTGCCAGAGCCGTGACAGCGGCGGCTCTGACGCTCGCGCTCTCCAAGATGACGCGATTATAAATAAATCGAATATATCGCGATGGCTGTTTCGAGGTAGGTCCTTCCTGGCCAAGAAGATGGAGTATACGAACTGCCAGCGATGTGTGCTCGCAATCCTCGATAAATTCACACAGATGAGCCAGTCCAGCTTCTTTGGCCTCGGCATTGCCCTCCATCACGGCTATTATCGTATCGGCAATAGCGGCCTTGTACTCCAGACCACCCTCGTCCCTCAGCATTGCCGACAAGAAATTCATCAGCACCGCGTGCTTCCGTGGAAATTTTTGGCAAAGGGCCCTGATTGCCTGAACAACAACGACCTTGAATTCGTCAGATATCTCAGATACAAAAGTAGCGATTTGTTTCATGAGACGATCAACCGAGCTCTCCGCACCAGTTTTTAAAAGCGTTGTAATCGCGAGTGTCGCTATCGATCTGTTTGGATCTGTGATGAGATTCTCAAGATCAAGATTACAAGCAGTCACAGCAGCTGGATGAGACATGGCGACTTTGTTCAGTGTGCGTACAGCTGCAAATCTCACTGCTGGCTTTGGTGAGCCGCAATACAGCTGTAGAATACTTATCGCTGGGGCTATTTCGCGAATTCCGCTTCGTCCAAGATTCACAAGAGCGTGAGCAGCCTCGTAAACGACCATCTCGGACTTATGACGCAGGCAAGACTCGATAAACTCGAGAAGATCACCACCCTCGTTCGTGTCGTCGAGTAACTTGCAGGCCATTCTTATAAGCATGCAAGCTGCGTAAGGACTTTTTGGACTTGTTCTCATGAGTTTAGCGACAAGCTTGATTACCGCGTGTTTGTCTGATTTACGAGCCTGATAGAGAACACCCAGAGCGTGATATTGAACCATAACGTTGTCTGAATTTAACGCTTCCTGGGCTTCGTTCGCCCATCTTCTGGCAACGTCACTGGAAACGCTCGTCAAATGTAAGGAAGAAACGAGCGCTGCACTCGAGACTGCTGGCGAACGATCGACTATTGCTTGTTTCATGTAACGCTCAATAGCAGCGAGCATTCCACCGTCTGTTATAGTGCAAAGAGCACGAATGGCCGCGGCCCGGTAGAGATCTTCCTTACCGGTCATGTCCTTTGTCAAACTGGACGTAACGATTATCACATCCTCTGCCACTGAGCTTAATTCTTTAATACCCAGATAAACCAAACGTCGCAAAACTACGTCACGTGACTGAAACAACTTGGTCATTGCGAAAAATGCTTCTGTTGCCTCTGTTGTGCCTAGCTGTTCTCCCTGATTCAAAAGATAGAGAATTTTTGTCAAAATGTGAGCACATTTTCTCGGATTCACCGGTGTGTCGTTGAATGTTCGCGCTTCCTGGAGTACTGTCGTCTTCTCCAAGTTCTGGAATGGATTTCCTCCTCCTGTACAAAAATATTTCATTCTTATATTCCTTATTTTCGGAAAAGAATTTGTAAATGGGTAAAAAATATCATCAAGTTTTTGTGTCAGTTTCATTTTTTCCCCTTTTTTTCATTTATTTTTTATTAGTCTTTTTGGAATATTGAGATGATTTTATATAGGAAACATAAAGGTCATTTACTCATAAAAAATTTGTGAAAGAGCAAGTTTGTGCAACTTTCAATTTCAATGTTTTTTTTTGTTTTCATTCTTTATTGTTGGCTTTGAGTTTGGCAAATGCCCTAACATGGGACTCAATAATATCCTTTTGATCCGGACTCAAATTTTAAGTTCAATGGGAAGTGGATGAGCCTAAACTTCGTCAAGTAGTACGACTTAATATAAGGTATTTGGACTATTTGAATTTAGCTCTAGTACATATAAACAACTTTATAAAATACACGTGATAATTATCGCGAAGTTTCACTGCTTTTTCTCTAAGTACAGACGTTTAATAGCATGCAATGATTATTCGAATGCAATGTGTTTTTAGCTGTCAAACACGTAAGTCACAAAAAGCCTGACATATTTGCCAAAAATGATCGACATTACAGAGGAGTTGAAACAATGTGATGACTTTATAATTACCATCTTCCTCTTCTTTCTTGTCTCGTTTAAAGGCGTTCATTTTATTGAATTATTACGGCTGTTATTTTGTAAAAAAAACACGGACACGTCACCTCACGCCCGGATTGCGGCAGCCATTACTGCTGCCTGTGACCTGTAACCTGTGAAGCAATAATTTTTAAGAGAGTCAGCCTTATGGTAGTTTGTGTCTCGTACGAAACGTGGCGCTGTCAAACTGGCGATAATAACAGTGCGCTGTTTTATTCTGGGTACGAGGAAAAGTTAAAAACACGAAGCGCGCGGAAAGATCTACAGTGATCTATAATAATGTAATAACGCGAATGGAATATTATCCGCGTAGAAATGGTAAAAAACGTGGAAATATTACTCAAACGACCGTTAAAAAATATACTGATAGCTTCACTCATAATATTAATAGCATAACAGCAATGAAAAGTTTAATTTTTTTTTCAAGCTTGTGCACCATTAATATAAATTAATTAACTTTTCTTGTTTGAGCTTTAATTCGTCACAGGTATCAGATAATTCAATTTACTGTCTTTTGGAATAAAATTTTATGTCTTCAGTTGTTCAGATAGATATCTAAAAAAGCACATGTTGCACCGGACGCTCATGCAAGAGCGCCACTAGGTGGTGCGCACGCGCACTACGCGATTCATAGAGCCACATGTGATATTCAGAGTGGGCAAAGGCAAAGGGATTAGAATTCGAAGTAGAAAAAGCGAAGATGCTGACTGCTGACTAGTACAAGAATATCCACCGTGAGAAGAGGACGTTATTTCAATAATCCGGCTAGTTGAACGTTTTTGCACCACACTGATTTTATGTAAGTCTTCGCCGAAAAGACAAATTGCCGGAAGACGCACTAGACGAAGCTATACAATAAAAAAAATATTCACAAAATATTGTGTTAAAAATAAATGGTTAATTTATTACGCAAGTTATATATATATACATGTATATATATGTAATATTGGTATTTGTAAATGAAATCACACCGATATCGTTAATGTATCAACAAGAATTCTGTAAATAAATTCAATTATTCACTGTTTTACTTGATGCGTTTTTTTACTTATCAATTATCATTACTTCTAAGTGATAGAACTATTGATGTGCCATAGAGACACCGTTAAGAATTTATTATTTCCGGTTATATCGAATTGAAAATGATTAGTTGGACTTTGGATTGATCTAGTTGATTGTGTGTACATGAAACGAGGCAGGCTGCTCGTATCAATTGCAATCTCTCAAGTTCAGCTTTACTTAACTCGGGTCAATAGACTATCCGAATCAATAAGAATGTCCATATGACGGTGTTGATAAGATTCAAATTAAATAAATTCATAAGTACTTTGCATAGATCTTCTTGCGTGGCCCTCGTGTCACGTATTTTAGAATATCGTTATCGTTACCTATAATATTATCGAAGGGACGGTTTTTCTCACATTGAATGATATTACAGGGTGTTGGTATGGCCGAAACAGCAACTCTAGGATGGGCAGATTATGTCGTAATAGCCATTATGCTGGCTGTCAGCATTGGCATTGGAATTTACTACAGACTGACCGGAGGTCGCCAAAGGACCACAGAAGTAATTGACAAATTGAACCTGCCTGCTCAGAGCCAACATGGGGGCATGAGAGTGAAATTTATTATCAATGTCTCGCACGTATCTCGTTTGAGATGCTCTGGAATATTTGCTATCATTGCATGAACTCTGAGCTCTCTGAAATATTAATGTTAACCCTCCATCTGCAATCATTTTTTTACTGATTCCGTTTGTAATCTTAAATGTGCAATCCAAAAGTCTAAAACGTGAAATAACATAAACTTAAAGACTGGGTTTACGCTGTGTTATTTCACGTTTTAAGGTTTTGAAAAAATGTGCAAAAATTCCAGGTCACTTCTTAAACTCTCTAGAATATTTTCCATTAGCAGGCAAAGTCAAATATTAAATGGTTCATTTTTATGCAAAGCTTCTCACTTAGAAGCAAATTCAAAGACTGTAATTTTGACTCACCTGAAAGACCCAGCAGAAGGCAGATGGAGAGTTAATGCATGCAGATAACGAGATTATTTCTCCAAATTGTACGTGTTCAAATGCATTTAATCAGATGATTGCTGTGCAAATATAGAATCTGCGATAGAGGCTTTTTGATACAGGCATGACTCAACATTGAACATGCTATCAGCTTCTTTTTGCTTCATCTGGGTGAAGGGCAGCTCTTTAGCTTCGATAATAAAAATATATTTTGTGTTTGTTTTATCAGGAATATAGTAAATATTAATATTATATCTCATCAAAATTGCATAAAATTCCTGAGCTCTGAAATACTCTTGAAGATTGAAGATAAAACGCTTATATTTCCAAATTGAATATGTACAAAAGCACTAAATAATGTAGAAAAATTTGTGATCTCAGCAAA
Source organism: Dyspetes luteomarginatus (assembly GCA_963669185.1). NCBI lineage: Eukaryota > Metazoa > Arthropoda > Insecta > Hymenoptera > Ichneumonidae > Dyspetes > Dyspetes luteomarginatus. Next base: position 28,502,836 of record OY769903.1, on the reverse strand, counting down.
TTTTAATATTGCACATGCCATCTGTTCATTTGCTTCAAGTGGCTAGAGGTGAAAGTTTTATCTTCCCCACAAAAATATATTTCTTTCGATTGTTTTATCAAAGTTACTTATCAGCTAAAAGTTTGCTGACTTCTAATGTAAATTTCCTGGATGATAATAAAGGAGCGATAATGTTGAATTTAAATTTATAATCCAGCGAGATCGAGATAATATTCGTGGGCTTGCTTATCAATCCAAGAAGATTGTGAAATTCTTGCTATATTTAAATGATATCGATTTTGGATTAACAGATTGGTTATCAAACATGACAATTAAATTTCGATCTTGGAATTTTTTGGTCTCGTCTCACTCATCGAAATACTGTAAAGAGATACACGAGCATAATCCTATCCTTATATTAATATTAATATATACCTGATTAATATAATATTAATATAATATATTCACTATATTAATATTTTTATAATATTAATATATGATCATTATACTAATATTTATACGATATCAGTAATTACCATCATTGTATAAAATCTTGGAGTTCTGAAGTACTTCTAAAGATAAAGGTAATCTCCAGCAGAAAGTTTGTGATACAAGCATATCGTGATATTGCTCATATTATCTGCTTCGATCCTTAAGTGGCTGCAAGTGGCTACTTTTCACCACCATTCTAAAAATATATTTTGTTTTTTTTTTTTAATCAGGAATACTTCTCAGCAAATAAATCGATGAGCATTGTGCCTGTTGGGATAGCACTTATGGTATCTTTCATGTCAGCGATCACACTGTTGGGCGTCTCAGCTGAAAATTATACATTCGGCACCCAGTTCGCAGTGATTAACTTATCATATCTGTTGGGCACACCAATAGTCTGCTATGGATTTCTTCCAGTCTTTTTCAAGCTTCAGGCAACGAGTGCTTATGAGGTGACGATACCAGCCATATAAATAGCCATATAAATAGTCATATAAATAGCCATATAAATAGCCTTGATATTTTGTCACAGAAACTAAGATCTATTTTCATTTCAGTATTTAGAGAAACGTTTTGGAATGAGAGCTCGACTTTTAGCCAGTATTGTATACTGGATTCAGTTATTATTATATTCGGGTGTCGTTCTATACGCGCCCTCATTGGCCCTGGAAGCGACAACGGGTCTCTCGAAAACCGGAAGTATCATTATCATTGGACTCGTTTGTGCTTTTTACTCGAGCATTGGAGGTATCAAGGCTGTCCTAGTGACCGATGTTTTTCAAGCTTTTCTCATGTTTATCGCGCTATTCGTCGTAATTGGAACTGCGGCTCATTCGGTCGGTGGATTTGGAGAAATATGGCGGATTGCGAGGGAAGGAAATCGTTTGGAATTCGATAAGTAAGTTTAAAAAAAAATTGTCAGGCTGCTTGAGTAAAACAAAAACAAACAAAAAAATTAAATAGATAAAAAATAAATATGTTTTTTTTTTCCAGCATCTCCATCGATCCAACAACTCGACATACTTGGTGGAGCTTAACAATCGGTGGCCTTTGCACCTTTCTCTCGTTGTATGGGGTCAATCAAGTTCAGGTGCAACGAATGCTCACAGTGAACAGCTTGAAAGCTGCAAGAATAGCACTTTTTCTCAATTGGCCTATTCTCACTGCACTATCATTCAGCACGTGTTTTGCCGGTTTGGCTATTTACAGCAAATACGCAGATTGCGATCCAAAAGCTCAAGGAAGAATCTCATCGACTGATATGTTGTTGCCTCTTTATGTAATGGACACCATGTCACATTTGCCTGGCGTGCCTGGCTTGTTTATAGCAGGTTATTCTTTTTTTTCATTATAAATTTATTCAAGTCAGAGGCGATAATCATGTGAACTGCTTATATAATATATAAATTAAAAAATATATAAATTATAAAATATCTAAATTATGAAATATATAAATTATATAATTTTTCGATTAACTCAACTTGCAGGTATTTTCAGTGCTGGCTTGAGTACTATTTCTGCAGCTCTCAACTCTCTCGCTGCAGTGACTCTCGAGGATTACGTGAAACCCATTTACAAAAAATGCACCAATCGCGACTTTCCATTGGGAAAGTCAATTTTTTTTAGCAAATTTTTAGCTTTTACATTTGGTATACTGTGCATCGCTGTTGCTTTTCTCGCACAGCTGCTCGGGGGTGTTCTTCAAGGTAGTTTAACGATATTCGGTGTCGTTGGTGGTCCACTTTTGGGCATGTTTACGCTTGGAATGGTTTTTGAATCGGCGAACGAACACGGAGCGATTGCTGGTGTCGCAACTACCCTTGTTTTTCTACTCTGGATCGCTTTTGGATTACCTCGGCCGATATCACCGATGTTGCCTGTCTCTGTTGATGGCTGCAATTTTAATTTTGTTAATTCAACTCTCAATGCCTCATTGCAGAACGCATCGTAAGTATCAAATTTGCACGAAGAAATTTCTCACCATTTACTCACATAATAATAATAATTATTATTATTTTCAGATCTGTCGACGATTCCCAATTCTTCTATCTCTATCGAATCTCTTACATGTGGTATTCGCCACTTGGTCTTATTCTTACTATCGTGATTGGGCTAGTTGTCAGTAATTTGTCTCGATTAGTCTTTCGAGAAGATCGACAATATCTCGATCCCGATCTCTTTTTCCCGTGCATCGGCGAACGTCTGCGCAAACATCGGCAATTGGATAACACAGCGATGAGAGAACGAAATGAAATATTCACCGATGTTAATTGCCAAACGAAATATCATTTCGATGATAAAAATGGACAATCTGAAAAAAACGATGTGGCTGTTACACACATTTAGGATAATTTTTTGTTAATTAATTTATTTTGCATTGGGTGTGATCATTCCGTAAGTACTTATAAGCAAGAGGCTCAAGGCTCGTAACGAAGGGAACTTGATACTTATAATGGCAATGATATTTAATATTATTATTTCTTCATTTTTAATCGGTTCTACAAAATCGTTTCGTTGAAATATTTATCATAATCACATTCATAATTGCATTGTGATTTCGTTTTTTTGAGAGAGTGAATTTTTTTAAAAATAATTCTCGTGCATTTTTAATCATCGGAGCGTAATTCGCCTTCGTTCGATCAGCGCATATCGCTCATCTGTTTAATTCCAACAATTTCATACCTTAAGGGACGAAAATATGTACGAAACAAAAAAAGAAAAAAATTTGTCAGTTTTTACGCACATTTTTTTTGCACTCATGGGTCGGTCGTGTTTGTGTTTTAAATGAAATGATTTACATGATATTTTTTTCAAACGAATAAGGCGATCAAACTCGTCTTCCAATATTCTCATTTGATAGAAAATATTATTTAGCTCCCGGTAGGTCGAGCGTAATTTTTTTAACAATAGAATGTGTGCGTGTGTGTATATGTAAATTGTGTTTCATAAATTTGAGGCATATTTCTGCGGATTTGTAAATTGATTTTACCAAAGATTTTAATCTCCGGTGAGAATTGAATTTATGGAAACGACAATAAGATGAATTAACGATATTTACAATATACAATATACACTATAGTGTAGATTATGTATATATTACACTATATTACATAATACACACTATACACTAATGCAATATACGCAATATACGATATACAAAATACACAATACACACTAATACTATATACAATAGATTAGAATATATACAATTATACACAATCCGTATAAACTTGAGAGTACAAATATTTATATCTTTATATATATTCTATGCAGGATGGAGAAAAGATATCAGTCAGTACCTATATATAAATACGAAGAGAAAATTAACAAACTAATAGAATAATTACGATCGAAAATACATCGTTAGCTCATCAACCGCCAAACACAATTTATAATATATCTAATTTTAAGTTGTTATAACAGAATATTCGCTGTGCGAAGATTTTCTATTGTTTCGCGTTTTTTCTTTTTTTTGCACTATTGCAGGATCGATTTTGGTGCTTGGAACGATCATAATCAATTTTTTTTTCTTGTGCAACAGAGTATTTCATAGCGCCAAATGGTATTGCTGTTTTCACAGTATTTATAATCGATGTTAATAATAATAAAAAAAAAATGGTGTTCATTAAAAAAAAAAAAAAAAAACTGAACTAGTGAATTATTTTTTGTTCGTGATTTTTTTCATTTACAAAAATTTCGTCAATATTTCATCGCGATTGTTTAGCTCAGTACAGATCATTAGAAAAATAAATTCATCGATAATTGTGAGACTGGTAAACTTGGCAATATTTTGCGATCTGTTGCTGCCTCCCCAGACAAAAGGGGCTAGCAGGGTCGGGGGTTACAGCAAGGGTTGGGGGGGGGGGGGATAAATATACGAATTTAAAACTGTTATTATTCGACGTCAATTGATTTCTCATCGTCGCTTTCTGATCGCGAGTTCAGTCGACCGATTCCATTGGATTCGGTACGGTGGTTTTTGCTATTGTCAACCAACCGTGTATGTGTGTGTTAATATTATTGTATGCGTGTGTATATGTGTGTGTGTATTATAAAAGTGATGGAAAATTTAGAACTGATTGTCGAAACGTGGAGAAATAATTAAAAAAAAAAAAAATTGATTCAAAAACATGAAAAAGAATTTTTTCAAAAATTGTTGATTCTTTTTTTTTCAATGGAATTTTTTTCAAACGAAGTAAAAATTGGCTCGTGAAGGCGACAAGCACACACATGCGATCATATGAGACTTGAAAAAAAAAGAAAAAAAAAAACAGTGAGACCTTTAGAATAAGAGATGCATGAAAAGAAACGATCGAAAAGTTGGCCCTAAAATTCATCAACTTCAATTACTGTAAATTAGGCAATTAACGAACGAGGGTGAGATATATATATATATATATATATATATATATATATGTCTGTATAGAAACACATATATATTTTTGAGTATGTTTGAGCATCTCGAGTCTGGATCCAAGTACCGTTTTCCGCCTCGAACCAGTTTCAATTCGTCTCGTGTCTTACGTATAAGCATTTGAGATTATAACGATGCCTCACAAATCGCTCTCGTGAGAGGCCCTTTTATTTTCCATAGCGACGATCAGTATATATATATGTATACTACTATGCTGAACTATAGTATATATATTTACTATAGTATAGTGTATAGTAGTCAGTATATATATATATATATATATATTTACGTAATTCACTCGCGAGACCTCGCAAACCGTCATCACGGCTGCTTATTTACACAGACAAATACAGAATCGTGTACGACATAAAAATATGTTGTACGTGTCATATTTTCCTCTCTTCTTTATGCCGACGGTCAATTAATTAATGAAGGAATTCGTTATGGATACGAGACGTTGGGTTATAAGATCTGCGCGAACTGGTCCATACAATATATATCTCATCTATCTCTTTTGCCGAGTGTCCAATATATTTTTGAGCCTTAATCGTGTGTGCTGTGTTTTTGGCAATAAGACACACGTGTGCTTTTCATTTTCTTCTTCTTCATTTTCTTCTTCTTCTTCTTCTTCTTCTTGTCAGCCCGCGATACTCTTTACGTGCTTGCGTCGATGAGAGAGACGATGACAGAAACGTCTCTCAAAGCTTTTTTACTATTTATTTATTTCTAGTTCCTAGTGTTGGTTGAGCTTTTTTGAGATTTTTTTTGCGGACGGTTGCGGATAAGGAGATGAAAGGCCGCGGATAAGAAGATGAAGATGAAGGTAGAAAAAGAATTTCTAGCGATGCTCGAGCTTTTATGAGATTTTTTTTGCGAACGGTCGTGGATAAGAAGATGATGATGAAGGTAGAAAAAGAATTTCTAGCGATGGTCGAGCTTCTAAAAAGCTTCTATGTCTAAAAATATGTCTAAAAAGCCTTTACTACATTATTTCTTGTTTTTTTCTGCACACAAAAATTATAATAAAATTTGTGCTCGCCAGGACGAAAAAGCCAGAGTGTAGGGCAAAATTTAGCCCCCCCCAGTTATGTCTCGAGTCGCGATAGCGAGCAAAACTGGCCATGACCGCCAAACACTCCTTGAAATCACTCGCTATCTTATCAGAGGAAAAGAAACAAACGCTTATAAGTATATCGGGGATGAGGACAAAAATTACATAAGCGGACAGAACGTGCCCTAAAACCGAGCGCGAATTTAATTAAAAAATTAAAAAAATTTAATTAAATTTAATTAAAAAATTTAATTTAATTTAATTAAAAAATAGTCTCACCAATTCTTGCGTGTAAAAATTTTTTACACACGAAGCTTCCAGCACGCGTTGGATCCGTGATTTTTCATTATTAAAATTAATCAATAATTATTGAGGGTCGAGTTGGCGTGTTTGCAGATTTTTCTTTATATCCATGATCGCTCGTTTTCGTTTGTTTTTTTTCTTTTTTCAAACAACACCGATGAGTGTCGTGAAAATTAGAGGATATATATATACGTATTAAAACGAACAGGCGTGTCTGACTCGCGACAAAAAACCAGTTCAAACTCGACTTTTAACAAACATCTCGTGTCACATGTAAGAGTTATAATATTAGATACACACACGTGGTGTACGACTTGGAAGAATCAACGCGTGAGAAGCATAGATAAAGTGCATGTGCAGATATATATATATATATAAACATTTAAGATATATATATACACACACACATATAAGTTATATATATGTATATGATGGCATTTCCGCGAGTTTATATTGCGCGTATTGCAATTAAGAATATTTAGAAATGTCTCATTCGGTGATTGTTCACAAGAACGTCACCAAAATCATACTGTATTTTCCCACGTGATATATTCCCCCTATAAATTTCGTGGGATTTAGAAATTTCTCATTCGGTTATTATCCATAAGTACGTCACTAAAATCGTACAGTATTTCCCCTCTTAATATTTCCCCCCACCCCCCTCCCCACCTCTAAAATTCGATGGGGTTGACATGATATTTCCCCCTCTAAAATTGGCTGGGATTGAGAAATTTTTGATTCGACGATTTTCTATTATAATTACATCGCTGTAGAATCGTACAGTATTTCCCCTCTTGATATTTTTTCCCTTGATATTTCCCCCTCTAAAATTGGATGGGATTGAGAAATTTTTGATTCGGCGATTGTCCATAATTAGATCGCATCTAAAATCCCAAGAATTGGATGGAATTGGAGGATTTATTCTCTATAGGGTAGTTTGTCCAGCTCTTGTTAGTCCCAACAAATTTTCTTGTCACTTCTCACCGTCTGACAAACGCTCTTCACGTATGACGAGAGTAAAGAGAGACGAGAGTATGAATTAATCGAAGAAGAAAAATCATTGGAGGGTGTAAATTTTTTGGGAAAAATAATCGAGTCCATTTTATTATCCGATGAGACATTTCACGTGCGACGAGTCTCCAAGAAGAGGAGACTCATTATTGGTCCAGAGATGGAGTAATGATTGTTTTTGAAATTCCATGCTCATAAAGATTACTCGATAAAATTGTTCGAAATTTTTCCAAAATTCATTCCTCACATGAATTGATGCCATTGAACGATTTTGAGTCGAGGAGGACGAGAGTAAAATATGAATTAATCGAAGAAGAAAAATCACTGGAGGGCGTAAATTTTTTGGGAAAAATAATCGAGTCCATTTTATTATCCGATGAGACATTTCACGTGCGACGAGTATCCAAGAAGAGGAGACTCATTATTGGTCCAGAGATGGAGTAATGATTGTTTTTGAAATTCCATGCTCATAAAGATTACTCGATAAAATTGTTCGAAATTTTTCCAAAATTCATTCCTCACATGAATTGATGCCATTGAACGATTTTGAGTCGAGGAGGACGAGAGTAAAATATGAATTAATCGAAGAAGAAAAATCACTGGAGGGCGTAAATTTTTTGGGAAAAATAATCGAGTCCATTTTATTATCCGATGAGACATTTCACGTGCGACGAGTATCCAAGAAGAGGAGACTCATTATTGGTCCAGAGATGGAGTAATGATTGTTTTTGAAATTCCATGCTCATAAAGATTACTCGATAAAATTGTTCGAAATTTTTCCAAAATTCATTCCTCACATGAATTGATGCCATTGAACGATTTTGAGTCGAGGAGGACGAGAGTAAAATATGAATTAATCGAAGAAGAAAAATCACTGGAGGGTGTAAATTTTTTGGGAAAAATAATCGAGTCCATTTTATTATCCGATGAGACATGTCACGTGCGACGAGTCTCCAAGAAGAGGAGACTCATTATTGGTCCAGAGATGGAGTAATGATTGTTTTTGAAATTACATGCTCAGAAAGATTACTCGATAAAATTGTTCGAAATTTTTCCAAAATTCATTTCTCACATGAATTGATGCCATTGAACGATTTTGAGTCGAGAAGGACGAGAGTAAAATATGAATTAATCGAAGAAGAAAAATCACTGGAGGGTGTAAATTTTTTGGGAAAAATAATCGAGTCCATTTTATTATCCGATGAGACATTTCACGTGCGACGAGTCTCCAAGAAGAGGAAACTCATTATTGATGCTTCTATTTCTGGCCTCTCGTTCGTTTTTTCCCATTTATAGCTAGAAGCGAGCAAATTTGTTTGGAAATCATCGCTCAGACTAATTGATCCAGAACGTATGACTCTCTCGATTTCTCACATATCACGTTTTCCCAATTGTGTAATAAATCGGGTTGACGCGATTTTCTTTTTTTTTTTTTTCAACGCTGAATGAATTTTTGTAGAATTTGAAGCACAAAATTCATGCTGGATCTCAGCAGCTTTTCATAAACAGATTTGTGTGTGACTCTACTTTTTTACATACGTATGTGTGAGCTCGAAGAAGAGGTCGTTCGTTTGTGTTGATGCGATTCGTTCAAAAATGTCCGGTGGAAGGGGCGAGCCTTGTATAAAGGCCTCGTATGACAATTAAAACGATCAGTCTTAAAAACCTTCTCCACTTAATTCATTCTTCACATAAACGTCTCGTGTCGACCGGTCAAGACCGATGAAATCATTCAATAACGGGACAATTGTGATTTTTATTTTTTATTAATCGTTATTTTCGCAAAAATAACAACAAACATAACATAACAACTTTGAGTTTCATATTTTTTTTTTGTGACATTAACAAGTGAATCGAGCGTTTGAAAATAATAATAAAATAAATAAAAAAAACGATTTAAATTTCACACATCATATATGCGTTACGTCAGGAAAATCAGCAAGATAATTCAGCTGCAATTTCGTACATTTTTGTTGTTTATATTCGACAATTGGCTGATATTGACGGATTTCATTTTATCCTCGAAATATTGTCCAGAAATCGATTTTTGTTTTTCATTGGATTAAATTGTAGGTAAGAATGAAAATTTTCGAGTATCCTCGAATTTTTTTTTTCGAGTTTGTAGGCGAAAATAATTTTTTTGGTTACCATAATAATAACTTATAAAAAATTGTAAATTTTTTTCGTGCTCCTCTCGATGTGAAAAATGACATCGCAATATCTCATAATGGGGAAACGTAATATTTTCCTGGGTTGAAAGATTGATTAATCTCTGTATGGGTTACGTAAAGGCAAAATTGCACAGAGGCGTGAATGCAATTTAACTGTACGAGCACAATCATTAAATCTCAATGAGTTTTGTTCGTTTGGCGGAAATCGTGTAATGATTGTTTTTCGTACCTAATATACTGAAAAATACGATTTTCTGCTTCCTTTTGTTTTCAAAACAAACAATTAATCTCGTTTCTCGCACGAGCCACCTCATATATATATATATATATATATATATATATATATATATATATATATATATATATGAGCAATTTTTTTCGTCCCAGATGTGCCCATATATGGATGGGCAATTTTTTTGTTCCCAGAATTGGCCACATATAGTTGGGCAATTTTTTTCGTCCCAGTATGCCCATATATAGATGGGCAATTTTTTTCGTCCCAGAATTGGCCACATATAGTTGGCAATTTTTTTCGTCCCAGTATGCCCATATATACATATATAAGCGATTTTTTTCGTCCCAGAATTGCCCATATATAGATGGGCAATTTTTTTCGTCCCAGAATTGCCCATATATAGATGGGCAATTTTTTTCGTCCCAGAATTGGCCACATATAGTTGGGCAATTTTTTTCGTCCCAGTATGCCCATATATACATATATAAGCATTTTTTTTCGTCCCAGAATTGCCCATATATAGATGGGCAATTTTTTTCGTCCCAGAATTGCCCATATATAGATGGGCAATTTTTTTCGTCCCAGAATTGCCCATATAAAGATGGGCAATTTTTTTGTCGTCCCAGAATTGCCCATATATAGATGGACAATTTTTTTCGTCCCAGAATTGGCCATATGTAGTTGGGCAATTTTTTTCGTCCCAGTATTGCCCATATATAGATGGGCAATTTTTTTTCGTCCCAGTATGCCCATATATACATATATAAGCAATTTTTTTCGTCCCAGAATATATAGATGGGCAATTTTTTTCGTCCCAGAATTGCCCATATACAGATGGGCAATTCTGGGGCACGCGATGGCTCGTATCACGCTTTACTTCCTCTCTCGTTACGTGTCACGACAATCTCATGCACATGCAATGGAATATAAAAAAGTGTGCGCACAAAAATAAGAAAAAAAAAAATGCCAACAATTAAGGAGAAGTTGAGTGTGGCGATAAAGAGGCAAAGAGCGTGTAAAATATCGCGCGTTTTCGATCGATTGGATCGTCTCGTGTTCCCTCGGGGCGTTCGATTTTTTTCCTCTTCATTCATTGCAATTTGATTTTTCTCAAAATGTTTTTCATACGCATGTGCGTACACTCGGCACTTCAATAAACGCCATTTGGGACGATTTCGTGACAAGATTTTATCGATCACGCACACGCTAAAAATTTAAATAATTTAATCGCTAAAGTTTTGGTGAAAAAATTTAATTGATTTTTTTTTTCTTCGTTTTTTTCGTACCTCTGGAACGAAAATTTTAGATTTATCGAATAGAATATGCGATTACGATTACTGATTATTTTCCTCGGGATCTCGGTGTCTTCGGCCGAGCAACGACGAGGATCAATAACGAGTTTAAGTCTCGACGATGAGCGAAAATGTCACGAGGAACATCCAGCTCTGTTGAATTATTTCTCATGGGCGGATTACACAGTACTCGCGATAATGCTCCTCGTCTCGTGTCTTATTGGGACATTTTACGGTTTTTTCGCAAAAAAGCAAGAAACAAGCGAAGATTTTCTTCTCGGTGGATCGAGCATGGGAACATTTCCAATGGCCATGTCACTCGCTGCAAGTTTCGTTACAGCTATCGAGCTTCTTGGCAATCCTGCCGAGATGTATGGACAGGTAAAAAAAGCATTAAAAAAAAGCAAAGCAAAGAAAAAAAAATATTCTCCAAAGTTTTGAATATTATATAATAAATTTTATAATTATTTAATTTTGGTAAATTTATTTCTTTCTTTTTTATGATTATTCGAGGGCACACAATTTTGGATGACCTGCGTTGCATTTTTGCTCGTAGTTCCAATAACATTAAAAAAAAGCAAAGCCAAGAAAAAAAAATATTCTCCAAAGTTTTGAATATTATATAATAAATTTTATAATTATATAATTTTGGTAAATTTATATCTTTCTTTTTATGATTATTCGAGGGCACACAATTTTGGATGACCTGCGTTGCATTTTTGCTCGTAGTTCCAATAACATTAAAAAAAAGCAAAGCAAAGAAAAAAAAAAATTCTCCAAAGTTTTGAATATTATATAATAAATTTTATAATTATATAATTTTGGTAAATTTATATCTTTCTTTTTATGATTATTCGAGGGCACACAATTTTGGATGACCTGCGTTGCATTTTTGCTCGTAGTTCCAATAACATCGAGACTTTATCTGCCAGTTTACATGAAATTACGACTGACCTCAACGTACGAGTACCTTAATTTAAGATTTAACAAAAAGTGCAGATCACTCGCGAGTGGACTTTACATGCTGCAAATGATTTTGTACACCTCAGTGGCTGTTTATGCTCCTGCACTGGCTCTTAGCCATGGTACGTTTCAAAAAAAAAAAATCATCCCTTAGAAAAATCTCATTAAAATTAATTTAAATCGAGAATAAAAAAAAAACGTTTCAATTTAATTTGCCTGAGATTTTTTTTTTTTTTTTCAGCAGAATCTTAAATTATAATAATTAATTTTTACAATTTTTTTTCAGTTACGCGGCTCAATACTTACATAGCTGTAACTCTAGTCTACGTAGTCTGCATATTTTACGCTTCTCAGGTTCGTTTTTCAAGTGGTAAAAAAAAAAAAATCTTTCTCAAGTTCAAAGATTTTTGTTTCTTTTTTTTTCATTTAATTTATTAATCATTTTCAGGGTGGGATGAAAGCTGTCATAATGACGGATACTTTTCAGGCAATTGTTTTATTGGCTTCACTGTTTACGATAGTTGGCCTGGGAATGAGCTGGGCTGGTGGGATAAGTTTTGTTTGGCAGGAGAATAGCGAAACCTCCAGAATTGAATTTTTTAATATGAATCCAACGCCAACTGTTCGTCATAGTTTTTGGAGCGTTGTTATCGGTGGTACGTTTTATTGGGCAACAATGTTTTGCAGCAATCAGGCATCCGTCCAAAAGTATCTCAGTGTCGAGAGTATAGGTCAAGTGAGAACGTGAGTAAAAAAAAAAAAAGAATTTAACAATAAAGAATAAAAAAAAGAATTTTTTAATAAATTTTAATAATGAATAAATAAAATAAAAATATTATTGCGATGGTTTATTTATAGTGCACTTTGGGTATCCTCGGCCGGTTTAATTCTCATCTACAGTATTAATTTCCTGACTGGAATGGTTCTCTACAGTGCATACAAAAATTGCGATCCATTACGTGCCGGATATATAACAGGTCAGGATCAATTGTTGCCTCTCTACGTGATGAATTTTATGGGTCAACTGATGGGAATGCCAGGATTTTTCGTAGCTGGTATTTTCGCTGCTTCACTAGGGTATTATATTTATTTTTTTCATTAATATATCTCCATAATTAATAATGTACGATTTTTTTTCCTCAATTAGTAAATAATTAAACGATAATGAGAGGAAAAAAAATTATAGGGGTGAAAATATCGAAAATAAAATTACGAATAAATTAATTTTTAGTGGCATAAAAATAATTTCAGAACTGTCGCAAGCGCCCTTAATTCCCTGGCTGCGATAACCTGCGAGGATATTTTGCAAGGGCTCTTTAAATTTCAAGTACCAGCCAGCAAAGGTGCAATTTACGCTCGATGGATTAGCATTTTTTTTGGTGCTTTGAGCTTTGCACTTGTTTTTGTCGTTGAACGTCTCGGTGGAGTTCTCGAGGTTGCACTCTCCTTTAATGGGATGGTGGGTGGTGTGACCTTGGGACTTTTTTCTCTCGGTATGTTCGTCCCATGGGCGAATGCAAAAGGGGCAATGGTCGGTGCGATAACTGGACTAGCTCTCGTATTGTGGATCGGTCTTGGTGCTCAAATTGCTCTTTACAATGGACAAATATGGATCGAGAATAAACCAAATTCAATTGAGGGTTGTCCATGCACTAATGAGACGACCAATGAGCCACTTAAGAGGGATGACATTATCGAGGCTTGGTCATTGTACAGGGTAAGAAAAAATATCTGCACGTGATTAAAAATTTTTGCACCCCTAAATTATCATCCCCATATGGAGATCAAACTTTTGGCTGGAAAGGTTGATAAATTTTCTATGCAATAAAATTAATTATTTAATTTTTCGTATAAAATCTCTCGTGTGGATCGATCATTAAAAAAAAATTTTTTTAGGGGTGCAATTTTATTGAAAATTTTCCATCGTTTTTATTTATTTCGTATGTTTTTTTTTTTTTTTTTTATCTCTCTTTCTGCCCAAATCGTGAAATGATGAGCAGATCAGCTATTTGTGGTACAGCGTGATCGGCTGTCTTGTCACAGTTATCGTTGGTTTTCTCGTCAGTCTCTGCACTGGACCCCAAGATCCAGCCGAGCTCGATCAAGATCTTCTCAGTCCACCAATTCGTGCACTTCTTGGCACACCAAATAAATCTCGTAATCGAAATATTCAGGGCATTGCGAATCTTGCTCTTGAGCTCGAGGACGAAAAGACGATTCGCCATGAGACGAGCATCAGTGACAAAAGTTCAAATTCACCGGTCGTGCTCTATTAAAAGGGTTGAAAAAAAAAAAAAAAAAAAAAAAAATAGATGAAAGAATGGAGAAGCGACGAAAAGCCTCAAAAAAACGTATTATTGTCGATAAATAATACACAAATATAATTACTCGGCCTTGAAATATTGTCACGTCATTTGTGATGCCAAATGTTTATGTTCATCGCAGCGTCCATTTTATTATTGGCGCGACTTAATCGTAAGATTGTACATTTTATTTTTTTTTTATCATTTTTTTTCATTTCTTATTTTTTTTTTTTACATCAACGTACAAATTCGTATATTAACGAATTAATTTTTCTCTTTTTATCATTCCAATGTACTCGTTGTACGAGATTGCACATAAATCATCGCGATAATAACGGAATAACGGGAGCGCCGTTTGTACTTATCGCTACTATTTCTACTTGATTATTATTATTATTATTATTATTATTAATAATCGCAAATGTATGTATATTTATGCAATTGATCAATCTTATAAATTATGATGATTATTGAAGAGATAAAGTGTGAGCTTGTTATTATTAATAAAATTTAATCTCAAGACACATATTTCACCTTGGATAATTTTTCTGTAAAATAGAATGTTTAAGTTAGGGAGAGAGAAATATTTTCATCGTAGAGTTGACGGTGAATGGATTTTGAGCGTACCGCGTAAGAGCTCGCGCCGGTTCGCGCGGCAAGTAGAAACAGCCGCTCGAGTGAAAGTGGATCAATACACGATAGAGTGGCAGAGACGCGGAGCGACCAAAAGGCGCGTTAGTCGTTTTTCAGAGCTACGTGAGGAAAGATATATCCACGTGAAATATTCCCTAAAATAATTGTTCCTGTCACGTGCTCATATACATATATGTGTGTATTTTTTTTGTTTTTTTTTTTTCAACAAAAAATAAACAAAATTTTGTAGGCAATTTTTAAATCGTAACTCGGGAGCATCTTGCTCCGAAATGAATGGCTCGTCGTTTCGGTAACGACGGCGCATTGATAGCCGAGAAATACGAGGCTGCAGTGACAAGCATACGAGAAACAAACGGCGTACACG
Organism: Dyspetes luteomarginatus; assembly: GCA_963669185.1. Taxonomy (NCBI): domain Eukaryota; kingdom Metazoa; phylum Arthropoda; class Insecta; order Hymenoptera; family Ichneumonidae; genus Dyspetes; species Dyspetes luteomarginatus. Next base: position 28,487,604 of record OY769903.1, on the reverse strand, counting down.
AATAATACACAAAGCGCATCGCGCGGCATTTCGTGTTAGCATATATATATATATATAGAGAGAAAAGTAGAAAGTTCGAGGATTGGGTCAGACGAGATCTCCCAGCGTCGCAAAAACGACATTTCGTGAGTATCTAATTAAATTTTCAGCTATGAAAAAATACTCGAAAGACATATAAATTGAATAATAAATTATTTGAAATAAAAAAAAAGATTTTTTTTATTGTTTTTGTTTTTTTAAATTGTGTATATGTATTAGGATTAAATTAAATAAATAAGGGGACGGATATTTTAATCGAGGAATATGGCCTGCAAACCAAACGTAGCGTTTTTACGCTTTGCACGTTGGACGATACTCGTTCCACTTGTTATTTATGTCTCTCTGCTATTCGTTAAATATACGAAAAATGTAAGACTCAAAAATTCTGGCTCGAGCTCAAACGAATTAACGGATTCTGATGCTACTGGTATGGAGGCACTTTTTGCCGAGCTCGATAATACCGTTACGGAAATTATTACGATGAAAAAATTGCCGGCTAATGAAATATCGAAAAAAAAAGGAAAGAGTGAGAACGCTCATAGTGAAATTCGTTCTGGCAAAAGTCTCGATGATACAGCAGATCTTTGGGAAATTGAGCAGCTTGAAAATCGTGACGAATCATTGCTCGCTGATGTTTTTCGTCGTGCTGATGCTGATGAAAATCAAAAATTGGATATTCAGGAATTGGCACGATGGATTCATGCAAAAATAACTGAGCACATTGAACGAGCTATGAGACAAAATATTGGTCTATTTACGGCCATTGACAATAATCCAAGAAATGGTAATAATTCATTAATATACGTCGCTGTTAAACGTTCGTGTATTATTTCCATTTTTTCTTTGCTTTGTTTTTTTTTGTTTTTTTAATAATACCGAAATATCGATTCATGCAAAAATAACTGAGCACGTTGAGCTATGAGACATAATATTGGTCTATTTACGGCCATTGACAATAATCCAAGAAATGGTAATAATTCATTAATATACGTCGCTGTTAAACGTTCGCGTATTATTTCCATTTTTTCTTTGCTTTGTTTTTTTTTGTTTTTTTAATAATACCGAAATATCGATTCATGCAAAAATAACTGAGCACGTTGAACGAGCTATGAGACAAAATATTGGTCTATTTACGGCCATTGACAATAATCCAAGAAATGGTAATAATTCATTAATATACGTCGCTGTTAAACGTTCGCGTATTATTTCCATTTTTTCTTTGCTTTGTTTTTTTTTGTTTTTTTAATAATACCGAAATATCGATTCATGCAAAAATAACTGAGCACGTTGAACGAGCTATGAGACAAAATATTGGTCTATTTACGGCCATTGACAATAATCCAAGAAATGGTAATAATTCATTAATATACGTCGCTGTTAAACGTTCGCGTATTATTTCCATTTTTTCTTTGCTTTGTTTTTTTTTGTTTTTTTAATAATACCGAAATATCGATTCATGCAAAAATAACTGAGCACATTGAACGAGCTATGAGACAAAATATTGGTCTATTTACGGCCATTGACAGTAATCCAAGAAATGGTAATAATTCATTAATATACGTCGCTGTTAAACGTTCGTGTATTATTTCAATTTTTGCTTTGCTTTGTTTTTTTTTGTTTTTTTAATAATACCGAAATATCGATTCATGCAAAAATAACTGAGCACGTTGAACGAGCTATGAGACAAAATATTGGTCTATTTACGGCCATTGACAATAATCCAAGAAATGGTAATAATTCATTAATATACGTCGCTGTTAAACGTTCGGGTATTATTTCCATTTTTTCTTTGCTTTGTTTTTTTTTGTTTTTATAATAATACAAAAAATAATTATTATACAAATTAAATAAATAATATAACAGGTGAAATATCGTGGGAAGAATATCACGCACATTTTTTGCGATCTCGCGGATTATCTGAGAGTTATATCAGCTCTCATAGGAAAAAACATAGCGAATTGTCGAGATCAATGAAGGAAAATATACAGAGAGACAGAGCGAGATGGGCCGAGGCTGCGAGAACCGATCCCGATCGACTCGCTCTTGATGAATTTCTCGCATTTACTCACCCCGAGAGTAGTCACAGAGCTTTGCTGCAGATGGTCGAAGATTTATTCGATAAATTCGGTACGAAATTTTGTCGGCTCGTTTATATTCTCGTCAATCGCTCAATAATAATAATAATAATAATAATAATAATAATAATAATAATAATAATAATAACCCTACGAAATTTTTTTAATTACTAAAATATACGAAGATCGAGACGGTGACGAACAATTGACCGAGGACGAATTTGCCGATTTGCCTGCTGACGGTGTTGGTCTTGAGCTCATTGAGGATGATCATGAGAAGCAGCAAAAAATTGCCGGAGGAAGTGACGATCGTAGAAAAGAATTTCGTTATCTCATAGACAAGAATAAAAATGGAAAAGCTGATCGTACTGAACTTTTGGTGAGAATTATTTGACAATTGTGACAAATGGTGACAAAAAAATTAGCAGGAAGATTAATAATTTTTTTGTTTTTTTTTTTTTCATTTATAAAAATTAATTTTGACCTATTTATGGGTTTGCTGAGCAGATGTACATCGACCCGAGAAATCCTCGGCACGCGATCCAGGAAGCGCAACACTTGATCGATCTCTCGGATACCGATCACGATCGAAAGTTGAGCCTGACGGAAGTTTTGAGCAAGGCTGATTTATTTTTGGGCAGCAAAATGGTGGACACGGAGAGAAGCTTTCACGATGAATTTCGATAAAATTGATTATTCATCGGACAAATGAAAAGTTTGTATTGAAAAATTTTTAAATCCTACGAGAGCTTATAAATTTTGCAATAAATTAAATTTTTTAAAACTAAAAATGGTCAACGCGGAGCGGCTCTTTTGTGTCCTTTTGCTAGAAATCAAATTAGAATCGACTGCACGAAAAAAAAAAAAAAAAAACCTTATCTAAATCGAACAATTTTTAATGAGATTTTGATAGACTCGATGAGTTTTGATCGATTTCGATAGGATTTTTTTAATAAACATTTATATTATTTATACATATAATGATGTCAATATGCAGCCGCTCCATACGATGTACACTCTAAAGGATATCTGTGATAGTTTATCGTAATTTTCACAATTATAATAAAATTAAAATAATAATAATAATAATAATTAAAGAAAACAATAATTGTGTTCATCTCGTGAACAACAGAGTGAAAAAATTCGTTGGATTAAATGAATTTGACGCAATAATTAATTCGTGTGATTATACTCGTTTACGATCATTATTCATGTATTAATTTTTTTTTTTTTTTTCCGAAAGATTTATACACACCACGTATAATAAACAATTCTGTATTTTTTTGTTCTAATATTAAATATTAATTTACAATTGAATAAAATATCTGTATCTTTTTTTCACAATTTGACATGTAATTATATATATATACATACAAGGCGGATATCATTAAAAATCTCTCATTACAAATAACTTCCATGTAACAGTACCGTGTATCGATCATATTTTCAGATATTTACATCATTTTACGATGAAAAAAACAAAAAAAAACAAGCCAAATGGATATGAAATTATGTCCATGTGCTGATTTAAATCGATATAAAAATTAAAATATAGTCGCAATTTTTTTTTCACTCTCTCTCTCTCATTACTTGCAAAAATATCAAATAACGAATGTTGGACTATCGTTTTTTTTAACACTATCAATTAACAGCTATGGCCATTACAATTATCGAGTGCAACTCATTTAGTAAAAAAAAAAAAATCTATCAAAAATTTCTCCTACACGGTTTATTTTGTGGAGAAATAAAAAAAACACTCAGGTCCACCTAAAAATTTCGTAGAGAATTTTTTCTCATTTTTTTTTTTAAATCGAAATATTCACCTTTTAGAACGATTCTTTTTTTACCTAAAATTACAACTATCTTTTCTACTATTTTCTCACAGTATCGCAATGCTTTATTTTTTTTTTTTTACTTTAATAAAAGTAATATTAAAGGACGCACTAAAATGATAATTCGATAGACAAACACACACAATATTTAATTTATTTCTAATAATTGATTTCTAATAATGAAATATTAGATGTACAAATTAATTTCTTGCTTTTTTTTTTTGCTACAGTTCAAAATTTATTTATAAAAGTTCAAGAAAGATTTTAATGAATAAAATAGTTTCCATTATTTTCGCCATATTTATCGGGCAGCTGCGACGAATCCCAACTTAAAAATCGTTTTCAAGATTGACGAAAATTAAAGCAAGAAATTAATTTGTACATCTAATATATTTATTATATTCTAAGTTCGATGATAAAAAATAAAAAAAAAAAGCAAAGTATAAATAATTCACTGTAAATATATATATATATATATATACAAACGTATAAAAAGAAGCAAAATTTCTTGATTTTAATTGAATTGCGAGTTATATTACGTTTCCGTTTATAAAAGTTTTTTTATTTTTTCTACTCTGACACCTTTTCTCTATTTGTCTTATTATCCCTCGTAGCAAAAAAGTTCCTACAAACAATTGTAAATGGCCGATTGTACGAAAATCAACGTTTTATTTTCTCACGTTTGCACCCATAAAACGCCATTTCGTTAAAAATTCCGTACGGCTGTAATTTTAGTATCTCAAATGATTCCTTTTGGAGACTCCTGGTATTTATCATAATTACCGTTGTACGTGATCGAAGTAATTTGTCAAATGGCTTCATTGGAGACTTTCATCTTTTCCTCCTCTGCTTCTTCTTCTTCTTCTTCTCCTTCTTCTTCTTCTTCTTCTTCTTCTTCTTCTTCTTCTTCTTCTCCTCCTTCTTCTTCTTCTTCTTCTTCTTCTTCTTCTTCTTCTTCTTCTTCTTCTTCTTCTTCTTCTTCTTCTGCTTCTTCTTCTTCTCCTTCTTCTTCTTTTTCTTCATCATCATCTTCTTCTTCTTCTTCTTCTTCTTCTTCTTCTTCTTCTTCTTCTTTCTCTCTGGCGTGGGTAACTCGCCAGAACCACGATCGTCAAACGGTCGTTCTACGAAAGGGATAATAATCATCGATTATCATGCCTCAAAAATTGTCTCTGAAAATATATATATATTTTTTTAAATAATTATTCATAATAAATTAATCTTTGCTAAGATTCCAGTTCGATCGTATATTTATCGCGATCGGGATGCTTTAATTTACTCACTCGATAGGATGAATTGGTGGTGGAACACTTCCAGCCCGACAACAAAGTCTGATCCATTTATTCGGTCTCAATTCTCTTTCGTCAATCTCAATCACTGTTAGTGGGCGTTGTAATATAAATTACTCGAGACATTGAATTTTTATTTAATATAAATTATTGACGAAATCGCATTTATAATTTTTTTTCTTCATATAAAAAATATTACAATGAGAATGAAAAATCCAAAAAAAGACGAACATTTTTTAATCATCAAAGTAGCTGTAATTATTAATCAATATATCCGAATTAATTCAAGTAACTATTACGAAGAGAATGAAAAATCCGAAAAAAATAAGAAGAATTTTTTAATCATCAAAGTAGCTGTAATTATTAATTAACGTACCTGAAGTTATTCGATGTGAATGACAACCGCTCATTGTCGACTGTCTTCTCGTTTGAAGATCGGTCCCTCGCAGAGACAGATACACCGACAATGTTTTACCCAATGCCAGTCTGACCTGTTATCCCGCCAAAACATTCGCGATAAAATACCATAATTTATAATATTTGCTGCAAAATTAAAATGTGCATGTTTCTAATAAATAAATCGATCAATCAATCAATCAATCAATAAATAAATAAATTCGGAAATCACTTTGGGATTTTCCATGGGATAACATCACGTGAACATGATTTTTAATCATTCCAATACAATACAAATAGCAAGTGAATATTTTCCCACCCACACGAGCGTAAAAAAAAATGATTGGAAATGCTTTTCGTTTTTTTATTATTTATTTTTCTGTGTTGTCCATTTTTCAGTTTCCAGTTATCCCGGGGCATTATTAATTTTCTTGCTCGTTTTATTTATTTATTTCATTCGATATGGAGAATTAAAAGTCTGTACAGTCATTTTTGCATTCTAAAAATCGTTGCATATGTTTAATTTTACATGGGAAATCATTTCGAATGACACATGGTAGCAGGATGGATTTTAAACGAGGCTCGCGTGGGAGAACCCGAATTTACGATTTAATGATATTCATGATTTCTGTGATTCGCTCGTTGCTTCGAAGATATTTCATGCATACGTAAAGAGATTGAGTTGTCCAAGCCCATCGAGCTGTCTATTACTGCTTAAATTTGCCTCGTTCAATAATACACGACTTCGCCGAAATTATATAACGAGCAACACGCAAACAAATCCATCCAAACATGCCCCATCGTTACAAGAAAATGGCGAAAAGAGGCCCAAAAAAATAAAAATTAAAAATATCGCTAAATATCGAGATCGATTTTTGTGGGAATTAAAGCGACGAGTTGAAGATTTAAAATGTTTGTGAATGAAAATTACACATTACACATACACACAGACGCAAAAAAATCCATCCAAACATGCCCTATCGTTACAAGAAAATGGCGAAAAGAGGCCCAAAAAAACAAAAATGAAAAATATCGCTAAATATCGAGATCGATTTTTGTGGGAATTAAAGCGACGAGTCGAAGATTTAAAATGTTTGTGAATGAAAATGAATGATTTTTTTTTTTTTAACGAGTTGCATCGTCGTTAAAAATGCTAATAATTTCGAGTGTCTCGAATATTAAAAAAATTCTCACCTCGCCATTGAGAAAGCAATAGAGGGTTGCGATAAAAAGGCCCTGAAAAGATGTCAGGAAATGCGTCGTGTATGACCACAGCGCGAACCAAACTGTCTCTTCCAATGGTGCACCACCCATCGATATGAGATTTGTTATTCCCAATAATGGCAGCAGCACAACTGCGGCTCTGACAGCTTTTCTGCCGAAAAAATCAAGGACAGGTTCGGCGTCGAGTGAAATTCAGTATCGTGAATTATTTTTACGAAAAAAAAAAAAAACACATTTTTAACAATAAAAAAACACGAAGAATTATTTAAGAGAGATATTTGGCACAGAAAAATGCATGAATTTACTTTTCACAGACTCGAAATTTAGATACATAAAATGGGGAAAGAGATAAAAATATATTAGGATATAAAATTATTATATTTGAAGGCAATAGTGACTTATATTTTTTCAGACATCTAATTAACCTGAGAGGCTCTTTGCAATGAATGTATATATGTATATATATATATGTATATATATATATGTATATATATATATATATATATATATATATGTGTAGACAACGAGTACGTTTGTATATGTGCAAAAGTTTTTTTTCTCGAGCTTCACCTCACTTATTATTATTGTTATTATTATTTTTTTAATAGCTATACATATATAGCATTATGACTTCATCCTTGATATCTCGAAGGCATATAATTAGTCGAGGAGAGCTATATATTGAACTCACCGGACTTGTTCAATTTCGCTCGTGTGACTCTGGCGCAATTTCATTACCAAAACTCGTACTATGTTCATCAGGAAGAGGAAATTGAGCTGCTCGGTAATCCAATTTTATTTGAAAGTAAAATTTGGTTAGATTGAAAATAATTTTTCATTTGCGAAATGCAACGTGTGAGAAAAAAACATCGAGAGAGAGAGAGAGAGAGAGAGAGAGAGAAGAAATGAGAAAAGGACAGAGAGAGATGCTGAGATTATTTTCTTTACCAAAATCACGGCCATTCGCGGTCCCTCGAGGATCCAAAAGTATAACGTGAGATTGTAACCCCACCAACACCTGCATAACGACGATGATCGATGATCAGGAAAGCTCGAAGATTGATACATATGCACAGGGATGATTTTATATGTGTATATATATATATATATATATATATATATATATATATATATATATATATAAACATAAAATGAACATAAAATAATCGCAGGATATAAGCTCGTACAAGCTCTCCTATATTTTACGAAGTACTCACTTTGATGATTGATAGTAGAGAGCTGTAACGATGGCCCAAGCCAAGGTCATGACAACAGGAAAACCCCAGCCAACCAATCGATACATACGATAATACGACGTCTCTTGGAAAACCGTAACTGAAATTTTTTGTAATCTTGATAAGAGGATTTTCAATGGAAAGAATGGGTAAAAGGGTAGAAAAGTTGAAAAAAAAAAAGAGGTAGAGAGAGATAAAAAATATCGTGCCTTTGCCAACTTGGTGAATTTCAATTGGTAATTTTTTACAAAATAATTACATCATTGATAACGATTTTTTTCGTCGATCGTTTTCAACGATGGAGAGTTTAAGTTTAATTTAAATTCGGAGAAGGAACGAGAGAAAAGTAAATTTTTTTGTCATAAAATTTTACATTTTTTATCTCCCCTGCTGATTTAATGCGAGAGGGTGGAAAAAAAAAACTCACCAGTTACCATATTGTGGAGAAAAAAACCCTCGATAAACATCCACATAAACATGGCCGTTCTCGCGTATTCAAGGAGAACGTAACTCGCTTCACAAATTACTGGCTGCAATAAAAATGAAATTTATCCTTAACGAATCAAATGTTTTGTCTGTGTAAGAAAAAAAAAAATTTAATTACCAGAAAAATTATATTAAATAAAAAAGGGTGAAGGTCAAAGTGGATAAATATATATATTGAGATACATCTCTGAGGATTTTTGTCCAAAAATATTTTTACTGGTTGTCAAGTGACTGACCGTATTTTTTATGCCCTGTCGTAATCCGTAAGCTCCGGATTTTAAGAGTGCTTGGTCTATGTAGAGAGTGAGTCTTATCACAACTTGAATGACCATCGCGACGAATAAATTCTTGTGAATTCGCGTTCGTGTGTTTCTCAAAGATCTGCAAATATATTTCAATTATGTGTATATATATATAGATGTACATGTGTATATATATATAATATATATATATATATATATATATAGATGTACATATATACAGATATATGTAACATATATATGTATATATATACATATATATTCAATGATTTCTGCCATACGTCCATTGTATCAAGGTTTTAGGACAATTGACCC